>BPUM01000784.1:7200000-7800000 GCA_020521455.1 Prunus kanzakura
AGAAACAAATAGAAAAGGACAGTGAACCCAACAAAACATTGCCTCAGCAGAATGGTCCACCCTGGCCTCTGGATTTCAGTACAAACTCCATATGATTTCACTGGTTTGGTCCGGTTGGTGAAGTGCTCCGTGCCCAGAGCCTTTTGACCATGCCCCCAACATTGTTTTTCCATTCTTGAGGAAGGAAAACAAAAGGCAAAGAAGTGGTGAATTCTACAAGGAAGGACAATATGTTGAGGCCCGGATGCCTCAACCCTACCAAATCAAGGTCTGGTGCGACAATGGGCTAAACCTTACCACTAAATGACGTATGACATCTTAAGGCCCAAACTACATGTCCTTGCATTGTCTCAGATTTGTTTTCCATTTCTACCTTTTTACATCTGAGACGTGCACTTCAAGCAGAAATGTAGCCCAAAGTTTCAGAGATTTGTGAATGCGAGATTGCAGAGACTGCCATGAGAGGTTACAATGAAGGAATCCTATCTTAATAGTCATCCGATCAATTGCATAGTCATTAAGTCATCATCGGACGGCTCACCCCCTCAACATAGCCGCCTCATTATAGCAACTCCCGTGGGATTGAAACATTTGAAATTGCTTCAATGTTGATATGCTTCAAATTTTCAAATGAATAAATGCAGACGAAACACTTGACCTCTTCTCATGCACATACAACATCAGATAAAAGCTGAGACTCATCAATAAGAAATGCATATAACAAAGACAAATTTTCCACCAAACTTTCAATTACTATACCGACCTATTGAAATAGCATTGTCTCAGCTAAAAGAAGGCCTACTATGTAGGGCCATCTCCAGAACAAAAGAGACAATAAGCAGACCAAACAAGAACGAGTACCTTAAACCCAGTTCCACTTCTTACATCTATTTTTATTTACTATTAGAATAACATTTAAGCATAATAGATCTCCTCCTCAGGCAGAAGAAAAGCCCCTACCCCATGGCATACTTCTGAGTCCAGGATCGAGCAGTAGTCTCATACTTCACTCTATCAGTCTTGTACATGTGAGCAATCTCAGGCACCAGAGGATCATCAGGGTTTGGATCTGTCAGCAGCGAGCATATGGAGAGAAGTACCTGCAAGAAGTATTTCATTTTTATTTAGCTGATAAATAATGTGCATCAATATGGAACAACACTGAAAGAACAAAAAAATCCAAATAAGGGACAAGTATGTTACCTTGGAAATGGTCAGGGCAGGGCTCCACTGCTCTTTGAGGATGTCAAGGCAGATACTGCCATTGCTATTAATGTTCGGATGGTAGACTTTTGTCCGGAAGGCAACCTGTTCAATGCAAGAATAGTGAGCATGTTATGAGCATCATCACCCCGAAGGACAATTAGAGAAATAAATAAAAAACTTACACCAATACAACTGCAGTAAAATCAAAAAGCCTAAAACAGCTTGATAAAAGTTCTGGAAGCTCTAGGTTGTATTGGGAGAGTACGGCAAAACAAATTTTTCATGGAAGTACCATTATACCTTGGGTGGCTTGAAAGGGTAATCAGGTGGGAAGTGAATGGATACAAGAAAAACACCCCCAGCAAATGGGCTGTCTGCTGGACCCATAATAGTCGCTTGCCAGTGGAACATATCATCAGCAACAGGACCTGTAAAAAAGGAAAACTTAATTGTAAACCACACTGAAACAGTAGTATTTTGTAAGAAACTTCAATAGTGAAACCTTGATGCCTCTTTTCTCTTCTGCATTAAACCCCAGTTCTTACCAAAAAAAAGCGTGGTTAAATAATTAATTACATACAATATTTCAAAACAACCAATATATCCACCCAACCGGAAGAATGCAAGGTAACACTAACCAGTCACATTGGGTCCTTCCCGAAGGAACTATCAGGAATTTACAATAAAATAAACTGCTGAAGACAATATTTTTGATACCACAACAAACAAATTTACCTAAGGCAAGAGGGAGAGAGCATTAAAAGTCTCATTTAACCAGCAGCCTAAGATACCAAGCAATGCACAATAATGAATGAGAACACTGTTTTCATATAATCAGCTGACCTCTCTATGCCAATAATGAATGAGAACACTCTCTTCATATAACCTCCATGAATCAAATGCAAGGACACAACGAAAATTCTAGCTGGGAAAAGATGAACACTTGAACTATAACTGGTCAATGTGGAACTTCACATGTACAAGATACCAACTGACTGGAAAATATACATAACAAAATAAAGATTTGAAAATTATGAGAGAATAGAAAAAATACCAGCACTGCAGGATGCGGGTGGGTCTTTCTGAAGGTCCTTCAACTCCTTGTTGATTCGCTTTGAGGCCATGATGAAATACTAGAATAGTTTGCTGCAAGGTCAAATACAATAACGTTAAGACAAATTACTCTATACATCTGACTGAGGTTCCCCAACCAAAAAAAGAAAACAGGAAAATTCTGTGTTAAATTCAATTCTGTGATGAAAAGTGAAAAGTTCATTAAACAGTACAAGCCCATTAGCCTATACCATCCAGATGAGCCACTAAAGTATAGCTTGCATAAGGAGCAAAATAACGCACCCATCACCAGATACATACAAATTTTAACACTACAGATGCTCCATTCTCCTAAAACAAATTGGGTGCCTAATTTAAAAAACTAAAAAGGGAGGATTTCTTAAATTAAAACAAACTCACAATATCACTTCGAAACCCTTATCCATCCATCTCAGTACTATTACTGAACCAACCCTAGGGTTCATAATTCTTAAACTTTGAAAATTTTAGCATTACAAAATTGATAAACCCACAACTAACCAAGGCATCGTGACGATCTATTCAGATACGAAAAGCCTAATTATTGAGAGTCATCACTTTAATTAAATTCATTCATAAAAATAACCAAAGAAATATTCATCGTTTCAAAAATAAATCAGAAAAAATTCGAAGCAAACAAAATAATCAAACGAAAATTACGAACCCAAAAATCTAAATTTGCTCCGATAATTGTACCACAAATCAACAATCAAAACGTTAAAGAAGAAACGAAAGCATAACAAATGAGTGAATCGAGGAGAAGATGGTAGGGCTTGGCTCACCGGTGAATCGGGTTAGGGTTTTCGTTTTGGGTTTGGGAGCTTGAGCTTCGAGAGACAAGAGAGAAACTCCCCAACTGAGAGCCGTACAGCGAGAGAAGATACGCAGAAGTGGGTTTGGGTTTGGCTTTTTATATATAGAGCACAGAGTGAGTGAGGGCGTTTTCATGTGAAACTCGAATTTGATTTCCGCCACGTAAGCTCCCTATTCGTCACCTTCTTATTTGTCACCTTTTCCTATTCATTATTAAATATATTTTTCTTTGTTCCTTAACAAAAAAAAAAAAAAAAAAAAAGAAAAAAGAAGAAGAATATTTTAAGCCTCTAATATATTTTTCTTAAATAGCTTTTCTTTTTGTGCTAAAATATCCACAGAATTTATAGAAGGAAAATGCTAGGCTTACCATATTTTTATACCACATTGTGTACCACATCTCTAATAGAGGTGGGCCCCATTGTATTGGTGGGCTCCACCTCTATTAGAGATGTGGTACACAATGTGGTATAAAAATGTGGTAAGCCTAGCATTACCCTTTATAGAAATACTTACAAGGACTTTACTCTGAGACCCAATAATTTGGGTCAGCTCAAAAGTGTGGGCTCAACCATAGCCCTCAAACTATTCTTCTTCTTCTTTCTTTTCCTTGTTTTTTTGTTTTTTGTTTTTTTTTCCAATTCTCTTCTCCACAAACATGGCTCATGGGTGTTGTCCAGTTGGGACTATTCAGGATGGGGGAAACTAGGGCTGGGCAATAAGACCGATAACCCGAGAAACCGGCCGAACCAAACCGATCGGGTTGGTTTGGTTCGGTTTTTTTTAGATATTTTGGTTTATTTCTGGTTTTAATTTGGATCAAACCGGTCAATCCGGTTCGGTTTGCGGTTTGAGGTTTTCACAGTGACCGGTTTACCCGAACCGGACCGGTCATTGTTCAGCAGCCAATATTCCAAAAATAATTGCGCATGGTGGGTTTCGAACCCCTTCCCCTTTTGTTGCTGGGTATTCCATCATCCACTAGAGCAAGCAAGTTTCTCTGTAAACATTGATATAATAAGTTTATTTAACCACTTTCTTGTAGAATAAATATTATTAAAAAATATAAGGATCTCTCTTTTTTCGCACCACTTCTTCTCTCTCTCTTTTGCACGACTTCTTCTTCTCTTGTTTCATTTCTCTTTCTTCTTTCTTCCTTCTTCTTCCTCCCTTTGTTTCTATTCTGTCACAGCTTTTTCATCTTATCTTCCTCCCTCTCTCTTATTAATCTCTTTCTTATTGTATGGTAATCCAACAAGAACAAAACTGTACCAGCCATTTTTACAAAGGGAATAAATAAGCTGGAGCCGTGGAGGTGGAGGGGCAAGCTGCGAAGTCGTCGAGCCCAGATCCCGCCGGCTCCGTCTCAGTTCTCTCGCAACCTCCATCTCAGTTCTTTCGCAGCCACCGGTTAATCACCAAAACCGAGAAAACCAAACCGTTTGACCGGTTAACCGAGACACCGGTTAACCGGAGTTGGTGGTTCGGCGTACGGTGCCAGAAATCTCTCCACCGAAAGCTACGGTTCGGTGTACGGTTTTGGGTGAAACCCGAACCAAACCAAACCGTGCTCAGCCCTAGGGGAAACGTTAGTGGCATACGAATATTCCAAAGCATCTTATGATTGGAAGCTGCTTTCTCTTACAAGTATGGCCCCTACCATACAACAATTATAAGAGAGTGTGTACCAAAGAAACACACACAAATTAATAATGAGACATTTGAGTGGATAAAATATAATAGTATATCACTACATCAACACTCACAAACCATTAAGTTTTTTTTCTTTTTCTTTTTTACAAGCAATCAAATCACAAAAAAACATGTTACGATTAATCACTCACACATGTGTCGTGAATGAATTCTAATTATTCATCATTTTTTAATCGTACGTGCATTAATAATCAGGAATCGCGTGCATGTTCGTATGTCAAGAACTAACTTAGCACTTCTTCAATATGACACATGGTAGCATGAAAGTAAGCTTACTTTTGGAAATTAATATGAGCACAAACAACAATGCTACAGTAAATGTATGGTGTGGACTTCCTCGGAGTTTGAAATGTCAGCTACTTTTAATGACAACGTCTATAACCAGGGTGATTAAGTATATCACTCCCACAAATAAAATATGTCCCTTCTTAAAGATTGTTAATTTTGAAACTTTATAATTCTTTTATATAAGCATATTAAAGTATAGGAGAATCGATTGAATTCTTAACCGCTCGAACTACAAATTTTTTCCAATTTTATGTGTTTTTTTAACTATTGGATAATGAAGTTTGGTCTCCCCCCTCTAATATATGTGGTTGGTTTTATGTATTTTCCACATTCGTGCATTTAATATATGGATAGAGTTTATAAAATGGTTTTTCAGTCTTTCGCTGTATTCTTGTGAAAAGTCAGCGAAGGTGGTATTTGTTGTAAATTTGAAAGCGATTTTGGAGATGGATGGAGAAGGACTGCAATACGTGGTGGGTAGAGCACAAACGTTGGTTCGGAAGCCAAAGGGAGAAACATGAAGCCAACCCCATCTGACTAACAAACCAAACTCCCCCCCTCATACTTTGGCTTTGCATCTTTGTTTGCAACGCCAAGAAACTGCACCATAACTTTGACACCTTCGCTCTCTTCCATTTTTCCTCTCCTTTTTTCTTATTTGTTGGATGGTTTTATCTGCTTCTTTGGTTTATGATCAATTTCAGGCACAAACAAAAGGAAGACATTTCTCTGTTCTACATGTTTCAGGGTTCTTGATTTATTCATTTTGGCGCTTCTGATCCTGTTAAGTTTCTAGTTTCATTCAGTAAAAAGAGCCTGGGAATTTTCTGGTGTGTGTTCTTCCATTAGTTCAAATCATCTTTTTAGTCAGAGTTCATACTTTCATTAATCTTCTCTTATTCTTAATCAATTTGTTAGTTTCTTGAATTTGATAAACTAAGCATGAGATTTTTGCCAATTTACTATTGAAATGAAAAAGTAGTTGAATTGTGTCCCTTTTGGATCACTTGAGAGTGAAAAGTTGTGATATGATTCAACAATTCAAACCAGTTGTTGTATGTTTTGTTAATTTGAATTGTATGTATAATCAATTTGTGCTTTATCTAATTTTGAATCTTTAAGTTGGTGAAAATGGTTTAAGTTTACTTGGTCAGTGCATAATTGCATCTGTAGTAGCACTAAACCAATGGCATGTTAGATGGTTTCTGGCAAGATTCATCATCACTTTGATCTTATTCGAAGTGCGATGATGTGATGCCGGAAGGCTGGAATTGACCTGCACAATCCTTACAGTGTTGCTCATCTGTTTATTCAGTTCTTTTCATTGAAATTGATTCTTAGTTTTCTTCATCGCATTAGTTTGCAGTAGCGGTTCGAATATCAGCTGAAGTGTTCATTTACTTAACTGGTCAGGTACGCTAGTTAAATCCGCTCCTGCATCCCAATTTTTGTCTTATTAATTGGCAATGGGGGCTGTAGTGGGAAAGGGGGATTCCCCTAGACAGTTTTCAATCCATGAAACGAAGCTAGAGGCCAAAATGGTTGAAGCTATGAAGCGCAGAGCAGTTAAAGGAAGTGTTATGAAATCGTTTAACAGCCTCATCTTGAAGTTTCGAAAGATTGACGAAAGCTTAAGAAAGTGCAAGGCTATTTTTGAGCAATTTGGTGTGTATCCAGTTCTTATTCAATTGTATCTTAAATATGCATCTGCAAAGTAAAACATGTAGTAAAAATATAGGCTTATAGTTATATGTTGTGATCCTTAGCAAAACAATACATAGGCATGCATCAATGTTTTCATTGATAATAAAGGCACTCTACCAATTTTGCTTTGCCTAGATTTGAACAGTCTAGGTTAAGCATATTTCCTCCATTAACATATTCCACCAAAGAATATGCTTTTTTCTTCTTCTGTTTTCCTTGTCCACGTAATTGCTTTTTCTTTTCTTGACAGATGAGGATTCAAATGGCGCAATCGATCAAGAAGAGATGAAAAAATGTTTTTATAAACTGGAAGTCTCTTTTACAGATGAGGAAATCAGTGATCTCTTTGTGGCATGTGATATTAACGAGGACATGGGTATCAAGTTTAATGAGTTCATTGTTCTTATTTGCCTAGTCTATCTTCTCAAGGATGACAGTAATGACGTTCACACTGTATCCGAAACACAAAACTTTTATTCTACATATTCTTTTTTAGCTACCATTTGTTGCTCTTTAACAATTCATAAATAGAGGAATTGTCTGGGAGGCAATCCACATTTTCCAGTTTTCTTTTCTTTTCATTTGCTTGTTCTCTTTGTATTCCATGACTTTCCTAGAAATTGCATATGGAAATGCCAGATCTGGAGGCGACATTCGAAACATTGATAGACGCATTTGTGTTCTTGGATAAGAACAAGGATGGTTATGTCAGCAAGAGTGAAATGGTACAGGCCATTAATGAAACTACAACAGGAGAACGCTCCTCTGGCCGAATAGCCATGAAAAGATTTGGTCTGCCTCTCTTTCTCCCTCTATCTCAGAGCAACACACACTCACACAAACACACACATTATGGCATACTAGAACATGTGGTTTCCTTTGTAAAGGATTCTTTTTACTTGTGAATATATAGGGTCGTTACATTCATTAGAATGAATCATTTCTTTGCTAGTAGTTCCTCTGGAATCGAATGAACAACAACGATTACTTAGGATCAGTTTGCGAATTTGTGGCACCGTAGTAGAATCATTACCTATTGCACGCTGTGCGCCTAAGATCATTTGTATATATCTGTTTGCATTTGTGTGGATGATTCGCTGAGAAAATTTTGTAACTTGATGAAAATGGAAGCTTGTGATTCTATTAGTTCGTAGCTATGATGGTGATCTCATAGGAATTACTTCATCTAGTTAAATGGTCTAAAGTTATCTGGTACAGAGAACCCCTTTGCTTATTAATCTCTCACTTTTCTGTTGTTTCAGAAGAGATGGACTGGGACAAAAATGGAATGGTGAACTTCAAGGAGTTTCTGTTTGCATTTACCCGATGGATCGGAATTGACGATCTTGAGGACGAGGATGAGGACTGAGCAGGAAGAGAAGGTTTGGTAGCTTTTAGCTTCTCCATGCAGTTGGCTCTGCTTTACCATGGCTGATATTATATAATCAAGTCCTGGAAGTTCCAAAACAAGGTCTCATTTGCTTTTCCAATAATGGGCCAATTGACATAGAGCATGTAAAATTTTGCGATGAGATCCCTATGTACATAGTTGGAAATGTAGACTTGTTCTAATTTCTCTTATTATCAGCAATCTTTATTTTACTTAATACTTGATGATGTTTTGTGTTAAAGGATTTTCCTATCTTATATTCATATGCCACAAGAAGAATCAGGTTGCATTTGTTTGTTCATGGCTTCTAAGGAAGGGGACCTTTTTTCCCCCACCTTAGGATGGGGTTTAGATGCCTTTTGTTTTTTGTTACATTGGGAGGAATGAAACCAGGGGTTTCAATCCTGAGTGCCAAGCGGGGGGAAAAGGGGATGGCCACAACCATTGTGGTAACCCCGCAATGGTGGGGTTTAGATGCCTTGAATCTTACTGAATTGCAATCTTTTCTCAATTTTAGAAGCCTATAAGCTATTGTTTGCAAGTGATTCTTTATAGGCCAAAAATCACTTCTATAGAGAATCACCATGAATTACTTAAAATCACTTAAAAGCAATTATATGGAGAATCACATAGGAGGTGCTTCTCTCCAGAAGTGATTCTGGCCTATACATAACCACTCCCAAACGAGCCCTAATTGTGCAAAGGCTTAATAAATATTACCAACTCTATATGCCTCTATGTGCATCAAGTCAATTTGTTTAACTATAGTAACATGCAACTACTTATTTTTGGGTCTGGACCTGTAAACACATACACAGTGCAACTTTAACAAAATTAAAATTACAAAAATCCAAGTCTTTAAATCGTTGACGACAAATACGACAACCAGAAATGTTAGAGCAAAAAGCAACAAATAACATGAAAAGTGACTCTCTAGATCAAGACAAAGAATCTAGATAGTACAACATACTCCAACCCAGACAACATGCTTCGGGTAGATCATATGTTCGCCTCACTATTCGTATACACACCATGCCATAGCTTACTCACAGAAACCCCAAGACGGTAACAAAACTGTCATCACATGCTTATAATAGTATAAGGACCGGCTTGGAGAGCAAATGCTCGGACCAAACTGTCTAATGTAACATACAAAAGCAAACCCCCCGAAATCAAACTGTCCCTGTTTATGCGATAAGTCAACCTCCCCCCGAACAGTAGGTACACACACTTGATATAGAAACAAGTTAGAACTGGCACACAATGGTGTTGCCAGTGCCCCGATGGCAGTTGTTGGATTGGCTGACACAGCAACACCTGTGGCGTGGAAACTGCTGTTTACTGGCAGAAATTAACAAACAAGCTCCGAGAGCCCTCCAAGAAGAGCATCCATTACCCCCTGGTTTTGGCCCTCTTCATACCAAGACTGTTGTGGAAGGGTGACACAGAACCAGACATTGGAGAACCCTCTTCACGAAGTGTACCATTGAGCATTGCCAACTCTCGCAGCTGCTGTTTCTTGTAGAAATCCTGAGACTCATCCTAAATAATATATTTTGAAAAGGAAAAGGAACCCAATTAGTGCCGAAATTATTCCAAAACATGGTCAAGAGTTTTGCTGTTTTGCAGGCAGAATTCACAAAATTTACTTGCCAGGAAGAGGAAAACCTTTTCCAAATAAGAGGAGAGAAAACATACCACAGGCCTGAGTAAATCTTCAAGTACCTCACGTGCTTGCGATAAACGAGCATCAATAATTTCAACTGGTAGTTCTGCCTCCACCAGAATATGAAGAGGCTCGTTCAAATGTTCATACCCTGGCTTTCCTCTCATCATTTCTTCCTTCAGAACAAAAATAGTACAGTGAACTGACATTAGATCCTCATAATGAGGACTGAATAAATGGAAATTCTCATTTACAGCATAGCGCAACAGATGTTCATTCAGAATACTTTTGGTATGCATGAATGTGAAATCAGTGCAATCATCAAAGAAGAAAAGTCTCATTATTACCCTTGTCGGATCTTTTATGCTACCACGACCCCTAATCAGAACACGGCACTCAGTAGTTGCTTCCACTCGTTTAAGAGAGTTCCCCCTAGGGCCCAGCAACCGTCCAACAAAGTTATACTGCAATAATAAAATGATGTCAGACAACAAAAGAGAAATACATTGAGAAATTAACACGATCTAGCAGTTCATCCATACATTAGGATATTTGTCCACTGGAATATCCACCCGGATTGTTCGCTTAACAATTAGACCAGATGAGCTACTTGGAGAATTAAGCCAGTTTTGTGTTGATGAAGGCTGTAATAAACCTGACATCTGAGCAGTGGAATCCAAGTACGTTAAAACCTAACATAACATATAGGGATCCGTTATTTATATATTTAACTACACATATGAGAACATAAGATATTGGTCCTCGAAGAACCTCCAAGATCCTAAAAAAGAAACTCATTAGGGATACATCATTGCAGCTTTGAAGAATGTAAAGAATAAATAATTAAACAGAGAGAAAAATGTACACCTTAACAGATACAATGGAACTTGGAAAATTTCCTGATATATACGACTGTCGAAAACAATGAATTTCAAGGACAGTAAATATAAAATGAATACCATAACCAACAATAATATCATTTTGCAATCCCTCTTGCATACAGAGGAATCAGTAGCTGAAATGTTTCAACACCATATTAATAATGAAAAAAGGCTGTGCCTTGTAAGGCAAACTCAATTAACAAACGTAACCAAAGGGTCAGTACTCTACACAGGAAAACCAGGAGTCCAATAATCTCCTTTAGATTGGACAAACTCTTTTCAATGCTCTGTATTACTACTAGGAATTGCATCTCATGCCAAGTGTAAGATCTAATAATATGTCATATACTTGAAATATGTTCTCTTGACAAACAGACAAAGTCAGAATAATGGAGAACCATATCAATTGAAGTAGAATTCCAGAAGCAAAGCTAATTGTTTATCATTTGGTTGTTGATGTTAGCTTCAGACTACCTGTCTCAAAGTGGCAAATTAATTGCAGGCACCTAAACAAATGTTAAGAGTTAGCATGAAATGTAAAAGCCGTGTCAGAAATGCTTCTAAAAGACAGTAAAATTAGATGGAAAATAAGGTTATGTTAAGTTAATGGTTAGTATCCGTACTTCTGATTGAAACCGTGAAGCCCATCCGTTCACATCAGCACCTCCATTTGAAAACATTCCTCCAGAAGCCAGGGGGCTAGCATGTTCAAGCCCACTTTGACCTAAAACTGATGCATTCCCCAACAGTGTAGTTACACGCAATATTTCTGCTCCAAAAATGTCAATTTTCAAGAATAAGATGTACCGGTTAGCATTTGTTATAAGGTTAGCAGTCACCACAAAATGGAGAGACAACACGGATTTTTCTTCTGAGTCAGTTAAAATCAATGTTTCCCCCATGTAATAAATTTAACTTCAAAACATCAAAGTAATGAGAAAGTTAATAAAGAAAGGAAGCCTATTAATTGTAACAATAGTTATGAACACCATCAGAAAAAAATACACGAGAACCCAAGTTAACAGAGGGGCAAAACCCCCGAAAAGAATATACATCCACAAAACATCACCACCTGATATGATAACACCAAAACCGCTAAAACCTGAGAAATCAATGTCAATATTACGATTCTAACAAAAATACTTAGATTCCTCCAGGAGAGAAGGAAAACCAAAAGAACAAATACCCAGGAAGAAGCAAACAACAAGCACTCGCAAAAAGAAAGAAAGAAAAACTTATGGATCAAGCTATGTCTTCAGCTAGGAACTTGGTGAATGAATTTGCTAATGCTGGATTACAAGATAGACTACAAATCAAAAACCTTTACCACAGAAAGGTTCACCTTTTGGTTGGGACAGGTGATTTCATAGTCTTTAGGTATCTGTGTTCGTAGAAAGGAGAGATGGTTGGCAAAAGGAGGGTCCCACCATAAACATCCAAAGACCAATTCACATTGGCAGTATCACTTTATATATGACGGCCAGGTTTATCATATTGTTATCCTCTAATTAAAATGAAAACACCCAATGCTTGTTATGTCAGCATCTTTCCCACCGATAAACACAAGATTTTACTATTATCCTCCCTTGTGGTCCAAAAAATATATTTCTTCAACAGTTACTTGGGGACAAAACATCATTTGTGTAAACAAATAAGAAAAACAAGGTCTATAAGAGAAACCGAGAACTAAACATTGAACTCCAAGTCAGACTAAACAAGGTAATCTATCTCCTACCTCCGAGGCATGTGAAAGAACTAGGTGCTAGAAGAGACATAACCAAGAAGAACTCCTCCTTGATTGAAGTAATGGTATTGCACATGCAATCATTATAATCCTATTGTTCTTTGCTTCATATGCAAACCAGTTGCCTGTGATACATGCGCCTCTTCAATACTTTCCAACAATTATGAATTTTGAGTTGGAACTGGCATTCCAAACCAATAAACTAAGTAATGGTTTTGATAAGTCTACCCCATGAAATAAAGTACCCTTGAATTTTTTAGATGAGCTCAGCATCCTTCATTGGATTTCTTAATACATACAGCCTACAGGCATGCAATACAATGTAGCTCGAGCTAAATGAAATCACGAGACAATTAGTCCCAACTTAGTAGTTGCTTGTCCTTGTAATCCATTACATATCATTAGGAAGTGCGTGCATAAACTAAACTCAACAAATTTGAATTGCAGGATCATTAGCATCTCTAATAACTCAGCACATATTACCAAGTTAAAGAAATTACGAGTCTATTAAGTGAGTTGAACAGAGATGAATTTCTAATGGTACTATGTTTCACCACTTTGAGTGCTTTGTAAATGTTTGCTTCGCATAATCATGTTAGATGAAAAGGGTATGTCCCCATATAACCTGTGAAGTTATTCGAATCGTTTGATTCAGGTTGAGCAGTTACTGATCGCAGAGTCTTCACATTTGAACATTGCAATTGTACCCATAAAAGCAGTTTAGATAAACAATAACAAGCTGAATTCAAAGTTCGAAACTGACCTTGGTTTATTAACCTGCAGCAATGCGGTAGCAAAGGCAAAAATGGACCGAGTTTGTGGCGCTCCGCAAGTAACTCAGATAGATATCTGGAAACAAAGAGAGTAAAGCTATTATTATACAACATCATGCTTCGCAAAAAGGAAAAAGAACCATGCCAAAAAATAAAACGATATTTATGATGATGATGATAATTGATATAAAGTCAACAAATCAATTAATCAAGCTCAAGCTTTCTTCTTCACAAGAAATCTAGGCAATCGATAAATTAAGAACAGATCTCGCGACATACTTTTCTTGCTCGGCGGCGACGAGAGCTGCGGATGAGGCGGAGCGAAGGCCGGAGAGGTGAGGAGAGTGAGGTGCCGACGGCGACGGCGAGTACGACATATACCTTCCACCGCCCGATGATGACGTCATTTCCACAACGCCTCAACCGTCCGATCGTCGTCTTCTTCTTCCGGTCGTCTCTGTCTCTGAGTCTGAGGGGACTCTGTGCGTGTCTGGGGCCGGCTGTTGGGACGATCGCGATTCCCAACCAGACGCTCGCTCTCTCTCCGTCTCTCAAATCTCTCAATCCAGGTCTAAGCGTCGGTGGATTTTCATTTATACTTACACTGCCTTTTACTTTCTACCTTCCCCACTACTACTATACTAACTACACAGTAACCTTCTTTTTTTTTTTTTTTTTTAAACTATTATTTGGCAAGTAGTATCTTTTGATATGCATTAATGAGTAATCTTCTATATGCCATAGAGATTGATGTGTCTATCTAAATATGATATATGATAATATAACATGTCAGATTGTCTCATAAATTAAATCGGTCAATTCGTGGTGGGAATTGATTGTCCGGCATGTGCAAACTTTTTCTCGATTAGTCGATAAACTTATTTGTGCACAGAATTTCGACTAAAGATGCAAGTTTGTGTTATTAGGAAATTAAAATTAAGATGTTTAATGGTGGTTGATTAGTGTGAAACCTATAATAGGTCTTATTATTATACCAAACCTCTAGTATAGACCATGGAGTGAGAGAGGTTGGCCATCAATGGACTCTTTAGTCTCAAGTTCTCAACCATGAAAATTGGAACCCTAGAGAGATGGCTACGTGGATCAATTTAGACCCATATTTTCGTCGGCATGTGCAACATTTGTTGTATATGGTCCTGTCAATTCTTTGATATCGCTGTTTCGTATGGCAATGAGTTTTCTGATTTTCAATATTCCTAAACGACACATATCAATTGCTGCCAATTATGTTGACTAAAAATATAATTTATCTGCAATAATAATAGCATCCTCTCCAATAATGCTTTGAAAGAAAGAAACCCAATTATAAACTTTAGCGGTTGGTATGGTTTGACAAATTAATCCAAATGTAACGTACACTTTTGTATGAGCTATGAAGACAAATTGACTAGGTATTAATAATGAACAATCATTCTTCTTTGCAATTAAATTTCATCATGTTTATGCGTAGTAATATTGGATCAAGGTCAAAGCAGTCATCAACTTTAAGTTTTATTCATTCATTCAAACCATCTAAAAGTCACCATAAAAAAGAGCTATTGCAGTAATTCTAGTTCTTATGAGAAGGAGATTTACATGATAATTATCCCTGCTTTGAAATTTCCCACATATGAAATGTAATGAAATCTTTCTGGTATGAATTCTTTAAAAATTCCCACTAAATGGGTTCTCCCTTGTGCATTTGTCTTTAATCCAGCACCTGTTTCTTTCTCATTAATGCATGCTCAAACAAATTACATAGATATATCAGTAGGTGCTTACATTCACCTTCCATAGGTATCATTAATCCCCATCCTGTTGTTTTTTCTGCATTGTAATCGGTAATCCTCATACCCAGATACGCATGTAAGAAGTTGTCAATCAGATTAGTGGCAAATAAATATTCTCTACACGCTTAGATGGATCAAGAAAAGTCTGTTTTCTTAGTCCGAGTGATTGCGGAAGCGGATAATTCTGTTGATGAAGGATCTCTCGCGGCGATATCTGTTGAGGAAAATAGAAATATTACAGGTGATGAATATCCTCATGTGCAAATTAGTAAGAGTAGCATGACAATAACAATTTCAAAGCGGACGCAGGGCACAAGAAGATACATGACAAACGACGACATGCAGAAGCAAGCGACCCCAATGGAGAAATGAACGAAGAAAGTCGGCCAGAAATTCTCCCTGTCCAGAAATATCCTCTCAGAAATAATAGTTGTTAATCCTGAAAACAGTAGGACCTTCCATCCTGAAGGTAAGCATCTGTAAAAAGAAAATGAGGAGGAATCCTGTGAAGACACAAGAAAAATTAGCACATACAAACCTATGAGGTTAAAATCATTGACGAAACATGCGAGATAAATAACTACATTATACCTGGAAATATTGCTTGATGAATACCCCAGAGTACGCTATTCTCAGGATCATATCTTTACCATGTCAAGAAACCAGAGACTAGAACCAATAAATTGAATTGCATTTGCTCACAATACACATTACTTACTGATCAACCCCATTCCAGACTGATGATGTCATCTATATTGCCGTGTCATGTAATTTTTTGTGAAACAAAAATAGAAAAGAAAAATTGAATAAAGACATTTCTATGCCTCAAAAAAATTTCAGGTCAAATGTACCAAAAGTTGAATAAAGACATTTCTATACCGTGAGCTTTATACATGGGAAAAGCACCAACCTTATGTTCTTACTCTTCTGACAAAAGCATCTGCAAAATGTAGCAGCTGCTTTCTTTGAAAAAAATGAAAAATAACTAGTGACTTTAATTTTAAAAAGTAACAGAAAATATAAGGCAAAAGCTTTACCAAACGAACCTTAAGAAAATTGCCTAAACTAGGAAAAGGATACTTATTGAGTTTGCCAAAATTAGGCCAACTGCACCAGCTGAGTTGATCAGCAGGATATTCAGTACTACATGTATTATTGCGAACATAAATGATGAAAGGTTTGACTGTACTAGTTGCTTCTCTTTTGCAACGGCATGTAGAAATGATTCAGATGTTCCTGATGTAAAACCAAAGCACAATCTCAGTTCTAGCTTGATACCTTTTAGGCACAGCAGTAAGATCTTTAAGTTAACACCAAACACAACCAAAAATTGATGATATAAAAGGGGTACCAGTTCCAAATGAAAGACTTTAGCAGATTGTCAATGGATTGGGACACACATACGATTTATTTTTTCAAACAATCACCACCACTTTAGTATCCTAGTCCTTAGCGGCCTTACTACATCTTAATACAAATTCCTTTACTTCAAAAATAAGGGAATTCATCATTCGAAAGGAAGTAACCATAAAAAATTTCATATCTCATTAATATTAGGCCATAATTAGTAATCAAATAAAGAAATCATAAAGACCCATAAAATAGAAAAGCATTAACTCAAGTACATGTTGCTTGATATTCCTCCAACTATGGCTCATATGCCTGCGAATATTGACAAGAAGAATCAGAGCATTACTCACCATTCATAGCCAGAACAATTATATAAATGCAATAATATCGAAGGGCTGTTGATGCTTCCCCATCACTCCATTTCTGTCCGTACAACAATCTGATGAGAGAATAAGCATAACTTGGACCAAACGCCATAAATACAAGACCTACAGGATATCTGAGCATCGTGAGACCAAGGAAACAACTAAGGAAGAAGACTTCAAGAAAAGAACAAATATCAATTCCTACTATAGATAATTATCTTGCTCCTTTTGTGGTCATCAATTTGTCCTATTTCATAATGTATCAAAATCAGATCTTTTAATTTACTCATTATACAATGAATCAAAAGCCAATACAAGTGTTTTCACTACCTGATCTCTCTGTTACAACATAACATGCAGTGTCTGCATATCTGCATGCTACGATTAACTTTATAAATTTTTCTTTTCTAAAAGACATTTTCTAGGTTGTTTGAGTCCCTTGGGTTCTGTTCATCATAGATTCATATGTGATCTAAACGACTGAGATTCTATTACAATAATCAACTTGGCGGCTACTTATTAGATCGAGACCATACACATATATCAATATATACTGTCTATAATTTTGATCTGTATAAACAAAGGAGAAAAGGAAATTGAAATGCACACATGCACGCACCTATTAACAAAACCAGTTTAAGGGCCTCTGTAAGGCTACTTCCTAGCCTCCTGTCTTTATTTGGGTCTTTTCCTGTCAACGAAAGATATTATTGGAAAATTAAAGTTTATTAGATTTAGCACTGTATGATGCAATATTAATGGAACCATGGATTTTTCTTCATGGATACAAACCAAATTTGAAGTGTGCATATAGCATATGTGAAGAATCATTTGTAACTCACAAGACAAGAAACAAAAGCAGGAAGAAATTAACCCAAAATCAAGATAACATCAAAAGAACCATCAAGTAAACAAAGGAGGAAAGTAAACCTGATGCAGACCTTGCAAATGTAGCATAGGAACTTTCTTCAAAAGGAAGAAACACCAGCCTCACCACTAGGCTCCCTAATAAGTGATAAATATCATAAAAAGAAATTCAAAATTACTGACATGTTTTCTATTCTGAAGTAGTCTCGGAACAAAATAAGCTCTTATTGTGATGACAAAGTGATTAATTGTATGACTCAAAAGATCTGGACCAAATAATTACCTAATTTGTCCACAAGTCCATATACGGCTTGGTTATAATATGTCGCCCGCCATAAAAGGACAAGACTTTGTCCTTCTTGAAGGATCAACTTCATGAAGGATTGAAGTGTAAACAACTTACACATGTCAGACAGCTGCCCATCATAATGCTTCTTATTCTTTACTCTGTGAAAGTATTAAGCTATCAACTAAAGCAAATTTGTTATAGACATAAGATTTAATTGAAAAACAGTGTTGCTTATCATATCCTTTCTGCTAAGCCAGCCAATTGTAATTGTCGATACATATGAATATGACAAATAAATCTGACGAGTGAAGAAATACAAGTTGTGACAATATTCCACTCAACTACACAAATCCACACATTTGATAATAAAGATTGACTAGCTCCCATGAAACCATTCACAGTGAACATATGACACTGGATTATTGCCTCCCAGATAAGACCAGGACCAACAAGGCACTCTACAAAAACGCTTGCCAAAAATAAATAAGAAGTCATTTCTGCTGTCAAAGAAATCAAATAGCGTGATGCCCACATATTGGGCCACAAGAGACATCAGCTAAAGATCTTATGAATTCCCTACTTCTCTCCACGTGAAGAATCCATTCTTAACGTATTTCTTTTCAGTTAACATTGGATTATACTCATGCATTATCCCATAAATTTTTCCCTTCTGAGGCATAACAGAAAATGAAAATTCATCATCTACAGAAAATAATGTAGAACTAGAAGAAAGAAAAAAGAAAAATACCTGAATGGGAAAATAGCAGAACTTCTACATGTACCAAAAAGAAGAAAATAGACCCAATAACCTAGGAACAAGCACACTCCATATGCAGTTTGTGACAATGAAAATACAATCGCTTTATCCTGCAACCGATCAATTGATTATTCATAATTAGAAGTTGCATCTAATACCATAAATAATCAAGGTCAAGGATTGATAACCACCCTTTAAGTAAGTTCGGTTGGTGCGTCAGTTCTAAACACTCCAATTTACTACAGTAACTATCCTTCCTCTTCAGAGAATTTAAATCCTCAATAACAGAGGCCGTCACCTACTCATACTGACTATTCAGGTTCACTGGCAGAATACAAATTTATTTCTTCATGGTCCTCTCAAATGGATAATAGGTTAAAAAGTATATTTTACAAGATTTGGTCCCATGTCCAGTAACCAATAAAATGGTTCCATTAAAGCACAAAATTACTGGTTAAGGAACCAGTGTACACCACCCATATGATGTTCATATTACAAAAGGGAATCAAAGAGATCATTACACACTTCCTCGCAGGTTTCATTTTGAATATAGGGAACAATGTTGAAAAATGAATAAAAAATAAAGATTGCCAGAATAATTTGATAAAAGCTCTTACCATGTCAGTTTGCTTGACAATGAGAATGAACATTGTTATGCAGCGGGAAAGAGTAGCAACTGTCTCAACTACTAGCCTTAGTTTAAGCAGAAGCAAGTTCTGAGAAAGGATATACAAGGGCTCTGCCAGTAGTTCAAAAATACATGCAGAGCCTGCCACGTAAAAATGACTCATGTCACTGATACATTAATGTGAAACAATTAATTCATTTAAGCAAAGCCAAATGGTCTATGATTTCCAACCATCAACGATTCTTGTTATAAAAGTACTGAAACAATATTGATGAGTCACAAATCACAAAGGGACTTGAAAACCAAACATATATCGTATTCATAAATAATTTTTGAATGAGTAGTCATAACAAATTATATGTGAAAATCTCCATAAACAGAGAGAAGCAGCAACTGCAACAACAAGACAAACTTTTCTAAAAGAAAATAATATATATAGCAATCTACCATTAATCAAGATTGCTTGCCCATATGGATCAGAAAAGCTTAAGCCTTTATTCCAGAAGACAACACCGCATGCTGCAACAGTAAGAAGAATTCCACATGGGGGAATTAACCAGGCAAATGTCATTATCTTTGCTATATTTTCTTCTGTTGAAGTACCATCACTGTAGCATAATACATAAGAATAAAACGTCCTCAGTTGGTACAAATAAACACATTGCTATTAAAATGAAGAAGCACCTTTTCATGTCTGCCCGCAGGCATGCTCGCCGAACTCCCTCACGACTGAGAAACAGTACACAGGTGACAAAAAGAGGAAATTGTACTCCGTAGAGCTGCCACCAGAAGACAAAAGAAATACACAAATGACTTCACAGTGAAGTAATTTAATTTCCAAATCAAATGGAAATGCCACAACAGATATTCAAGCTCCAAGCCTAGCTCTTTGAGAGGCTGTATTGGACTGGATTGCTAGAGTTTGGTCCAGTATAAGATTGGACAATTGCCCAATTTAATGGAAGAACAAGTAACAAACTAAAGCTTACAAATTTATCATGTGGGCTACAGTTGAATCCAAAGCAGAAAAAGAAAATATATGGAAACGTGTAAAATAGACAAAGATTTAAGAGAAAATCAAGCAGGAACTTGGAAAATGCAGTAAAGGATGGAGAAAGTAGTATATATTGTTACCGCAAAGTCCTCAACTGAAAGGTGCCTGACGATCCACGCATTGAATATAAATGGAATTCCCCTTGACAAGAATTGCGTAGCTGATGCAACAAAAAAGAAAGCAAATTTGCATCATCTTCATTCTTGGGTTTGTGTGTGTGTGTTAGAGAGAGAGAGAGAGAGAGAGAGAGAGAGAGAGAGAGAGAGAGAGAGACTGACCGAGCAAGTACTTGAAGGTGCGAGAGAAACTGCTGTCACTGAGTGATTGAGATCCAACCGACGAAGCTCTTGACATCTCGATGAACTTTTCTGGAATCTCTCTTTCTCAGAGTTCAGAAGCGAAAGGGAGAATGAGAATGAGAGACCTTCGAATTCCAAAATATTTCCGACTTTAAATGGTAGCTGGATTCTTGGTTTTGGTGGTGGTGGCGGGCTTGATAGATATGTGCGTGAATATTCGTTGGGAGTGGATTTTATTATATATATCTCTCTCTCTGTAGAGAGAGACTATATGGTCTGCGTGTGTTTAGAAATTTAGAGAGAGAGAGAGAGAGAGAGAGAGAGAGAGAGATATATATATATATGGAAAGAAAAGAAAAGAAAAGAAAAGGGTGTGGTAAGTGCAAGAACAAAGCAAGAAAAGGGTTTGGAGACTTGACGAGTTTTACTCTCAGCAAAACAACAACAACAAACCCAGCTCTGAATTTCTCAACCTTACTCCCACAACTCTTCGGCCTTTTACAAGTTTAATCTTCGGAATTTCATCCAGTTTTGGGATCAGACGATAATTCTTCGGAATTTTACGACGATGATGACGACGAAGAAGACGGTGATGGCGATGATGGATCTGGGTAGGTGGTGGTGTCTGGGAGCATAGGATGGTTTAAAATATAGCATAGTTGTACTTTTAAAATATTTTATTCATAGTGTATCGCCGCGCGGCTATACTTTTAAAATATTCTATTCAAAGAATATAGCCAGGCGGCGATACGTCTAAAATATTCTATTTAAAGCGTATAGCCGCGCGGCCATACCTTTAAAATATTCTATTCATAGAGTATAACCGCCCGGCTATACTTCAAATAATTCTATTTACAGAGTACAGCCGGCCGGCTATACGTTTAAAATATTCAGAGTATAGCCGCGTGGCTATACTGTTAAAATATTCTATTAACAGAGTATAGCCGACCGGCTATACGTTTAAAATATTCTATTTAAAGAGTATAGCCGCGCGGCGATACCCTTAAAATATTCTATTCAGAGAGTATAGCCGCTCGGATATACTGTATAATTTTTTTTTTTAAATTATTCAAATATTTACTTTTTAATTATTTTTATTTTACGTTGACAACAGTGGACTGATGGAGGGTTTGATATCATATGGGTTGGGCTGAGGCCAAATTTTGGATCCCGACTTGGGCTCAGTCCAAAAAGAGAGAGTGAAAAAAGATGACGGAGGAATTCATTCTCTTCCCGCTATTGATAACAGCAAAAAGTAAAACTCTCTCTCTCGCTCTCTCAAAATTTGAACTGAAACATTTGATCTGAAACTCAAAGAATGGCAGAGATGGAGGAAACCACAGTACCCTTTAAGAATCTCACTAGCAGAGAGTACCCGGGTCATAAGAAGAAGGTCCTCTCTTTCTATCTGTTACATTTTTTAAACCAATTTCAACCTCCACAAAACCCTAATCTCTTGCTCTCCATTTTCAATATTCTAAATTTTGTATGTGTCATTGTGAAAAGGTGCATTCTGTGGCTTGGAACTGCACAGGCACGAAGCTCGCATCGGGTTCTGTAGATCAAACCGCTAGGGTTTGGCACATTGAGCCCCACGGACATGTAAGTTCAGCTGTTCCAATAAAATTCATTATTATTTCCCAATAAATTTATTATATTTCTATGTAATGAGGGAATATTTGTGTATATATGTTACAGGGTAAGGTTAAAGATATTGAATTGAAGGGGCATACTGATAGTGTGGATCAGCTGTGTTGGGACCCCAAGCATGCTGATTTGATTGCCACTGCCTCTGGAGACAAGACAGTTCGTCTATGGGATGCTCGTAGTAAGTCATTGCTCTTTCAAGTTTCAATTTTTTAGGTACAAAGATTGGAATTTGATGTTATATCCATCTGGGTACTTCAGGTGGAAAATGTGCGCAGCTAGCAGAACTTAGTGGAGAGAACATTAACATCACCTATAAACCTGATGGGACGCACATCGCCGTTGGAAATAGGGTAATGTTTACTTGTGCTCAACCTCTATTGTATGAGTTTGTCAATTTTCTGCTTGTGAATAACTTAATTTTGTTGAATTATGAGTAGTGGGTGTCAATAGCTAATAGCTATGTTTTGCTGTTCCATATTCTAGTGTTGCTGTTCTTATTTTTTGCCCCTCCTTACAATGTAGGATGATGAACTAACAATTCTGGATGTTCGGAAATTTAAGCCCATTCACAAGCGAAAGTTCAATTATGAGGTAATTATCAAAAGGGAAGCTTCTTTTTAATTTCCCCCTTGTATATTGCATGTTCGATATGAGTTTTAGGCTATTAATGTCTCATCAGCACAAGGCTTTTAGAAAAAACTTTGTTACTCAACCTTGAGAAGTCATTCAATTCTGTATGATATCCAAATGTAACCTTAGAAATTAACCTTAAGAACGATTGCTTGTAGAACGCAAATCACGATATGTTAAGTTATCTCTCTTCTCTTCACACACGCACACACACACACACACACACACACACACATATATATATATATATATATTCATAAACCATTTTGTATACTTATGTTGGCCAGGTGTTAAATCTGAAATGAATTGGTTTTTTTCACTTCAAATTACCAAAACATATTGGCACGCCACTATGATGAGTTACCAATGTTGAAGCCGTAAAAGTTATGAAATTATCAAGAAATAACTTTTTTGAGTGAACATGAGTTTTTTAAATTTTTTTTTGTAGAAATGTCTATATCCCCATGATTATGTTTGCGAGGGTGTTTTTTTTCACATGTAACTTGTCCTCCGATGGTTTTTCTGATCCCTACACGGAGTTGCTTCATCCTAATACAAGGGATGCCGATAAATCCTGTTTATATTATATGTCTCTGTACCTCAAATACTTATTGAGCATTCTTCTTCTTTTCCAGGTTAATGAAATTGCTTGGAGCACAACAAGTGAAATTTTCTTCTTGACGACTGGAAATGGTGAGAACAAGTTTTCTGCATAATTTCTTTCTACATAATGGAACATGGAATGGGTATTTTATTGTATATTCTCTGGCTCAGGTACTGTTGAAGTACTAGCATACCCATCTCTTCGACCAGTTGACACTCTCATGGCTCATACAGCTGGGTGTTATTGCATTGCGATTGACCCACTTGGAAGGTATGCTACAAAGATGTATTATCTTTTCATTTGTTTAAGGGGAAAAAAAACCTGTCTGATTTCATCTGGGCCATTAACTTGCAATATTAGTTGGTACCGTGCATATAAACATGTCCACTTTCATTGATCCCATCACGAAAAAAGAACTTTTATATGCTGTATCTATGTAGTTCTATTTATCTTTGTTCCAAAATTCTCTCTTGAAAATGCCACACGAAGACTACTTTTAGTGCTTCCATATACTCTTTTAAATGCTCTTTATACAATGACAGGTATTTTGCTGTTGGAAGTGCCGATTCCTTGGTCAGCCTGTGGGATATCTCAGAGATGCTCTGTGTGAGAACATTTACAAAACTTGAGTGAGTTCTACCCTGTATTCCCTATTATTCAGATTCTTTTTTCTTTTTAAATTCTGCAGTTAGTGAATAACTATGGACATTGCACACATTCGTTTACCTTAGGTTCTTGTGTATGCTTTAATCATCAGCATCCCTATTCCTGGAATGATCTCTGTTTGTACCTTTCTCAGATCGCCTGTGAGGACAATAAGCTTCAATAACACTGGAGAGTATCTTGCTTCTGCCAGCGAAGACTTATTTATTGATATAGTAAGTACCTTATGTGGCTCACTACACTTGGAATTTATCTCTTCAAGAAGTATATTCTCCCTTGTGGGAGGATGTCTGGTTACAAAGGCTGCAGCCTGTCATCATACCTGGTCAATTTACTTTTGTACACCAACTTTGTTTTGTAGCTTAGACGCCATTTAAAAAAAGAAGAAGATATATATGTTCACAGAAGTTTTTATTTTTTGTTTACAAAGGATTTGTAGCTAATTCATTCATATGAATTCAATCCATCTTTCATCACCTAAGTAAAACTAGTAACAATATAACTGCTGCTGTATAAAACAGTCCAATGTTCAAACTGGGAGGACAGTGCATCAAATCCCATGTAGGGCTGCCATGAACAGTGTTGAGTGGAATCCTAAATCCAATCTGCTTGCTTATGCTGGGGATGACAAGAACAAATACCAGACTGACGAAGGTGCATTGCTGTTTCTTGTTCCACTAAGCTTATTCATCAACACAAGGCAAACTTAACTGATGCATGTTTTGGCCCTCAATTTGTTGCAGGTGTTTTTAGGATATTTGGCTTCAAAAACTCAGCCTAATGTCTGACCTCATGTCCAAAAGAACGCAGATGTGTGATTATTTGACAGCAGCTGACAGGTTATGTCCAAGACAAAGTGCGGTGTGTGACCACTTGGTTCTGTTTGTACTAAGTTTTCCCGAGTACATATTCAAGACGAGGTTTAGGCACTTTTTAAAGGATATTTGGCTTAGTGCGGCCTTCTCTGAGAGTTTTGCCCTTTTTCTGTTTGACTTGTAAGTAGAGCACTTTTGCGCCCGTAACTGTTTGGTTCTAAACTTCCATACTATCAAAAAGGACAGCGTATGACTTTAGATATCGAGTATTTGACACTTTTATTTTCTACCTTCGCTGTATAGACAAAGAACAATATAATTTTGAGTAAATCGATGTTTGAGAAGTTAGCATTGAATGATAAATAATCACATGTACAAAAAGAGCACACAAGCAGTATCCCCTTGGTCTGGCTCGAAGTAGTACATATGTGAACAGGTTTAAGGTTGCAGGCGCAATAGACTTCAGAGGTAGTGAAGGAGATAAGATCATCTCGCTAGCTTTCATGTTGAATGATCAGAATCCCGAAATGGTGTAATTTGGTTGTTCGAGTGAGTCTGGCTAGTAATCGGACCAAAGATGCTTCATCCCCCATTCCCCTTCTGGACATTGAAGAAAAGGGTGATCTTACAGCAGCAAAGAGTTAGATACCATGACAGATATCTGATACTAGCCGACTTCCCAAGTGCTTGTTGAAGACTCGTATAAACAGTGCTGGGCTCTGGCGTGTCCGGGGTTCGATCAGATCAACCCACGACCGGTAGGCATGAAGGAGTTGAGCAGCAAGCAAGGGCCAGGAGATTGATGGATGGAAGAGTCTGGCCGAAGTCAGTGTTGTGTTCAAGGTCACGTGTTGGGTGGTTGGAGGGATTGCTTTCTGCCGTCTTTCTTTCCCTTTCTCTTTGCAATTTGCATTTTGTGTTTCTTTACTTTGCAATGTAAGACTTGTTTCCAGCTTCTACCTCTTCAATGCTTCCGTTCTCAATTGCAATATCTTTCAAGTCAGACAGTCTGCAGATAATAGAATTGGTCAAACCACAAATGAAACTGAAGCATATACACAAATCCCTCTAATGCAAGAGCATTAACTACCTTCACAAAGCAGCCACAAGAACACGGAAACTCCTCCTCGAAGCTCAGAAGCCGCATAGCATGAATTTTGATACCGGAAACACCAAACCTGCAAAGCAAACAAGGCAGATGGTAATGAGATACTGAGAGCACCAAGTCACTGGCTTCCATTTGATCTCAACACTTGAGCTCTTCATCCTCTTCCCGCTCTGTGGCTCCTTTGACAAATCAAAGCTAGCCCCTTTCATCCTGAGCTCTTGAATGCACCTAGTGAGTGCCCTGTTGTCAGTCTTCTCCCTCTGCAACTGGCTCCATACCTTCCAGTACCTGCAAAGATTCACCTGCACCAAAAACACAAACACAAAGGAGGTCGAAACCGACAAAATGCTAGGTATCCACCATTTTTTACAGATGTGCTCTTCGGAATTAACCGAAGATGTGAACAAGATGGTCATGAAGAACCCATGAAAGATTAAGAAGAAGCAGCAGAGTTGAAAGATTTCGCGCCGGATCGAGTCCATTCGGGACTCTTTTCGGGCAATGCGCCGGCCAAAAAGGTCTTCTTCTCTTCGCCAGAGCTTGAGAAGCAAGAGATGGCCGGGGCTCTCAGAGATTTCCATTAATGGGTGGTGTTGGATAGCTGAAATGATGGTCATGGCAGATGAGAGTTTCTGTTGGTGCTCTTCATCTACTGGGATTTCCACAACGTGGGCATCTTTCATCTCAGCCATTGTTATAAAAAGAAATTCTTAAATTTGAAACCTTGAAAGAGCAAAAAGAACAATGCAAAAATTAAGAGATTAAGAAAAAGCAAATGAAATGAGACAGAGAGAGCTTTGAGAATTAGCAGTGGGAGAGCGCAAGTAACAGAAATTATTAGTATCGATTGCTTTTGGTGGAGGAAGAAGAAGGACTCTCAGGTATTTAAATTTGTTGAAAATAGCCTGAGAGTGAGTAAGAGCGTTGGCTGCCAACGGTTACTTTTTTTCTTCGCAAACGGTCCGATTCTATGGCCGTTTATTTTATTATTTTCCAACGGTCACATTTCCATCTCCGACGGGCCTGGAAAGTGTTCGGGTCTAATTCTTATAAGCCCATATGAGTGCGAGGAATTCTACGGACACCCAAGTTTGATCTTTAGACACACATCCCTCGAACTTTAAAAAAAAAAAATAAAAAAAATCCAAGACTTCCAATTTTAAACTTGTTATTTAAGATGTAAAGTTTCTTTTAAGTAAGTTGTCTTTTTTTGTTGTCAAACTCTTAAGTAAGTTGTCATGAATGATCACCTCCTATCTACCTCATTTGTGAAATGGGTCGTTCAGTTACGTTTGCTTTAGAGAGGGAATACAAAATATGATTTATTTTCAATACAAATAAAACTTGGAATCCTATCTTCCTAGAAACCTCCCCTCCATCCTAATCTCACATCACCAGTAGCCACGGTAGCCAATGGCCTTTCCCCTACTCCCTCTATTTCCTATTTATTTCGTCCTCTTCCTTCTCGTCGAACTTCTAGGGTTGCCAACGAAGTGTAGAAGTTGTTGAGGCCCAAAAAATCCACAGTTCGGCCCAAATAAATTCTCGGCCCAATGCAATACCTTACCGAGAAGAAACCCGATTTGGGCACGCGAAAGTTCGTCATATGCGCTTGCACACATGCCACGCCAAGCAAATAAGCAACACGCCACGCTACAAGCTTAAGTGGGCCCAAGCCATGCAAGATGCATGGGGCTTGCTTGAGTGGGTTGTGGTATGGATGGTAATAAGTTGACATGAGGCCCATTGATGAGCCAAGAAATGGAAGTCCCGGGGTTACTTGGGAGCCTCGGAACTCATGCCCATTTCTTAGGCCCAAACATGTGGGTGAGCACAAAGATAAAATATCCCAACCAAAAAGCCCAACCGAAATAGCCCATTAGCTTAACCAAATTAGCCCAACACCTCAACAAAAAATAGGCCAACACTTGTTGAGGTTAGCCCATTTATTTTGACAAACCAACCCATTATCTTAAAAGGCCCATACAATTAGAAATGAGAAGTAGCAAAAGCCTCAGCCCCTTACTGAAAAAACAGAAGCCACGAAGGGAAGTCTAGAGGTCCACTATGCAGAGCTGCTGGGAAGTTCCAGCACATGGGAGGAACAAGTTTTAAGTAAAAACTTCCAAAGGACCAAGGGATATTGGAGCGCAGATCACCATTTGAACCAGCATGCATACCCATTCTCTTTCCCTCATCAGACCTGGCCATAAAAAAAGGAAGAAAGGAAAGGAAGGAGATGGTTGAAAATGGGAGTTCTGAGGCAGCTGCAGGAAAGGGTCTTGAGCTCCCAAAAATCCCTGATTTTGTGCAAATGGGCAGAGTGGATTTCACTAAAATAGGATGATTGAAGGAATGAGGGGAGAAAGGAAGGGAAAGACTTGGCCAAATTAGATAGAAGCCATTAGGGTTTCTTGAAAAGGGTAGCTTCCAGCGCCTATAAAAAGAGGCATTTCCTACCCATCATCACAACACACATCCAGAGAGCAAGCTTCCTCTCTTGCATGCAAAACCCAACAATTTCGTGCTCCATTCTCCCTTCTCTCCTATTTTCCCTCTTTTGGCAGACTATTCTCACATTTGACAGAACCTCTGTCAAGCTGCCGGAAGAACACTTAAGACACCAATTTCTTTCTCCCCCCCTTTTCTTAGCCAAACCTACTTGCAAACCTTCCCTTTCTTACCTTAACACTCCCTTTTTCCTCCAAGTACGCATAATTTTCTCTTCAGTGCTAAACTCATGTCGATTTTGCTCCCATGCCACAAGCTTCTCATGCCAAGCCAAGAATTTATCTGTAAGCAGCAATTATTTTCGTTGGTGAAGGTAACCAAGGTGTTTCCTAAGGCTTTACAACCATTTCGAAACATTTTGGGGTCTGATCTTTGAACTCAAACACAAGGGGGAAATTTCAGCCATTTTGCTCTTTACAGCAGCCCAACCCATTTGTAGCTGCCGGAAGAAAAAAGCCTCTACAGAAGTGAGGATAGAAGAGGGGCTCGTTGCCCACCGTGGTCGTCAATGATTCTTAATAGGGGAAGCTTTAAATTTTTTTGGATACGGGGCGTGAGGGGAAGCTTTAAATATTTTTTTTAAGGGTATAATGCCGAATTGCCCCCTGAACTTGTACCTAATTATCAATTTACCCCCCGACCTTTTTTTTTAGCGAATTAAGGGCTCGAATTAAATTTTATTATCAATGTTCCCCCTGTCGTCTAAATCATTAACATTTCATCCAATAATCGATTAAATCATTTAAAAAAAATTAAAGAAAAAAATATATTTTTGAAAAAATTAAAGAAAAAAAAGAAAAAAAAAATCCTATGGACCCACCCACCCCACCCCCTGCATCTTCTTCTCCAACCTATCCTCCCTCTGCAACAAAATCCCACCATTTTTTTTCTTGCCAAAAATTATTTCTCTCTCTCTCTCTCTCTCTCTCTCTTCCCCTCCCTTTCCCATTCGAGCTCCCCCCCATCCCCCATCACAGACCCACCCCACAAATGAACCCAGATTTTTTTCACCCACAGCCCCCCCCCCCCCCCCCCCCAACGAACCCATAACCACCGCAAACCCACTCGCGCACCTTTCCCCTTTGATTTTTTCCCCACAGCCTTAAAGGTCCAAACCTCTTCACCTCACAAGTTCATTGCCCCTTCTCCCAAAATCTCAACCCTAAATCGCAGAGAGAGGGTGTTTGAAGAAAGGGTTTGGTGTTTGGTTGGAGAGAGGGAAGAAAGGGTTTGGTGTTTGGTTTTTGTGTTTGGTTGCAGAGAAGAGAGAGTTGCAGAGAGAGAGGGAGTCGTAGGGAGAGAGGGAAGAAAGGGTTTGGTGTTTGGTTTTGGTGTTTGGTTGCAGAGAGGAGAGAGTTGCAGAGAGAGAGGGAGTCGTAGGGAGAGAGGCAGAGAGGAAGAAGAAAGGGTGGGTGGGTCCCACCCCTATATTTATTAAAATGATTTTTTTTTCATTTTATATGTCATACTATTGAATTTACAGTATTTAATTATTTTTAACATATGAAATGACCAATTTGCCCTCATATTTAACGTCAAATTGGATGAAATGTTCGAATTTTGACGGTGGGGGGAACATTGATAATAAAATTTAATTCAAGCCTGTAATTGGCTAAAAAAAAAGGTCAGGTGGTAAATTGAGAGTTATGTACAAGTTCAGGGGGCAATTCGGCATTATACCTTTTTTTTTATGCAAAAGGTTTGTTTGTAGTTCAAGTGGTTAATAACAACTACTTGTGCATTCAAGGTCTTGTGTTCAAAATCACCCTCGCCCATTATCGGTTATATAAAAATAAATTATTTATTTTTAATTAGTTATTTAATTACATGAACAAATTGGAAGCTGTGGACAAAATTTTATGATTGGGGTTGGGAATCAAATCATGCTTGGATGTCTCATAAAATTCCTCCACGATGTTTCCAAATAGAATTGCTCTATGATCGATCCATCACCCACCTCAATCATCAAGTTCTGTAGGCCCATTGGATCAGAATCCAATTTGTCAGGTTGCTTTCCATTTACCAATCTTAGCAAAAATCCCACACAGCACTACGGCCGGCCCATTACAGAAAATAGCCAGTTAAAATTTTGACTTTCCACGTGGCATGCAATCTGGCCATTGAAATATTCTGTCTTTTTGTGTCATCGTTCATAATCTTCCGCAGCCAGCAACACTTTCTCTTTAACAAAAATCTTTTTGACTTGTTTAGCAAGTATATGCGAGATGACCTTATACAATACGGCACTTTTTTAACTGTAAAATGTATTTGTTTTGTGCCGTGAATTTTTTTTATTTAAAATGCACAAATAACGGGAAGGATATCTTTTGTACTCCTGTAAAATACTTCTATTTTATAGAGCATTTGTTGCTCTAAAAAAAAAATAATAATTTAACGGGAAGGGATATGAGATGTTATTTTAACATCATCATGAATATAAAGGTCATCTTGGCACCTGGTCGGTCCAAATCAAATTAATATATTATTTATAATTCCTGATTTAAAAATTGAAAGTCTATAATTATATATGATCTAGTAAAGCCATTTTTTATGTTCTAAGTGGTTTTTAGATGTTAAATTTTTTAAAGAACCAATTAAAAAATGACAAGTGGCTTGTTTTGGGTTTTTCTCTCAAAATAAGTCTTTTTTTTAATGGAAAATGAATAGTAATATCTTCCCATCTTTCTTTCCCTTTTCATTTCTTACCATTGTTTAGTTTTAAAAGAAAATGAATAATAATATTGCCAAATGAGTCTTAATTGTACTTTGCGGGTAAAATGGGGTGAAACAACCTACACTAAAGTATTTTAATTTTATCTCAATTTTATATAAAATTTCGATATTTGTTTACGACAAAATATTTGATACAAAATCTCCATAAAATGAAAAAAAATAGCTTTTATACATATATATTGAGTTGCAATTTCAACACAATATTTACTTATGTGTAACAAGTATTGGAATTATTATGGTTTTAGTCTATAAAAAATTTATCATTTTATGACTTTTCTTGCATTCATTAACATATTTTTTTTGGGAGAAAGAACATATAGGTATATTCCGATCATGATTGACCGTACGTTTACTAATACATAACGAAAAGTACCAACATTCAGATTCGTAATTCGAGACCTTGAAAAAATTCAGAAATTCAAGTATGTAGGAAATGTACCATAAAATGGTTAAAAAGGCAGCCGCTAGAGATTTTTCTCTTTAGAATCAGAAAGTCAATAAAGTGAACAAAACCGCCGTTACCGGTAGCCAGTCATCCCTCTCCTTGATCTTTCACACACGCTAAGGAAAATCCCAATCTGTCTCTCTCTACTCTCAAATTCAATTCCCAACTTTCTTGACAAGAAAGAAAAGCTGAAGCCAAAGTCTTCAAATGCTATCGATAAATACCAACAACATACTCACTGCTTTTATCTCTCAAATCAATTTCCCTTCTCATTTGGATCACCAATTCACAAAGCAAATCGTGTAAAGTATGCATCTTTACAATGCATGGCTTCCACCGCCCGTGGCTGAAGAGTCTAAGAAAGAGAAAGAGTCCTTCTCTTGGGTCGTCTCCTCCGTCAAAGGCTCGTACAAACCCGACGATCCTGAATCCGTCTATTCAACTCTCAAATGGGTTTCTGTTATCGACCTGTCAGTACACCCAATTCACTATATCTTCTCTATTTTCATTCAATTATGTGATTTTTCTATGTTGTTTTCTACTTTTGCTATTCTATGTGTGTTTAAAGTTTGCTTCTTTGAATTGGGTTTTGTTAGTATGTGATTGAAATTTGAAATTACTCATGTTCATCATTTCATAATACTTGAGCTTTCATAGCAATGAATTGGTTATGAATTTCAGTTTCAAATGTACTTAATCATGTTGAAGTTGGTTCTATACTTGCTATGCAGTTTTGTCAAGGCAAAAAGTGACGTATCTTCGGAAGATGTAACTGCTCTTGTTGAATTTGGATTGGAACTGTTTCATGTGTCGCAAAATAAGCTTTATGCCCAGGTAATACTTCGCATGGCTGCTTCTATATATTCACATATCTTTTTGGTTACATGCTTGCTGTCATTATTTCTTGTTTCTTAAAATGTGGGTTCCATTTGTATTGATTAGGTTAGATGGGGAAACATCCTTGTCAAATTACTCAATAAGCACCGAAAGAAGTTGTCCTTGAAAGTAAAATGGCGGCCTTTGTATGATACTTTGATCCATACACATTTCACTAGGTGAGTCTTATATATCCACCTGCAAGTATATTTCCATTTCCTTAATAGTTTTATGGTTCTTGTCGTTGTTTTTCTTGACATATTTGGCTTGATTGCTACCTTTGTGGCGTGCAACCAACTGCTCAACTACAATTGGGATGACATTTTACATACAGACCACATTTGAAGAACTTCACGTGTTGATACATGTTGCAGGAATACAGGACCTGAAGGCTGGAGATTGAGACAAAGACATTTTGAGACTACTACTTCTCTTGTTCGGTCCTGCCGGAAGTTCTTCCCACCAGGTTCTGCCTTTGAGATATGGTCTGAGTTTAGGTAAGTACTTTGAGGCCTTTTTCCCTAGAGTTAGTTAGTTGGACTGTGAAACATAATTTCATTTCTGGGGTTTTTCACCTCCATCCATCTCTGTGATGTTTCACTGAGTTGATATTTCACCATGTCAAAACAAGCAAAATACTGTTCCACATGCTCCAAGTCATATTTGTATAAATTTATTCTTTTCAGCTTTTTTTTGGGGTGACCTTTTCTTATTGTCAATACAAACAAAAATTGTATTGTGCTTTGGTTTAAATAGATAGATACACACATGTGCACACCCATGTTTAAATAAAACCATAAGCTAGGTGATTATAGTTGAACTCTTAGTTGTTCCGCACACTCTCTCATGAGTAATTGTATTGTCTTTTTGTTTAATGAAACAAATGTGCAGATCTTTACTGGAAAATCCATGGCATAATTCATCCTTTGAGGGATCTGGGTTTGTTAGACTGTTTCTTCCCACAAACTTGGACAACCAGGAATTCTTTTCGCAGTAAGGAGCACATATCTCGCACTTTTTTCTTTATGGTTTTGGCACACTTTATTTATTTTTATATTTCTTTTTGTGGCAAGTCACCTTGTATTCTTGGTATTGTAGCGGTTGGATTAAAGAGTTTTTGCACCTATGGGACTCGATACCGAATTGCCAATTTTGGAACAGTCAATGGGCAGCTGTTATAGCTCGTGTTGTAAAGAACTACAACTTTATTGATTGGGAGTGTTACTTGCCCACACTTTTCACCAGATACTTAAATATGTTTGAGGTGAGTGAATGAGCCCTTCGAGAAAGCTTGAATTTGCTTGGAGTTAGGTTACATGTATTTTGTCTGATATTCAAGTCATGCCATAAAAGAAGTACAACTACATCTCGACTGATGCGTGATACACTACTATGGATAATTATACTGTAACTTAGCTTGTAATGATAGCAAACATATCAAAAAGTTGTACTGAAATATAATAAAACTTTATCTTGCATTTAAGGTTCCTGTGGCAAATGGAAGTGGATCATATCCCTTTTCTGTGGATGTTCCAAGAAACACAAGGTTCTTGTTCTCCAATAAAACAGTTACCCCAGCAAAGGCCATCGCAAAGTCAATTGTAAGTTTAATATGCCGATGCCTGCATTTTGCAGTGTAAATTAACTGGTGCCTGTATAAACTCTTCCTTGATAGTAGAGTGAGATATTTTATACCTGGAACTGCAGGTCTATTTGCTAAAGCCTGGTAGCTCGGCACAGGAACACTTTGAAAAATTGGTCAACCTCTTAGAACAGTTTGTATACTCAAATACTCAATGTTAATATTATTTTATTTTCCTGTTATATTGTTTAAAAGCATGGTACTTGTTCTGAACATCTATTATCGATTCATTACTGGTTTTTGTTTTTGTAGATATTACCATCCTTCTAATGGTGGTCGTTGGACTTATGCTTTAGAACGTTTTCTGCTCTATTTGGTAGTTTCATTCCAGAAGCGCCTACAGCATGAACAACTGTAAGAATCTGTTTGCATGATATGGAATCTGTTCTTTGTATGCTTGAGCCTATTTTATCCTCTTTTCACTAAATTACTCTTTTTACAGAAACATAGGTAAAAATATTCAGGCTGACCAGTATCTCGGAAGATCAGAAAGGATTTTCTTTGTCAATGTGGTGCTGAAGTTAATTGATCGTGGTCAATATAGCAAGAATGAACATCTTTCTGAGACAGTTGCTGCCGCAACTTCAATTTTGTCTTATGTGGAGCCTTCTCTTGTCCTTCCTTTTGTTGCATCTCGCTTCCATATGGCCTTAGAGACGGTTAGTCATATTCCATGTTTTTCTTTATTCTAGAACTACTGAATATGGACAATATGTGGTTTACATTAGGCTCTGTTTGTTCGGATGGAGAATAGAATTTTAGGGAATATATCTGCTGGAAAAGTTTATTGGAAAGTGTTCTCTTTGAAATTTCTTTTCTGCTGTCTGGTAAGTTTTAGGAAAACTCTTTTCTGTGTCTGCTGAAAGACAGAGCCTTACAAAATGTCAACTGTTCGTTAAAAGAAAACCTTCCATTCGAACAAACATCAGAAGTGTCTTACTTTCTTAAATTTTTTTCCGCAGAACTATTTTCCGCTAAAAGATACAGAGGCTTAGAAAAGTTATCAGTTTGTTTCCATAAGTGCATCCAATATACAGGATAACAGGAAATTTTAGCTAAATTGCTACTGCAAGTGGTGTTCCTTTCATTGAATTAACTTCTTCTTTACCAACTTTTGTGTCTAGTCAGATGACTGCCACCCACCAGTTGCAGATTGCAGTGATGTCGGTAGCATTTGTTGGGCGTTCATTATTCCTCTCATCCCTATCAAGTTCTGCAGTAAAACCAGTTGATCCTGGTAGTGGTGATGAGTTCATTGATCTTCTGGTGGTTTCACTATCCAATGCATTACTTGGTATGGACGCGAATGATCCTCCTAAAACCTTGGCAACAATGCAATTAATTGGTTCTATATTTTCCAATGTAAGTATACAATCACCTATCAAACATGTCTGTAGGTTGTGCATGTACAGTCTTATAATTTACTTGTATTTGCAGATGTCTTCATTGGATGATGACATTGATGAGTTATCAGTCATGCCAATGATTCAATTTTCTGAATGGTTAGATGAATTCTTATGTCGCCTATTTTCCTTACTCTTACACCTGGAACCAAGCAGTGTTACGTAAGTAATGACATTCAGTTCTCTGTTGCTTCACTTGTATAGTTTCGTATTAACTATTTAAGATATACATTCTCCGCAGTTTCCCCTTTACAACTTATTTGTAGTCAGAGTAATTGGTTACGCTTGCTGCAGGAATGAAGGCCTACATTCATCAGCAACGTCAGGAACTTTTCTGGTCGAGGAGGGTCCTTACTACTATTGTATGCTTGAAATCTTGTTTGGGAGACTCTCACGACCTCTCTATAATCAGGTTTCTGAGTTTTTGACTTCAAATACTCAATTTTTTTATTTATATATAATGGTTATACTTCTCAGCATGACAATTTTGTAAACTCTTCCTCAAATCACTGTCAGGCTTTGAAGAAGATCTCCAAGTTTGTGAAGACAAATATTCTTCCTGGGGCAATTGCAGAGGTTGGACTGCTTTGTTGTGCCTGCGTTCATTCTAACCCAGAAGTGGCTGTTACTCAACTTGTTGAGCCAATTTTATTGTCTGTTATATCTTCTTTAGAAGGAACACCAGCTACAGGATTTGGAGGTAGAGGAATGTGCGATGCCTCAGTTTCAACGAAGGTAGTTTCTCTTATGAATGTTTTAAACTATTTGCTTCTGTCTATGCCTAGATTTTTATTATGAACTTAATGTTTTCTTTCCAGGTTAAACCAACAATTTCTCCAGCTCTTGAAACAGCAATTGACTATCAATTAAAAGTATTATCAGTTGCTATAAGTTATGGAGGTCCTGCACTTTTGCGCTACAAGGATCACTTCAAAGAGGCGATTATTTCTGCTTTTGAGTCCCCATCTTGGAAGGTCTTGTTACTTTGATGACTATTGTTCTCTCATGTTCAACTGTTTCTTCCTATACATGTGTCTCTACATGCAATGCTCACTGAAATTGTTCAATGGTTTGAATGATTCTTTTTCGACAGGTCAATGGAGCTGGTGATCATCTTCTTCGATCCCTTCTTGGAAGCCTGATTCTTTATTATCCTATTGATCAATACAAGTATATTAACTTTTCTTGCTAGTTACATAATTGTGTGAGTACATACATTTTAAATTTGTCTGCCAAAGAAGAAAAATAATATTATTTCTTTTAGGTGCATTTTGCATCATCCAAATGCTGCTGCATTAGAGGAATGGATCAGCACCAAAGATTATTCAGATGATAAATCAATGGTGGCTCCCAAGTGGCATATCCCAAGTGTTGAAGAAGTTGAATTTGCAAATGAACTTTTGGACCTTCATTTTCGGTTGGCTTTGGATGATCTTTCGAGAATATGTGAAACTAAAGTCCATTCTGATCCAGGTAATTTTTTATGGTGTTATCTTCTTATCCTCGGAAAATGTAGTAGTGAAGGGAGATATAGTTATCAGGAGCTAGATCCAATGAATCAAATACTAGTAATCAGATTCATATGCAACCATGAATGTAGACATGGACATACACTTGTATGCATGTGTGTTTTTGTATGTAAGGAAGTGAAGTTATATTGTCTGACAATGCATGCTATTTTCAACCCAGGAGATGAGAAAGAGCACTTGAAAGTGACTCTTCTACGTATAGATTCTTCATTGCAAGGTGTTTTGTCTTGCTTGCCTGACTTCACCCCGTCCTCCAGGAATGGGACTGTTGAACATCCAAATCAGGCTTCTTTTCTAATAGCTGGAGCAACAGGTGCAAGTGTTGGCAGCACTAAATTGCGGGAAAAAGCTACTGAGATTATACATGCAGCCTGCAAGTAATGTTTACATATGAGTTTTCCTGCAGATATCATCCATTTCAACTGTGCAGATCCGATTTACTGAATCTTATTTGGTCTTTGTGCATTGTGCAGATATATACTAGACAAAAAAGCAGATGACAGCATTCTGTTGATACTCGTTATTCGTATTATGGATGCCTTAGGGAACTATGGTAATGGACACTGACTCTAGACAATACTCATCCCCACCCCCTCTTTCAGGGTTTGCTTTGTCTCATCATCAGTTCTTTACCTTATATGCAGGAAGTTTGGAGTATGATGAATGGTCAAATCACAGGCAGGCATGGAAATTAGAATCGGCTGCCATTATAGAGCCTTCAATAAACTTTATAGTTTCAGCTCAGTCTAAGGGGAAGAGAAGGTAAGAGTACTATTGCTGGATCTTACTATCCAAAAAGAAAAAAGTTTGATGGATCTCCTTTTTATCACATGAACCATGCATACTTGAACTCAAACCCTGATTATGTTATTCTGTACCAGGCCGCGGTGGGCGCTTATTGACAAGGCATTCATGCACAGTACCTGGAGATCATCACAATCATCCTATCATGTATATCGTACTAATGCAAATTTCGGTCCACCAGACCATGTGAATCTTTTGGTGGATAATCTTCTAAATCTCACATTGCATAGCTATGAAACAGTTCGTGTGTGAGTCTCTAATCTTCTTGACCTTACTTTATAATGAAGCTATAGCAGAAGTACTGTTTACTCAATTTAATTGCAGCAGCATTAGTTTGACTGCAATTGCACACATGTGAATGCACGTTATAATTTTGGTAATGCATATAAAGTTTCTTAAGAAAATGCAGTCTACTATGCCTGTATGTGTATCTGACATGGAATCAACATACTTATAGAAGCAACAACTCACCAAAAGAATGAAATTGATCTGGTCACATGTTAACACTGTGTGCAACCCACTACACTTTTACTTGTCTTCTCATGTTTTAAGAAGGTTTGCAGAGTTTTTTCTTGTCCTGTCATATAACGAGGTCTCTTCCTGACAGATTTAACAGTTTGTTGGATGTCTTGTTGCTGAATAAGCCTTTTTGTCTTGATTTCTGATAGATATTCAAGTGTCTTGTTCCTGAGTAGGTCTGTAAACCTAATTAGCTGGTTGAAGACTTTTACAGTAGCACCAATGCATGACCTAGTTATTAACTTTTAGCAGAAGAACAATTCCATGAATGAAATATCAATGAGCAATAGAAGTGTCTCCTGTTTTTGCTGGTAGAGTAGCGAGGAACTTCCTCTAAAATAGAACTTATTTTCCATGTTTCCTTTTGTCTCTTCCACTAGTGTGTTCTTTTGCCACTTATGTCAACTTTTGTGGGTGGTTTCTTTGCAAGTGAAGAATAAAAGTTCCTTTATCTGTTGCTTCATTTGTTATGTTGTTTATCACTTATTTCAGATGTAATTATTACCTCCTGCTCGATTTTTCTTCATGGCACTGATTTTTATGCTTAGTGTTTTTCAATGTTTGCAAGTTTGTGTAACCGTATCTGATTATTATTTTGTTCATGATGTTCAGGCTTGCTGGGAAAGCTCTTTTAAAGATGATAAAGAGATGGCCATCTATGATTTCGAAGTGCGTTCTTTCTCTAACTGAGAACTTAAGGAGTCCTAAGTCACCAGAATATGTGGTGCTAGGTTCATGCGCTGTCCTTGCCACACAGACAGTTCTCAAGCATTTGACAATGGTAGTCATTCCACACAAACTGCTCACAACTGATTATGATAAAATGAGAGTTTCTGATATGTTTCTGTCATTCCAGGACCCGAAGGCATTCTCTTCATTCATCCTTGGAATTCTTTCAAGGTAATACTTACTTTTATACATGTAGCAATATCTGTTGTGGGTTCGGTTTAAAATTGCTGAATATTGAAGTTATAGATTGAATTTTGATTTGCCTTTCTCCTTCTTGAAGCTCTCATCATGAATCACTGAAAACCCAGAAGGCAATCAATGAGGTAAAATATGATATAAAGTTAATTGTTGTGATTTGCTTGTTGTCGAAAATAATGTTCGTTCTCATAAAAAATAAAAACTTTGTGCTAGCAGCTTTTTGTCAAATACAACATCTACTTTGCTGGAGTATCTAGAAGCATTTTCACAACATCAGGGAATCATACAGATGCACCAGATTTTTCAGATTTGGTTTCTCAGATCACTTCTATGAGTTTTGATTCTATTGGCTTGCATTGGAGGTAAATAGCTAATACCTTGGACACTTTCTTTAAGGTCTGAAGAACGTTGTTGAGTCTCACCTATGTTGTTGAACTTTCTGGTGTGTCCTTTGAACACTGAAACTGAGAAAGTATATCCTAGGGTTTGTGTTACCTTTGATTTCGCTTTGAAGAAAAATTTACGTCTCTAGAAGGTTTAACTGCATAGACTCTAAAATTCATAAATTTATGGGGTAAATCTTTTTCTTTATATTCTTCCAGGTACAATCTGATGGCTAACAGGGTTCTACTCCTGTTGGCAATGGCATCTAGGAATGACCCAAATTCCTCCTCAAAAATTTTGAGTGAAACTGCTGGTGGGTTCATGGTTTTGTTAACTCATAAGTTGACTCCTTACTTTTTAGCACTAATCTTGTTTTTTAAGTTCAATTTTTAGTAAGATTCTATAATTGTGAGATAATGCTGCTTCAGGTCACTTCTTAAAGAATTTAAAAAGTCAGCTTCCTCAGACAAGGATACTTGCAATATCAGCTTTAAATACACTGTTAAAAGAATCGCCTTATAAACTGTCACCTGAAGAACAGACTTCCCCCTCTGGGAATTTGCACGGAAGTAGAAAGTCATCCCTTGAAGGAGAATTAACCCAAATATTTCAGGAAGATGGTTTTTTCAGTGAGACCTTGACCAGTCTTTCTCATGTTCACATAGTTACTGATACTGAAAGCACATCTTCTAGAGGAAACCATGGGAGTTCTTTTCAGAGCCTAGCAGACAAATCAATCACCCGTTTTTATTTTGATTTTACCGCTTCATGGCCACGTACTCCTACTTGGATCTCTTTATTAGGAAGTGACACATTTTACTCAAACTTTGCGAGAATTTTCAAGCGGCTAATACAAGAATGTGGCATGCCTGTTTTATTGGCACTTAAAAGCTCATTGGAGGAGTTTGCAAATGCCAAGGAGAGGTCTAAGCAGTGTGTTGCTGCTGAAGCATTGGCTGGAATATTGCATTCTGATGTTAATGGTATTTCGGTAGCATGGGAGAATTGGATTTTGGTCCAGTTGCAGAATATCATTCTATCACAATCAGTAGAATCAATACCTGAGTGGGCAGCCTGTATACGTTATGCTGTTACTGGGAAAGGGAAACATGGAACAAGAGTCCCTCTTTTGAGACAACCAGTACTTGATTGTTTGGCCACACCTTTACCTCGAACGGTAACTACTACTGTAGTTGCCAAGCGCTATGCTTTTCTTTCGGCTGCACTTATTGAATTATCTCCACAGAGAATGCCATTAACTGAAGTACAGCTCCATTATAGACTTCTGGAGGAGTTGCTCGGTAACATGTGCCATTCATCTGCCCAAGTAAGCTGTTTCATTCTGTGCATGTGCATGTCTTTCACTATTTTTTATTATTTTAATAATAATACGCAAAGGGATAAGATACATTAGGAGAACTCTTAACAGCGCTTTTCTCATAAGGAATTAAGGGCTGGGTTGTGTTCAGATATTTAATTTATCATTCTCAACAGATAATGGCTCTATCATGTGATTTCGTCCAAAAGAAATCCATGGAACAGAGTTGTGTGCTACAAATTAATTTTTTTTGTATGCAGTGTCATATACCAGATCTTTATGCACTTGTCAGATGAACAAGAGACTTTTGCTTATAAATGCCTCATTCTTATACTAATCATTTTCAAGGCAGCGTTTGGTCTGTTTTGCATTTTCCTTGGGAGTTTATAGATTTGACGAATGTTTTTCTTGGGACAGGTAAGAGAAGCTATAGGTGTTACCCTTTCTGTGTTGTGCTCTAACATCCAACTGTATGAATCATTTGATCATGAACATTCACATGCGGAGGAAAGAAGAGATGTTGCCAAGAAATTTGATGGGAGAAGTTGGGTTCAGTTTCTAAAAGAGCGAGCATCTGAAGTACTAATAAATATTCAGAATACCACCCAGTCTGACAGTTTGGAGACCCCAGCAACTATCAGTCCTGAAAATGGGCATTTAAATGGTGATTCACAGGATGATGTCAAATGGATGGAAACGGTACTAGTTTTTAGAAATGTTTCTAATAGTATCTTCTTAGTCTTATAAAATATTGGACTGATCAATTTGTACATTTTCATATTTTGTGAAGCTTTTCCATTTTATCATCTCATCTTTGAAGTCTGGGCGAGCTTCATATCTGCTGGATGTAATTGTGGGACTTCTTTATCCTGTAATATCATTGCAGGTATGTGAAGTTAAAGTTGAGTCTTTTGGTAGTAGTGTTTCACTAGTTTGCTTATGAGGTCATTTCTCTTTATGAAGTTCACTAGAATGTACTCTTCCTTCTGTTTGAATCCTTGTTGGCTAATCTTGAAAGAATAATTGTGGATAGTTTATTATCATGTTGTATATGACATTTTGGAATCTTTTCTTGAGGAATCAGGAGAAGATGAAAGAGTTTTGTTGGGAAAAAATAATAATGAAAGAGGGAAAGTCTGTGTATTGCAGTAGTTTATATAGAGCACCAGTACATAAATTTCTCCTCAAATCTTTCCTAATGTTGTGCCCTTAATTTAATAATTTTGTAATTATAAGCAATCAGTTCTCGTAATTTAAGCTGATTGGTAATTGCAACAACTAAATATCTTATTTTAAGAAAAAACTCTACGTTTTGAGCAGACGCTGGTCGTTAATTGATTCATCTAACATGATGTATTATTGGCTGTTCCCCTTTTCTTATCAATTCAATGACTCTCTGAGTAATCCTTGGATAGCCTCTATGTTTCTCTTAGTGTAAATTTCAATTACTTTGATATTTTAACAATCTACTGGATTGCTCTATTGTAATGGTGATAGCAGTTTGGTAGGGTATCAGATCTGTATATCTGAGTAATGTTGTTGGTTTTTTCTTTCTAAGGAAACTTCAAGTAAAGATTTGTCAACTTTAGCCAAGGCATCTTTTGAATTGCTGAAGTGGAGAGTTTTCTGGGGACCTCATCTCCAGGAGGCTGTATCCGTGATTCTTTCTTCTGCCAATGACTCTAACTGGCGAATTAGATCTGCAACACTTACATATCTGAGAACTTTTATGTATAGGTATGATACATATTTTGGATATCTTCCCTTTCGTTATGATCCTCTAATGTATGTATCCTTTTTCCTATTAGGAATACCGAAATACAAACCAAAAAGTGCTTTTGGTGTATACATTTTCGGTGTGTCCATATTTTACTTCAAGAGCATTGGAACTTCAAAATTGTTATTTATAAAAATGTTTTCGTCTATCCTTTATCTGTCTGCACCTTAAAGTTTCCAGTTTCGTACAATGTGCATTCTTGACAAAAAATAACGTATGATGTTGATTCTAGCATGTAGATGAAGACATTTTTATTATTATTGCTATTTTCTTAAACAACAGGCACACTTACATTCTCTCAAGTACGGAGAAACAGCAAATTTGGAGAACTGTTGAAAAGCTACTTGTAGACAACCAAGTTGAGGCAAGTTTCTGGTTCAAGTGAAAAATATAATTCATTTTTCGATGACTTAAAATTTACTATCGTCAGAACATTTTCTAAAGACATTGATGTATAAACTCACTTTTATGTTCTAAAGCTTCTGACCTGTGAAGAAGAGAAAACCTGAACTCAGGTGTTTTTTCGGGATGGTCCTTAAACAATGATGCATAAATCTTAAGGGAGTCTGTGACTCTCTTTTAGGTCCTATATTTCTTAGGAATGAGGTAGAATTGTTAAAAAAAAAAAAAAAAACTTACGATTCATGTATCAGGTAAGAGAACATGCTGCTGCAGTATTAGCAGGCCTAATGAAGGGTGGAGATGAAGATTTAGCTAAAGACTTTCGTGATAAAGCTTACACCGAAGCTACTATTCTTCAGAGGAAGAGAAAGCGAAGGTATTTCCCTGGCTTTTGAAAAGACTCGTCTTCATAGTTTTCAGTCTTATAATCTTCTGGTCTTGCATCAAGTTTTGTTGTTTTCATGGAAACTCAACGTCTTTATTGGGTAGAGAAATGATTTAGAGAAGAGAAATGCTATTTACACCCCAAAAGTAGCTTTCCACTCTTACATATGCTCAAACATGAGGAGTGTAAGAAGCTATTTTTGAAGCAAATAAACAATTGCCTAGAGAATATAAATTGTGGGCAGAATACATGCAAGCCCCAGTTTTGGAATACCATAACTCAGTCCTTGTTTATTGCATTATAAATTTTCTCATTAGTAAAAATCAGGACGATTATATAAATTTTATTTTGTCTTATCTCATTTCTGCACTTATGTGAAAATGCTTGATTCACACAATCATTCAGGTTTATATGACTTCAACATAAAATATCTCTGCACCCATTCGTATTAGATTTTTAGTATTCAATACTACACCTTGTATACATTGATGGGCTTACATTTATTATATTTGAATGCAGAAGTTTGAGCTCGAGCCAGTCCATAGCTTCCATTCATGGCGCTGTACTTGCTTTGGTAGCTTCTGTGTTATCAGCCCCTTATGATATGCCTAGGTACGTCATCTTCAGTACAGGGAACAGGTCTTGTAATTTATTCACAGTTACTCTAGCAATCACACTAAAGGTCGGGTTTTGGCAGCTCCAATGTATTTATGAACACCACTGGCCCCTTACTCTTTCTTTTGGGGTTAACATTGGCATGTTGTAGCTAGTTATCTTGAAATAAGGGTGGACTTCATTTGCTCACCTTTTTTTTTTATTCCTTCGCTTCCCCGGCGCCCCTTCTTCTCAATTTATCCAATAATTTGAATGTTTGAATGTCTGCCTCATAGCAATTTCCACTGCTTTCTCAGTTGGTTACCTGAGCATGTTACTTTACTCGCTCGTTTTGGTGGAGAGCCATCGCCAGTGAAATCCACAGTTACAAAAGCAGTTGCAGAGTTTCGACGTACCCATGCTGATACATGGAATATTCAGAAAGATTCATTTACTGAAGAGCAACTTGAGGTGTGTATTGGCCAAACTAAGCCTTACATTCATATATCTAGTTATTAGTGCTGGTTTTCTAACTTTCTTCTTTGATTGATATGTGCAGGTTCTGGCTGATACATCTTCTTCTTCTTCATATTTTGCATGATTCACCATGTAATTCATAGTAAAGAGAAAAGATATAGTTGTATCACAATTTCACAATTGATTTAAAGTCAGCAATAAATTATGCATTTTTCATAAGATTTTTCTTTCACCATAATTTATATAACGAGCCTTATTTACATTATCATTGTTTAGCGCTGCCATTTGATATTTATTTTTACCTATCTCCCCTCACAATGCTTGTATAAATTATTTTAGACCATTGGATTCATTAGATCATCAGATGGTAAATCCCACAAGATGCTATCCGAGTTGAATATGTTGGATCCATTTCTCAACTCTTTTCCACCCTCGGATTCCTCTCCATTTTCTTCCCCTAGTTTGTCATGCAACTGGCCCTGCTGGTCTGCCCCTGTGCATGTGCTTCCAGTACACATACTCTGGCTCCATGGTGATCCATCCCCTTCATTCCCGAAAGTCGAAGGGCCATACTGAAATCCAGACATGGGCAAGGGAAAAGCACTGCAGTTCCCTGTAAAGTTTGCAGATGTTGCTCCAGTAGGGTCCCAAGGTTTGTTTGAGGTTAACATGTCTGGTTCTTGCATAGCCCTGGATAAACCAATCTTGATCTTCTCTATAGTGTCATCTTTTTCTTCCTGCTTACTGTTAATGTAAGTGGCTGTGCTGTTCCCTGGTGTTGCATTAGAATGTTGGAACTGGAAGTCAATGCGCTTCTTCGTGAGGAGGTGGAGCATTTCATCCTTGAAGCAGCCAAGTGCTGCTTCTGCAAGGTGAGCCACCTGTGGCGGTGCCAGTGTGGTTGCAATCTCGGCCATGAGGTGGGAAAAGGGTTTGTGGGTGACAGGGTCTATCCCCATGCCCGATAGCTTCTTCTTCAGCTTGGTGTTCCAATGGTTTTTCACATCATTATCGGTGCGACCAGGCAGTTGTGCTGCAATTAACGACCATCTGTGACATTCATGGGGATATGATTAGTGAGCAGGCACTTGAAATAAACAGAAAAAACTGCATGAACAATCAGATTATCCACCGTTGTTCAAGATTCATAGGGATAAGAAATCCAGTTCAGTCAGAAAAGAAAAAGGTTAATCACAAGATATATGCAGTGCTTAATTTGATATGTCATAATTACCGGTTACCAACAACAGAGTGAAGTTTGACAATGGTTTGCTCTTCAGCGTCTGAGAACTGGCCATGCTTAAGGTCAGGGCGGAGGTAGTTCGTCCACCGCAGCCTGCAGCTCTTCCCACATCTTTGTAGACCTTATGAATCGAACAAAGAAAGCTTTAGGGAAGAGAGAGAGAGAGAGAGAGAGAGAGAGAGAGAAGAGAGAGAGCTTGTTACCGGCATTCTTGGGGATGAGCCGCCAATTACGAGTGCCATGTTGGGCAATGTAGGAAGATAGCTTGTTATCTTCTTCAGGTGTCCACTGCCCCCTTTTCACATTGTCCTTCTCACAGCATGGAATCCGACCCATCTCTCTCTGTCTATTTTCTAAAACTTTTAACTCACTCAACTGAAAAATGCCAATAAAATTGGGGGAAAAAATAAAAAACAAGACTAGAGTTAGAGTTGAGAGTAGTGGAAGTAACTAAGCTATAAGAGCTATAAAGCTTGTTTTTTTTCCTTCTTTGATTTGGGTAATTTGGATTTGTTAAAAACAAAGAAATGAAAACATTTTTCTTGGGTTGTTTTCTATTTCTATTGTAATTTGTGAGACTTACAGGTTTACCTATTCTTTTCTTTATATAAAGGATGAATGTTCAAGTGCATGGGGGGGGGGGGGGGGGGGGTTTTCCCATGGCCTAAAGGCTACTGATAAAGCCATCAAAGGTGCATGATTTTATTAAAGAATTCAACGCCATTGAGCGTGTGAGACTTGGGCCGGTAGCTCACCCACAAGACACCCGGTCAACCCTCTCTCTCTCTCTCTCTCTCTTGTTGACTGCATGCATGCCTGGATGGTTTGGGTGGCTTTTGGCTCTGCTCACACAAAACCAACTTACAGAGGAGAGGGGGTCGAATGTCTACTTGTGCCTTCACTTACAAGTTGCAAAAGTTAAGGTTGTTGCACGTGCAGGTCACGTGCACATTCATTTCTTCCCAGCTATGTTCATGTTGTCTTGAACCAGCTTTTGTTTTTCGTACAGAAGATAACAAGCATACGCAAAGCATTATGTGGCTGTCTGCAGCAGGGCATGCCCAATCCTATCGTACTGATGTTGCTTTTACCCACTTATCAGCCTATAAAGCTACCAAAATCCTACCTAAACTAATAAATAAGGTCTAAAACAATTTTGTTCAGTTTTCATGATTATCATCAGATTGCATGCCTCATGTTTACCATGTTTTTTTTAATACAAACAATAGTCTAAACTATGAGGGAAGGGGTTTTTTACCTGTGCCGTAGAAGTTCGAATTTGAGACTACTCGTCTACAAATCAAGGCCATTTTCCACTAGGTTAGACCCCATGAACACCTCATATTTACCATCTGTTATATATTCCTCTGTCCAAAATCCCAAAGCTGCATATTTGCTCAGCGCAATCTCATTACCATTACTTGCAAAGGAAAAATTTTACATTGTAAATGAAGAAATTTACATTTATATTTGTCTATGAGGAAATTACAATACTCCCTAGCTAAGTTTGGCACTTATAAGTCCTTGAACTGATCCAATAACCCCCACAACTGTGACAAGAAAGCAAACTAAACTGAATGCCTTTAGAACAATCCATTTTCTTGTCCAGGACCCAATTTTCTTTTGTACAAAGTACATTTCTACAGGGAAATATATGGCCAAAGGCCAAAAGTTCAAGGCCCCTAACACTCCCAACACTTGGTTGAAATAAGGAAACAGCATTGCAATCCCAGTAGTCGACACAACATAAACAGTTCGGAAACATAGCCTGAAGGGGTTCGCTTGAAACCTTGGCAACAATGGAACTTTGATGGAGTAAAAGTTGTTCACAAATCCGCTGTCTGGATATTTCTTGCTCAACCATCTCTCAGCAACTGCAAATACTGGTTGGCTGTAGACCTGGCAGATAAAATCATGTAAAAAGAATGGTGTCTATGAAAGATCGAAATGGTAATTCAAACTTGACATTCAAACTTGACCATTTTCAATGTAAACTGGTAGTACCTGATATCCTCCCACCAAATGAAGAACAATGCAAGCATTAGCAAAATCGATGAGCCAGTAAGGTTCGTAAAATCCAAATCCTGTCAAGAGGTTCCCTGGCGTGTCATCCCCAAAGGCGGCATAGCCAAAGCATCCACAGCAGAGGTAGAAAAAGGTTGTGACAAAGATGGCAACCATTGAGGCCTTCTTCATTGTCTTGTTTTCTGCTGGAGGGGACTTCAAAGTATCCTTGATTCGACAGATATCACAATTCCATGTTAGCTTCTAAATCAACCTAAATCTGTGCTTGAACATAATAATTTTATAAGGTTTTAATCACAATTTTGTTTGTGAAAATATTAGAAATCCAACCTGAATCTCAAGAAGAATAATGGAGTATGGATAGGCGAAAGCAATATCTCCAAGTGCTTGGAAGGCTAACCATAATTTATCAGCAACATTAGAGGTTGGAACTCCTCCCAGGCTCCCCTGAATCCTGCCATTTTCTGCAATTGTAAACACATCTTAAACTGCAGAACAACTGGATGAACCAGAAATAAATTTTATATATTTATTAAGTTCCATTATGTGGGGGCTATTTTCAATTTTTTTTCTTTCTGAAGTTCCAATTGAACAAAATTTGATGTTCTGGGTTTCTGTTCACTACATACATAGTTTTAGCAACACAACAAAGCATTACTGGTTTATATTGCTGTAACCTAGTCCAGATTTCTATGTAGTTCTTCTTCTGAAGAAGAAGAAGGAGATTTGGCAAAAAGAAGCTGGTACAATCAAAGCAATACCTATTACTTTTGCGAAGCCAAGACCAAGTCCAATGAAAGCATAGGTAAAGGACATGATTGCTGCAATAATTGAAAGCCACTCCATGTTATGGAAATCTGGTATTTGTGACACTACAATCTGGACAAGTCCAAACAGCAGCATATACAGACTAGTCCCATATTCACATGAAGCCTGATGCCCTTCTTTGTGATAGCAGTTTGACTTCTGAATAGCTCTAAATTGAGAAAATAGAATGCAAAAGTTAATACGGATTCTTAGCCAAATTGAAATCAGTTGGAAAGAAGAGGAGTAAGGATCAACATATGAATAGAATCTTAGTAAAAGTTAATCTTATTCACTAATAAAAAATAAAAAAATACAAAAAAGGAAAAGCATAACTTCAAATTCCCACAACACACAATACCATTGATGTTCTTATATCAAAGGGATGAAACAAAATGAAAAACACAACATTCATCACTAAGGGGTAGTTACCTCATACTGTTTGCAGTGGTAATCACATAAGCAATACCAGTTCCATACATGCTGAAATATAGAAGGAAACCACAAAACCAGGACTGTTTTCTACCTGAACTATCACTGAACTAAATCAGAACGCATATAAAAGATTTCAATCCATTAGAAACGTATCCTATATTGAAGACTACATAGAAAAAGAGTCAAAACAAAGAGGTTTTTAGTCTTTTACTATTGAGGTTCACTTTGACAGCATCCATGTAACATTTGTTTCGAGTTCCGGTTACAGGGTCAGGAGACCTGTAACAATCTGAAAGGAGGAAAGAAGAAACGTAGGTGACAATTGCAAAACAAAGCAAGGCAACTGGGCCTCCAATCCATCCTAGCTGTGAAGTACTCCATGCCAAAGATAAAATTCCACATCCAATAACAGCAGTGATGATATGAGCCACACCACTCCATAAGGTTCCTGGTTGATAAGTTTCCCACTAGAACTAAGTAAATTCAAGAACAAATTGGATTTTACTCTTAATTATGGAGAAGTGTAGTGTATACCGAAAAATTTACCAGTTCTTAGTGGATGGCCATCATCATCACAGGAACCATTATTAGCTAATTCAAGAGGGTGCTGAACTGCCATGTTTATCAGACTAACAATAGCTTATGAAGTTTTGAGACCTGTGTATTGCAAATATAGAGAGGCCTAAGGCAAATACTCTAATAAAACAACACTTTACCAAACATGCATTGATGTAACTAAACACAATGCCTGACAAGGCAACAGTTTCATTTGCCATTTCCATGCCTCTAAATTAGACTTGGCATTCATATATGTGCTGAGGATGTAGCTTTGCCTCCATCATTGAACCTTCAATAGAAGAGACTTATCTAGGCCTTCTTTGATGTAAGAATATATATATATATATATATATATATATATACTCAGTAAAAGAAAGAAAACAAAGGTATTTGCCTATTTGGTATAGAAATTCTACTGGGTAAAATTTAATAAAAATTTTGATGTCCCTTTGACCTTACCAAGTTGTAGACAGATTAAAGACTTAATTACCAGCCACATGATGATGGAAGAGTAATAAATATTTAACTAGGCTTTCTTTGATGTACTATGTAGAGTAGACTCAGTAAAAAAGAAAAAAAGGAATTTGATACAGATGATCCCTACACAGCTGTAGATTGATCTTTGGACCTTACCAAGTCTTAGACAGACACAGACTATGGAGTTAATTACCAGCTACATGATGGATGGAAGGGTGTTAAATCAAAGGAAAACAAATCTTTATGCAACTTAGTTACCCAGTTTTGGAATAAAATTTATGGCTGCAGTTGGGGGGGCCTTAAGCCTAGCAAGGAGGCTTACACCTGTGAAATGGATGACATATACTTATATAGACTTATTTGAACCTTCCATGATTCCATACCAATAACGGAGGAATGGGATATCAAACCTGTCATGTTCATCTTTTTCCCATTTGTTAACTTTCCTCACTTTACTTTATTTTTTGGATTTATAGTAACATGACTTTGCCTAAGTGGGTTGGTGGTCCGTCCACTTCGCTAACAAAGAAATTGCTTGAAAACAGAAGTTGTCCTTCTCCATTGACGGCACTCCATTTTAACCAAAGAAGGCTATATGATACATCCATTTTAACCTAAACACTTGTGCAGGCCTAAAATCTGTTGACTTTTAAGACCTTGACTGCAGATGGCAGTAGTTATGAGTATCCATCTACCTTTCTGACTCGTGGCAAGCTGAAATTATAATCGGGGTAAGGTTTTCCCTTCACGTAATAATCTTAGGCTGGCTGAATTAAGAGCTCAAAAACCCACCTCAGTATCTCACAGTAGAGTTGGTGAATTGTTGATGCCAAAAGAAAAAGTCTAAGAATTTTTCAGACGTGTCACAAAAACAGAGATTCCCTCCTCCCTCCTCCCTCCTCTTTTTGTTGTTGAATCATCAAAAAGCTACTTTATAATTGTCTGGCGGCTCAAACTAGTAATCACTAGTCACTGATGATTCTGACACAAAAAAAGCAAGAATCCAAGACTAAAGAACACACAAGTTGAACATTCTATTATGTATTTATTTAAGCAAGAATCTAGTAACAATCATATATTTTTTTTTTGGGTTAGCTCCCTCAAACTTTAAGGTCCACATTTCAAATTAGTACCCGATCTTTGAAATAAACTCTTAAATTTGAGGGGCTATATGCAATTAACCCCTTAAAAAAAACATGATATGCTGATATTTGGTTGAGACAGATTTGTTGATCTCTTCATCATGTCACACTAGTCCTCACACCACAGAAATTGCTGGGTCAGTTTCAGAGGTGCCAAACTAAGCCATGGCCATTGATTCCCATTTCAATTATTCAAGTTTGGCTTGACATGTTTTGCTTTGTCCCTTTCTGCAATATTGCCTCACTCTTGTCTTTTCATGTCTAATGCGTGGAGGCCTTTCTTAGTTGGCTTGGCTCCATCGGTGCCTTAGCATTTTACTTGGAATAGTCATAGAGTCATAAACTCAATAACTAACAGATTGACCCAAAAAAAATCAACCAGTCTACCATATTAAAAGACCCAAAAGAATTGTTTTCAATTTATTAGCCCAAATATACATAGCAATTTTGGCCCATCAGAGAAGGAAGTTGCAAGGGCCATCTTGAATTGGATTATCGGCTTTTTGTTGTTGAAAAAGGTCTCAAAACCTACCAAAAATAAGGCCTCAATGATTTTTTTTTTATAATGAAAAACTCAAAGCACTTTGATTCAATTAAAAAAGTTCAGGCAAACAATTGATGCAATGAAAGAACTTAGGATTTGGAAAACAACTCCAACAAGAAATTAAGCAGAGAATAAGGAAGCAAACAAGCAAGATATAGGCAAAGAATGTTCAACTCAAAGGCAGAGAAAGGTTTGATAAAGAATACCTGACGCTGCTAGCAGCTGTAATGGTATAGGCAATGCCACAGCCATACAAGCTCTCATGTACAAATATTGCAGACACCGTTTGCCTCTTCTCTCCTAAAATTCCATCATACACAGGTCAAAGTTGATAATTTATATGTACTTATAAACTATGCTAGGCTCAGTACCCCACATGAAATTGGGTGACCGTGCATCAACGGCTCATGGTCATGGTCATCCACTTGCACGTGAGCGACTAAACCTAGCATTACTCTAGTTAGTTTTTGAAGTAATGCATGTAGATACAAAGGTTTTGGAAAAAATAAGATACCAAAGTCAACATCTTGGCATCAAAATTTACAACGGGATGTGACAAAATTAGAAAAAGAAAACTTAGAGATTGTGTTTAGACAGAGAGTTAGAAATGCTAACCTAAGTAGATCTTGACAGCTTCCAAGTAGGATCGGGATCTGGTCGGGCCATCCGAATCTGGGTATCTGTAGCAGTCACTGAGGAGGTTGTTTGAAAGAATGGTGACTGCAGCAAAGACTAGCATAAGCAATGGACCTGCAAGCCACCCCAGCTGAGCCACACTCCATGCAAGGGATAGTACCCCTGCTCCTATCACACCTGTGATTATATGTGCTATTGCAGTCCATATGGTTCCTATACATAACAAATCATTTACAAAATCAGCCTCCAAGTCTTACATTAGGTTCTGCAGAAAGTGCAGAAACAGCCCAAATTGCAGAAGGTGCATTTTAGATATGGAAATTATATTGAAAGCCAAGAGAAAATTCATATACAAAATTAGCCTCCAAATCTTTATGACATTCTGCAGATTCTATTACAATCCAGCAGAAAGTGCAAGCAAACCAAATTGTTGAAAAGTTAGGAACATTTGAAAGCCAAGATTAAATCAAGCATTGGCTCAGAAAATATCTATATTAGCTAAGTCCAGATTGGCCATGAAACTGAAGCATATGTTGAGAGAGACATTAAAAAGTGGAGATAAAGATTCACAAGTATCATCTTCAGAAAGGGTTTTAGGGACCACTGATTTTTTTTTTTTTTGTACTTCCTCAACTACCAATCATACCTAACAAAAAACCACTTCTACCCAATTAAATGAAATGAACCATCATAGTCCTCTGTCTACAGATTTCTTAATTTCTAACTATATGTATGAATCTGCCTCAATAAAATTGCCAAAAAAAAACAAAAGAATGAAGATCACCAAGACAAGAAATAGTGGGCTGAGCTCAGATTACCAGTTCTTTTGAGAGGTTGTTGGCTGAGTTCATTTGTTGAAGAAGAGCTTATGAGCAATGGCAACTGCTCATCTTCTTCTGCTTCACCACCACCAACCATCTTTCTCCCTCAAAAACTTTGATCGATCAAATATTTGAAGGCTTAAATAAACAGATTGGCATCTCACACAAGGTAAAAAGTGGCATGCCATTGAAAAGTTGGGCATATATAAGTCCTGCTGGTTCATCAGCCAAACGTCAGAAACTATGGATTGAAAGCAACAAGTGGAACTACAAAAAGTTTTGCCATTCTCATTACACGCAAGGTGTGGTTGACTGGTTTTTTTCTGGTGAGGCACATAGTTGACAGTTTGGTACGAACTAACCAAGTTGTTACCTTACTATTTGTTCATCATACGATTGTATTCTTTTATTGAATTTCAAACGCTTACGTATGCACAGACTGATAATTTCGAGGGCGTTGTTTTTTCCTAGATTTCTTCCAGGTCACTACTATCAATGTTTAATTTAGTCATTGACGTGATTCTGTGTAGGTCCTTAGATACAAGCAATAGAAAAATCAAAGATCAAGAAAATTCTAAAATGCGTCTATGCTGACAAATAATTCGATGCAAGATCAATGTGTGGAATAGTAACAACGTTATGACATTTCACAAATTTGCGCGTGTACGAATTTATATTAAAATCACATTATAGTACTGATAAATTGGTCACATTATGTGAAGGGGTAATGATTTCACTGTAACGCGTGAGGTGAAAGATCCCATGTGCAGGAAATATCATACCACAACAGACAAACTCCCCACATTGTCAAATGATAGGGCCGTATATTCCAATCTCAATCCCGTCTCACATGACTAATAACCTCAAATTTTCTATTAATAATGTGTTTACTAATCATGAATTGAAATTCTCAATCAGAAATTGAATTTCACTTATGGAGGATTCATGTGTTTACTTCACATCAATGAATTAAAAAGTAAGTGGGGGCCCACACAAAAGTAGGAATTGAATTCTTAATTCATTCAGTTAGGGGATTGGGTGTGAGGTGGTATTCTAATTCCTAGAGAACTAACTTATTAGGAATTCATCTTTTTTACCCATTATATCATCTCACAATTTTAAACATTCCAAATTTGCCATATACTTTAACCCACCAACGAGGACATTTTAGTAATTAGGACCACTCCTCCTACCTCAATTCCATATGGTTTAGTAAACAACTTCAATAGGAATTCAGAATCTAATTCTCGTCAATCCAACTCCTCCTCAATTCAATTCCTTCTTATCCAATTACGGATTGGACAATACTTCCCTCATTACCTAGTGATTTGGCTCGATCACAAACTGACATGTGCCTTTTTTCTACTAAAAAATATTTTTGTTTCTTCTCTTTTATTATTCATAATTGAATTCTTGGTTTTTTTTAATTGCCTTCATCTATCCCACAAACCACCTTTTTAGTTTTTCATAACTAGGCAAGGAGACATTACATATGTATTTTAATTTCGTATTCTACGGTCTTTACAACGCAAAGTTTGCTTGATTCAAAAATATCTATATCCTTTTAAAAAAAAACCCTCTATGAAGAAACTATGCTACCAATTTCAATATTGTCAATGGTAATTTGGATGAAGGTGAATGGTTGGGGTTGGAGTTAGAAAAGTCCACAACAAACATAAAATTTATCTAAGGCATGTAATGAAAAAGGAAATTAGTTATACTAATGAAAGAGAAAGGAAAAACTACTTTTGAGGCTTCCAAAAAAAGACACATGTCAATTTGTGATTGAGCCACATTACTAGGTAAGGTATGGGTAAGGAGGGAAGTATCGTCCTTACAGACTAGTAAACATACCCTAAAGGTTAATTCAAGATTTGTACATTTTCCAAAATGCCATTTTGTCTTTGCTCAGATTGATCATAATTTCCAAAGTTGTTTAAAATATCTAATCAATTATTCTCACTTAATAATTGTTGAGGCTCAAAAAGTCACGAGAAGCCCAAAGACATTTAAAGCCCAATATAGCATATAATGTTGGTCATGCGTTAATCCAAGCTGTATTTTAGGAATTAATTCATTAAATAAATAATAGTGTTTATGCCATGCGAAGCCAATAATACATTTTTCATATGTCAATCACCTATCAAGCTCACATGAACCCAAGTCATGTGGTTTACGGGGCTTGCATGAGGGATTGTGGTGTGGAAGGTTACGGAGGTCTACAAGGCCCACGGAAGCTCTTGGATAATGAAGACTTTGGGCTAGCTACTTGGGAGCACCAAAGTCCAAGCCCATTACTTAGAGTTCTCCAATGTGGGTGAGCAAATGAGATATTTTTTAAGCACTTCCTTTTACCCATAGGAAATAGTCATTTTCCAAATGCCTAGCTTTACCTACTGGAAATAAGAATGTCCCAATGCTCCCTGTTACCCGTTGGAAACAAGCCAATTCCAACACTCCATTTTACCCATAGGAAATAGTCATTTTCCAATGCCTAGCTTTACTTGCTGGAAAATAGCATGCTCTAGTGCTCCCTTTTAACCATTGGAAATAGGCTGGTTCCAGCACCTCCTTTTACCTATTGGAAATCAAGGAAAACCCCCTACCCTCTATAAATTGAGAGGCATTTGCTAGGCAAAATCAACCTCTCTTGGTTGTTGCAAACTTCTCAGCAACCATGAAAACTCATCTTCCTTCCTCCCTTTGGTTGTTGCAAGCATTCCAGCGGCCACCCCAGCCATCAACCTCTATCTTTTAGCTGCTGCAAGCATCCCAACAGCCATCAACCAACATCTCTTGGTTGCTCAAGCACCCCAGCAACCATCAAACCACTTTCCTTCTTTCCTTCGGCTGCTGCAAGCATTCCAGCGGCCATCCCAGCCATTCCTCAACCATCACAACCATATTTCCTACTTTCTCACTCTTGAAATCCTCCATCTTTCCTATAAAGCCTCACCAAGCATAACTCTAAGCTTTTCCTTCCTCCTCATACCTTTCCAAGCTGTAAACCCCATAGCCTTCAAGCCTCAAGCTTTGAAACCTCATTTATTTGATTGCTATAAACATCCCAATAACCATCACAACCAAACAATCAAACCACCATAGCCATAGCTTCAAATAATAAGTTCTCAACACCCAAAATCAAGCATATCAAACACCAAGCCAAGCACAAGCATTCTCATTTGCTAAACTTGTGGATCTTTAGCTCCCACACTTCAAGCTCTCATGCCAAGCTCGCACAATCTCATATCAACATCAGCAAGTCATCTTCAACTCTTCGTCAAGCTGCCAGAAAACATCAGCAAGTCATCTTCAACTCTTCTTCAAGTTGCCAGAAACATTAACAAGTCATCTTCAACTCTTCGTCAAGCGATCGGAAACATCAGCACCAAACACGCAGCCGCTGGAAGAAGAACAGAGTACTCCCCTGGAACTTGCTTCTCCCTCGGGATGATTTGGGCCTAGTCCTCGCTAACTCAGAAAAAGGGGCAATGAAGGCTTGATCCACCACTCTATAGCGGTCCGAGAATCAACAAGCCCGAACCAGCCTTCCAACGGAAAAAGACCCCAACAATAATCATACAAGCAACCATTATCTATGGATGGGGATTTTTGTAGACATGTCACTTGAACTTATACCTTAGTTTAAATTTGTCACCTTAAAAGAAAAATTTAAGAGAAATGTCACCTTAATTTTTCAAAATTCATGATTTGTCATCTGACTTAACACCATCCAATTTTCCATCCATTTTAAGGGTATTTTAGTCTTTTATATTTTCAAGGGTATTTTAAAAATGAAAAAATCATTATAAAAAAAGTTTATACATGGTCAGAGAGAGAGAGAGAGAAGAGGGGGACGGGGGTTCCTATGCAATTTGTTTTGGGGGCGGGTGGGATTAGGGTGGGCGAGAAAGGGAGAGAAAGGTCTCTTTTTTCTCTATTTTTTTTCTTAAAAATGAAAAGACTAAAATACCCTTAAAAATGGATGGAAAATTAGATTGTGTTAAAGTCGGATGACAAATCATGGATTTTGAATAATTAAGGTGACAAATTGAAAGTGAGGTATAAGTTCGGGTGACAATTCGATAATTATCCCTCCATGGATGTGATGTTATGCCTAGATGGGAAAGGAAGACGATCGACCACAAAGTAACATAATTCCAAAAAATAAAAAAAGGTTTTACCACGAATGAAAAGATAGAAGAACATGTTTTTCCTATGTAAAATTCACCACTCCCCTCATCTTATTCAAGGTTTACATCCAAGCCAGAGCTCAGCAAGATACCTGCTTGATAATATTCATTGAACAAAACAAGCAGAAGTTGGCCAAAAGCTAAAAAGCAGGTGAAAACTCGTATATATATACAAACAGGATGATGATCCAAATTATTTGCAGAGCAACCCACAGCTTCGTGGACTATGTTTCTAATTGCGCATCATCTCCAATATCACATCTCATTCCGTATGTAGTCGGTCCTCGAATAGACTCGATTGTCTGTTTATAGTCATCTTCAACATCTTCCACAACTACGTTTTCGATTGTGTTTCATCTGCAAGATTACAAACAATATGTCAATAAATAAACTTTCAGCACACAGCATGCTCAGTATAAACTATTCAGCAGTTAAAATGGAGGTCTAATTTAAGAAGAGACCTGCTGGAGAAGGATCTACATGAACAAAGAAACTTGCGGCGACTATCAGATAACAAAGAATAAGCATCAACCCCTTGAAGTAATTAGAGGTTCCATCCTGTAACCAATCATGGCCGACAAATAAGGAATGTTACAATTTTGAAAAAGGAAAATAGTACAATGACCAAAAATATTTATATTTAAAAAAAAAGTTATGAACTTGTTCAAAAATTCAAACTCATTAGCACAAAAATGTGGATTCAGGCAGATAATCGACTTCAAAAGTGCTGCAACCCATTTTAAATTCAACTCCAAATATATCAAGTGATTTTGTCCTCAAACACAGGAATTCGAATGTATACCTGCAGCATAAAGGCTACAACTAAGACAGTTATAAAAAGTGTTGCTGTCTCAAAAAGCTGAAAGTTCAAGTCCATAGGGCGCCCCATAATCCACCCAACAACTACACAAAAAGGAATCTGCAACAATTAAAACATAAATTTTTTTAGATATTTATATATGCCAAATCATGATTAATTATCACAATTAACCTGCACAATCATCAACAGGGATGATAATATATACAATTTACAATAAAGAGTGGTGTGTATCTCTCTGCAAGAAATCGGACGCCAACTGCCAATCAACTAAAAACAGTATACACACAAAAGCAATAGTTTTGAAACATAATAGACATTTTTTCATAAGATCCATTATATGGACATTAAAAAGCATCAGATGAGTACCCACCCCAAACATGGATATCTGCGTTGATGACCCTATTGCCACTCCCAAAGAAATGTCCTATAGAGAAAATCACGGTTAGTGCAACACAAATTAACAAAAACAAGAAGAAGAAGTCAAAAAACTTGAGACTTACAAGCTTGTCCTTCATGGCAAACATAATCGCGCTAGCATGCTCTGCAGCATTACCCACAATTGGGAGCAAAATAACACTGATAAATGCAACTGGCAAGTTCCATGCTACAGATGCTCCCTACAAATCAATCATCCAACCTCACAGCTCATTAATCATAATAGCAACAAGACAAAGAGTTTCCAAACTTTCACCATACTTCCATCCCATTGAAATCCTTAGTAAAAATAATTTTCCCATGAAAACTCTTGGAAATCAACCACTTGCAATGTAAAAGGCAGGAAAGAGAGGAAAAAACGAAGGGGGAAAGAAATGTTTCTTTAGATGTAGTGGTCTAAAGAACCCAATTACAACATCTTCTATTTACCTCTATGGCATTAACTAAATATTCCGATAGGATTGAGATCCAAGCCGTCATTATTGAAAGCCAAATTATTGATTCCCATTTAGAGATCTCAGGAGCTTCATCATCATCTGAGTTCTCTTCATTCTGACTCACTTCCTGAGTTCATACCATACATACCACCACAAAATTCATTAAGTTAATATTTAATAGAGTAAATGGTGCTAAAAAGTCACATTGACAATTTCAAACTCAAAGGATGAACAAATTAAAATATTGAAAATATTAATAACAATGACGATGGTGATAATAATAATAAAAGGAAATTATTTGCACACAAAAAGAAGAGACCCTCAACTAACCTCATTTAGAGGAACATACAGATTCTTTTGACTCTTTAACTGGAAGAAAAGATATGTGGCATATGCCAGAAGCATGATGCAACTGCTAAATCTTGAAAGTGCCAACTCTGACTTCCCAAAATGCACCTCAGTGTGAGTATAGTGCAAAACAGCTGGAAAAAGTAGGCCCATGACTGCCATTAACAGCAACCCTGAGTTCACAACAGCAGTTGCCTGCCCAGTATACATAAGCTTCAGAGAGAAAGATAAAAGGATTTGAAAATTCTAGAGAAAAGAAAAGAGTTGATATGTTTACCTTGTTAAACACCTGTTCCTTCTCATGAAAAACAAGCCCACCACTGAAGAATGCACAACCAAGCACCAGCAGCATGTTTGACAGAATAGAACCTAACAACGACTGCTGAACAACGCGTAACATTCCACGTTTCAGTGCATAAATTGATATAATCAGTTCTGTTGCATTTCCAAAAGTAGCATTTAAAAGACCCCCAACTGCAAGTTCCAATTTGATATATCAAAAATTGACCCTAGAAGGAAAAATAACCATTTTATAAGACATTAACAAGACACTACAACAATAATTATACAAGGATAAAATCTCAAATGCTTTGGCACAAGTATGAATGCAATGTTCAATGTAGCACAGCACAGTTTTAATGACAACAGGAAAATATATATATATATATATATATATATATATATATATATTATGCATGTTGTATGTATATAACTGGATAAATTGTTGATAAAAAAAAATGAATAAAGAAAACTGGAGATATTCGTTATACCATTCCGTTACTACATGAAGTTGAATTCCTTGACACCCAAAAAAAAAAGGAAATAAAAGAAAGCAAGGAGGTAAACAGACTACGAAAAAGGCATGCATCTCCACTGTTGCATGTATAAATTGCAGATTGCTATTAAATTGTCGTTGGAGCAATGAGATCAAGATCCTTTCCTCAAAAGAATGCAACCTAGATTATGTTTAATTTCAGCAAGATATCTTTTCCATTTTTTTTTTCCAACTTCTTCCAGAAATATCAAGCAAAAGTCAACTCTCACACAGATATGAAAGAAACCCATATTTAGATTTCCAGCTCCAGTATAGAAATTGAATAATTTGATTGAACAAACCAAAAAGGATTAAGAGGTAACAAGTAACCGATTAGGAATAAAAGAACAAGGAAAACATTACCAGTAGCTCCAGTATAGAACGCCAGCTGCCTATAAGAGCAAAAATAAAGTTCACTTAGCTTCTTAAGAATTCAAGTTACTAGGATACAGCTGGAAAAGAGGGATAAAGGTACTTACTCTGTAGCATAACCTAAACGCTCGGCTAAAGGTGTTATGCCCAACAAGCTAAAGAAAAAGACCCAGCCCTGCATTTCACATCCACAAATTAGAAACATAATTGGGCAATGCAATGAGCAAAGAAGGGAAAGTTGCAACTCACATTATGGCCAGTTAACTTATACACAAATATCGCTAGAGGTCCAAAAGGCATAAGCAAGTTGAGCTTAGTTGAGAAAACTACAGTCTTTATGCTTCTACATATATTTCTCCACACTTTATCACCATTAGCTTGTGAACCTCGTGAAAATGAACATTCCCCCACTGCTTGTATAGAATGTGTCTTTTGAGCCTCAGCCTCTGGAGGAAAAAGACTCTCATCCTCAAATTCATGTATTGAACTGTTGTCCAGTGATTCCATCTGTTACAAGAAACACCATGACATTCAAAACCATCACTTAAAGATTATTTCCAGTGCCTATGCAGGAATGACATTACATTATTTAGTTTGAGTTACATTATGTAGGCAAAAAAGTAAAAACGTGACAAAGTTTTAGTTATAGAAGAAAGCAAATAAAACTCACTTCAAGTTGAGACTGGATTTCAAGCCCTTGTAACTTATAATTCATCTTCTTTTATAAGATACGCAATGATTCATCAATACGATAAAAAATGGCATCGATGCACGAAGGTCTTAGTGTACATTCTCAAAGATGCGACAAAAGGTTCAAAATGTTCCAGCCAAGCTTGATGATGTACTGCAAAAAATTGGAATTCAAAGATGAAGCTTACCTCATAAACACAATTAGATTCATAAAGTATCAATAACTCAACACTAAAGGATACGAAAACTCCCACAAAAACCAAACTTTAAAGTTTGTTCCTTCTACTATGAAACTGTAGTCTCAATCCTAATTCTGGCGTTCCAACTCCAAGACTCTATTTAATCCATATAAAGGGTAGAATAAATTCTATCTTTTGCATATTGCTCCCGCTCCAGAACTCAGAATAAACAACAAAAATGCTGAAAATGGAACTGGGTCGGAATCAAAATACGAAATTTAAAGTGGGTTTTGAAAGAACTCCAATTAAATTCACTATACTCGAATGGGAATTGGTGGGTTCTTGAATATGAGGGAGCAGTAACCTAAACCTTGCCAATCTCAAACAATCTCAGCAGCAGGAAGCAACAAAGTGAAATGAACAAACAGAGAAAGAAAGGAAAACAGAACACAAAAATTGAATGTATCACGTACTTGATTGTTGCTATTATTAGCAAAGAAATTGAATTTGTGAGTCTCTGCCTTTCTTCTTTCTTTATTGTTTGTTGGGTTTTCTTGTCCTTCTGAGGAACTGTTGGAAGATTGGATCTTGCTTCTCTTCTCCTTGCATTCACCAGACAGTTTCGTAAAGCATAACTTTGGTTGATACGTCAACCCACCGTCCCCGCAAGCGCGTTCAATAAAATATCCAATTGGTGTAGGCAAACGACATGTCGTCTTTGTATCTACAGTTAAGTCAGTTGTTAACCGACAGGCGGTAACAGGGTATGACACAATTCCGTACCTTCACTTCAATCCATCTCCATCTGTTTGATTTATAAATATAGGAAAAGAATCTGCCTTTTACTTTATATATATTTAAGTTAATAAGCGTCAACACACGGTCTAATTTAATAAAAAAGGTCTTAATTTACAAACTAGTACTTTCAAATTATAATATTTAAGTTAATAAGCGTTAATTTACAAACTAGTACTTTCAAATTATAATATTTAAGTTAATAAGCGTCAACACACGATCTAATTTAATATAAAATGTCTTAATTTACAAACTAGTGCTTTCAAATTTGAAATTCGAGTGTATGTGATGATACTATCGAGAATAGTTGTTGTGCAGCGTTTAATTTTTAGATATTTAGGACCACAATTTGAATCTTGGGTCTTTTCCCAACTTAGAACCTCAATTTCAGAGATAGCCACTTCTAACTATAAACTCTTCCCTTATTTGGTTTCCTTTAGATAAAAATTTGTAAACTTTTTAAAATTTTAGGCCTACGGTTTTGTTAGGATTTTTTACCCAACCTAACTTTATGGGTCCGATCCATTTTACTTGTTTTAGTATATGATGAGAGTTGGATGCTATAAATCAATATTATAGGGCATTTAAATTTTTTATAGAAAAATTCAGAGTTTTTTTTTCTTCCTAATTTTCCAAAAGGAATGTAAGTGAATAAAAGAGGAACGAAAAAATTTCCAACAAAAGAAATGTAAATGAATAAAAGAAAAAATGTAAGTGAATAAAAGAGGGAAAAAAAATCAGCTTTTTTTTAATTTTAATAAAAGAAAAGTGATATTATACTTTAATAATAAAAATGATATTATACTTCAATACTCCAGCCAATTCATATCTAGAAATTAGAGGATATTACAGATATCTCGAACCATCTTATAATTGGTCATATTCTATGTAGTATAGGGCATTTTTCCCTTCCTTTTTCAGGTTTGTGGGTGTTCATTTCCAATCATCCCATGAAAATTGTTAATCATTCCATTTATTTTTACTCAACACTGAGAATATATCTTATTGAATTTGGAGCAACTTTTACAGGGACAAAGAAAACCAACACACTTCCTTTTCGTCCAAAAAAAGAAAACCAACACACAGCTATCTACACAACTAATAAGTTCTAGCCTCTACTAGTGATCATGACGTCCTGCTCATTCCCATGCTGCAAGAACCCAGCCCAATCTTTTCCTTGTTCCTTCAATCTCTCGGCCACACCACCACCAAATCCCAAAAGACTTGTGCCTCCAAGCTCCTGAAAAAGTCCACCCCAAAGTAGACATGCCTGTGAGGGCCATGGCTCCAGCCACAGCAAACCCAACCACCGCTCCCACAAACACAAACCCAGCAAAAAACAGCAGAGGGCTGAAGATCAACAGAAGTGGTGAGCTCAAAACCAGAAGCGTCACTGATGCCAAGAAACTGAACCCCATCAAGAACACAAGCGACCCTCCAATTGCCAAGCCTCCCATGGCTGCCAAGACCACCTTGGTGCCTGAGGCCTGCTGCTTCCCATGAACCTCCATTGGGTTTTGCTTTTTCTTTTTCTTTTTGCTCTTTTGCTGTGATCTTTTTGGCTGTGTGGTTTTGAAATTGTACATGAAAGTGTGGTTTTATATTTGGTGCGTGGAGGTTTTCGTTACGTGTTGGTTTCATTTCTGATGTTATGTGGCAACTGTTGGAGTTCATGTGGTACAGGTGGCAACGGGTATTGTGACACGTAGGTTGCTGCTGCATGTGAAATGGATAATTCTTGTTGATAGGTCTGTTCTAGAATTTGTTTGAGAAGGAAGGACCCATCAATTCGAGTCAACAAAGTCAAAGCCCCTGCAACAACTACACAAAGACAAAGTAATTATATTAAGACACTTTCAGCATCAATTTTTGTGGTTAACTGTAAGTCTGTAATCAACTGCTAAATCATTTTGACTGATTAATTTGATCAGGAAATAGTAGCTCCAATCAAATATCAAACGGCCGGCTATGCATGCCAATACAGGATAAGGTTTAGAAACTCTGTAGTTTCAGAAAGCATAAGTCTGTAAGCATGTTAAGCTCAAAGAGATAAGGGGGCAGCTGCAGAAAAAATTGTGTGAAACGGGAATAACATCCCGGCCAATCACGGTATGTAAATGCGTGATAACTTTTTCACTTGGCATACTATAATTGGCCTATTTCCATTCTACACAAGTGTTTCTCGTAGTGCTTAGAATGGAATGGCATTTCAAATGACTTTAAAGAAGACAGCACTTTCCTTGATTGAAGCTAAATGATTCAAATGAAAACCCTTCCTAATACTGTCAAACTTTTTTTAGGTTGTAATGTTTTAATTTTCATACTTGTCACAAATATGTGCAGAAAATAGAAAAAAGTGAATTATAATGTATTACGCATTTATCTTGAAACGTTTGTTCTTGTCTTTGAGGCCTTTTGTTTTGTTCTGATGCCTTTTCATTTTGTTCAACGCTTGTGCCTTCATTGTACTTTTGGTGGTTTTACCATCCTCTGCAGTTGACTTCATTCGAGAAGGTTAAGGAAGTAGATGAGTTCTTCAAAGTCCATCCCAACCCCTCGATAGCATTGAGTGGGCACAGATTAGTGTTTGGAGTGAGAAACATCTTGCCTATATTTTGCAGGAGTTGGCTCACCGGAAATACTAGGCTCTATATTTAAGCTTCTTATGTTATGGAAGGAGAGTGACGGTGACATAGAGACCTACACCGATATAAATATTCGAATGTTTAAAGAGTACAGCCGCGCGGCTATACTATTTATATATTCGAATGGTATAGCCGCCCGGCTATCCAATTTAAATATTTGTAGAGTATAGCCGCGCGGCTATACTATTTAAATATTCTAAAATATATTCAAAGCGTATAGCCGCTATTTAAATATTGGAATATATTCCCAGAGTATAGCCGTGCGGCTTTACGGTTTAAATATTTGTATATATTCAAAGAGTATAGCCGCACGGCTAAACCTTTAAAATATTCGAATACATTTAACGAGTATATCCGCGCTGCTATACTATTTAAATATTCGAATATATTCGAGGAGTATAGCCGCGCGGCTAGACATTTTAAATATTCGAATATATTCGAACAGTATAGCCGCGCGGCTGTACTGTTTAAACATTCTATTTAAAATTCATAAGTGTATCATTTTTAGGAATTTTTGCATTGTGCTATACTATATAAGCCCCTTGCTTCATCAAGCCACCCCATTACAAAAGTTTTGAAACCCTAGAAGAAAAATATAAGGGGAAAGGAAGCTCAGGAAAACTATACACCATGTTAAAAGGAATAAACACCACCACCACCCATCTTAATATGTTACAAACACAACTTCTTCACTCCTACCGCCATCGCCAACATCATCAATAATAATAATAGAGGGAAAAAATATACTCTCGAAAGAGGAATACCTAAAATAAGTTTGCTATTCAATTTACGACTAAACTGGTATGACATCATTCTTTGATGCATCATCACATCTCAAAACAATACCCTGAAAGCTAGCTGGAAAGATACATTTGGCCCAATTGGAAGATGAGAGTGACGGTGAGGGTTCCTTGGATGCGCATAAAGCAAAGCCACTCAAACCTACAAAGCTTATCTGTGGACTCTATCTAGCCTTTTGTTTTTTGGAATGGTTCCTTGGATTTTCTTTAACAATTAAGCTGGTCAACTTGCATCACTCCAACATAATAATAATAATTTGATTGGTAATAAGGAGACAGCTAGAAAGTTATTGGTATATAGTTAGATCCTGCTTGTTTGTGTCTGTATGTGTGTGGGGGTTCCTTTCTGTATACAATATATTCATATTGTCACAGATATGTGCAACAGAAAATACCAAAAAGTGAATTATATGATCATTAAGATTGGGTTGGTTTGGGTTGGGTTAGGGGAACAAAGAGAAAAAGGAACCTTAGGCTCATAAATAAATGGAAACTTGTTCCAATTTTGATGAATACAACTATAAGCCATGCAGGCAACAATGGCAGGCTGCATCTCTTCCAATTTTAATTAAAACAACTACAAGCCATGCAGGCATAATGGCAGACTGCATTTCTCTCCCAGTGTAATCAACACAACTACAAGCTACAACCATTTTCTTCTACAAAAGCTCCTAACACAACACTCATACTACAACAACTCATAATTCATATATATGATCTTTAAAACTCAATGGTTATGTTCCAAAGGTGCAATTCTTTCTCTGGCACTCTCAAAGCAATGCTGACCAAACCAGATTTGTCTTCATATCCAAACTCTACTTCCTCTGAATTAACTGTTATCTTCTTGGGTCGAGCTGATGCATAGGCTCCAAATACGCCACATCCGCAAACTTTCAGAACAACTGCTGTACTTGTGTTAGATTCAAACTCTTTTATGGCTCCCCCAGAATTGAACATCTTGATTAGGCCTATGGGAGCAAATTTTACACCACCACTGGAAAATTCCTTAACAGGAACCACTGTGAAAACTTCGTACTCTCGGGATTTTAGTGTTATCGGCATGGATGCATCCTTGGGAAGATAGGACACCTCTCCTGCAATTTATATCAATGAATTTGGTTAGTTTACTTAAGAACTATATGGTCTACTAATAAAACATGCAGAGTGTACAAGAGCCAAATCAAAATGCTAAGCATACCACCAAGATGAGAAAATATGAACAGCATCCCCAGACCATTTGTTATCTGCAACCTTAGGCAGATAATCAACATCTTTAGCCCTAATAACCCCAGTCATTGTTCCCGGCTCTAGGTCATGGATGAGGTTCGTCTTCCCAACCTTACACCACCCAGCTCCCTGGCAATTGAAGACCCCCACAACTCCAGTACAATCGTTTAGATTCCATATCTTCAGAAGACTACAATACCAAGATTTAAATCAGAAAAACAGCATTGTTTAATTTGAAAAAACGAAACCACAAAACAACGGTGATAAAATATTTTTCGAACCTTTTCCCATCCCTGGCAGGATCAGAAAATAAGCAATCCCTTGTTGGTCTTCCTGGAAGTTTAGCCCTCAAGATAGAGCCATCAGGAAGTACGAGCTTCTTCAGAAGATCGAAGTCATGCTGCCCAGGCTTGTCACTGCATCACATATAGATACACCATTATTAATTGACTTTGTCTGGTTGATCATTTTCACATCAGAAACTGGCATATTTTCATAACTGAAGACCATACCTAACATAAATTGCACATCCTCCAACTGCACGAGCTGCTCCATGATATTCAGCCATCGGGTGCAGGCTCTAACATTTGGAACAATTCCAAAATAAGAATCCGAAAATGCAAAAATGAAAAGAACTATAAGTGAATACTTGAATTTCAAACTATAGATCAGAGTTTGCTTGCTTACATGAAACATATCCCAATCTGGCTGCATAAACTCCCCGAGGAAAACAGTGTTATAAGCAACTGATGCAATATGAATTGTGTGGGATGCTGGATCTCTAGGCCAGAAATCATCTGATGCCCTTATAACAGCTGCCCGCTTCACACTAAAAAATTCAAGGCCATACCATATCATTAAAGTTAATAATTCGCAGGATAGAACAAGAGCTACTATTGAACAGACAGATCTGACACAAATTTTTACCTGTATAAACTATCTGTGTTGTGACTCATACAAGAAATGATACCATTGTCAGGAAAGTTTCTAGCAATAGACGCTTCTAATGCTTGATGGTATTTTCTTGAAAGTTTCACCCTTCCACCATGGCCTGCCCCTAGAGTTTCAAGAATGTTCTGAACATCAACTTTGACTCCATCAATACCGGCTGATGCGAGATAAGAATGCAGTTCATCATAAAAGTTGAAAACTTTCTCAGGATTCACAAGGCCAAGCCCATTTGTGGTAATACTTTTCAAGGCATCACAATGCTCATTAGACTCAATTCCTGGAGATGAAATAGGGTAGGACAACTTGGAATCGTAGTGTTTCATTTCAGTAACACCAGGTCTAACACCACCCCAATATCCAGTTATAGCATGCCACACATAAGCATACCTGGAAATTTGAGAAACAAACAGAATTAATCCCTAATCAACTAAATGATTATCACAGCCGAAGTCAGAAAATTCGAATATTATGACTCACTTCAAAGAGTGTTTTTCTTTAATTTCGGTAACAATGTGGCGAAGGCCCAAAGCAGGATCCTCTACTCTGTGACCCTCTTTACCATCCTTCTGAAATTTGTGGTTTTCTTTTATGTTTGTTAACCTGTTTGCAAAGCTGAAAAACAAGAAAATAACAAATGTAATTATGTAAGAAAACCTATAAGCCAATCAACACATAAAGGTGAAAAAACATCAAAATGATAGTACTGTGGACCAAAGTGCTCACTTTGCTGCGTTATCAGCTTCATATCCAATACCAGAGGAATCCATGCCGACTGACTGCCATCCGTCATCAATGATAACAAACTTTGGAGGTACTCCACCATCTTCTAGGCTGCAAAAAGACAAAACAGTTGTGACCGTCTGCATAATGCTAACATCGAGCATTGAAGATACTGTCCACAATGAGGAAATCAGTACCTCTGTAATCCTTGCTTCAGGCCCTCTGAAGTCACATCAGTGTAGAAAGCATCCCATGTGCACCACCCAAACCAGTTCAACATGTCTGGCATCTGTAAAATAAAGCATAAGTAATTTAGAAATGATGAAACAAATAAATATATTCACTTTCTTTCTGGAAAAAAAGAAAAGACAAATTCAACCCGCAAGTTAAGGAACTGAGGAAAAAAAAAATCAAATTACCTTCTTCCTCTCGCGATGAGAAAATGTCTGTAAATGTTTTTCCACAGTCCTGTGCATAGTTAAAAATAAAACTAAGTCCTGTGACAGTCCCAATTCAATATCTTTGTCCTAAAAATGGTTTTACTGGAAATGTCCATTTTTTGTTTCCTTCCTAAAATTATAAACTGACGATAAAGATTACTAGAATCTTAAATTTAAACCAAAATTTAAATTGGCCACTGTCACATTAAGACCATGAGTCGAAATAACAGCTTGAACTTACTTCACCGAATCTGTGATGACATCAAATGGGTCCGATCCGGCTCCAACAAAAACCAAATGATTACCCTCAAACCCATCAACAGCAGGATCTCCTACAAAACCCAGAATTTTCATAATCTCAGAACCAACCAAAAATGCTTCTAAAAGAACAAAAAGTATATGAAAAAGCTTCCCTCTTTTTAAAAATTCAAAATCTTTCTCCTTTTCACTTACCACTTTCTAGGCAGATTTCAATCTCATTAAGTTCATTCCCTTGAAGAACAGCCCTGAAGTCCCCTTCAAGAATTGGTAGGAAAACTGTATAAACTGCAGATTGATCCACCCCATCTTTGTTTGCTTCACCAAAATCAGAACCCTCCTTTGTCTCAGCAATCAAAAACTGAGTCTCAAAGGGAACATCTTGGCCACTTGTGCCCATCCTCTGTGTCATCCACCATAGTTTAAACCGAAAAACACACATAAAACGCAATCCACTGCACACAAAAAATCACATACTTTAACATCAACATGAAGCTAAGCCACAAATCCACTTACCACATTGAAATCACAAGTGAAAAAGAAGATAAACTCATTCAAGTTTGCTAATTGCATTAACCTCAACACACAATCAAGCCACGAATTCAAATTACAACACTTTCCCACATTGCAAATAACAATAAAAAAAGTGAAAATGAAGATTAAAAAAAAACTTACTCAAGTTTGCCAATTGGAAAGACCCTGCGACTACCAATCTGATCAGATTGGACCCCAATGAAAGCCCCATTGGTCAGTGCACCACCAGAGGCTGGAGTAACAACAACGTTGTCGTGAACATCAGACAACACTTTGTTCCCCAACACCATCAAGTTCCCATCTTCAACACAAATCCCAGCCCCAACCGTCATCTTGGATCTTCCTCCTCTTCCTCTGCTGCAAAAACTCAACCAAAAACTACACTAGAAATCTGAGTGAAACAACAAAACAATGCCTGCCCAACAGCAATAATGCAATTGGGTTGCAGGGTGGTTATGAAGACAGATAAAACTATAGGGGTATTTATAGCCCGGGAAGAACTGTCGTGTTTAACTGAAAAGGAGTTGTGCAAATTTGAATTTTGCAATCTAGGGACTCCGTGGAAACCGGGAAAAGCCCCTCCTCGGTTGTTGTGTCCCACGTAAACAAAAATATCTTTGTTGGCGGAGGAGTACATTAACTTATATCTGGTATGCGTTGCTGTAACATGATGTCCTGTCACATTTTTAATCATAGAGTTGTATTATTGGATAACTTTTCCATTTAGCCACTTCTTTGTGCTAAAGTTCGAATTGCCCTAATTAGACTAATTTAAGATAATGTACAAGTATAAAACGGCATCTAATGTCGAATCTTATCTCTGCAAATTATATCAATTTAAAAACAATTTACCCCCTATAAATAAGAAGAAGAAAAATTGATGGAGTTGTATTATTGGATAACTTTCCAATATTTTGACAGACATAAAGTTAGGCCTTTTTTGGACCGTAATTACATCGCATGCATGTGAACCCACCTGCCAAGTAGCCAATCTTGGATTATTAGCCGTCAGATGTATAGGTGGGGGCCACCCTGCTTATTCTGCTGAATCAGAATTTTTTGTCATGTAAGGTGCACGCACAGTTATGCAGCACGTGAATTTGAGTGATGGTCAAGAGCTCAATTGGGTTTCGCCCTTTTTCGGGATGTGGTTGATCAGAATAGTTGGAGTGCGCCCGCAGATTGACCAACGGTTGTGATTGGTATTGATCCACGTGGATGCACACCAGAAGCACTGGATTATTTTGTGAAAAATATCTACTTCATATGACCAATTATGTGACTTCCCGGCGGCGCATGCAAAAGTGGCGGTTTTTAACGTTGAAGGGTTCAAATTCAACAACAACAACAAAATTCTGAGAGAAAGAGAATAGGCAAGTTATCCAATGAGCTCAAAGTCACCTGAACCCTACCACGCGGCATGTGAAGAATGGCTGGATAGAATGTCTGACTTTACTTCACTAATTTGTACCCAATAACTTGAGGACAGCTCAGTCTTGGTAGGGAAGGGCTCTGAATTTGATTGTAGGATACAACGTAGGCTTTTAGCTGGAAATACGTGGATCTGACGTGGAAACTCAAAATTGCAGCCAACTTATCATAAAGAATTCAGAAATGTATACGTGGCGCAACGTGGGATAATGCATAAAAACAGCTCAAATCCTAGTTGGAATTCATGTCACAACACGCTTGGCCTTTTCACAAGCAACTGCCAGGCAGATTGAGACATGGTCAGTAGTCCAATATAATGCAAATTACTTTAATGATAATTAATGCGGCAACGTTGATGCAAATTTTGCAGTCCATATGGTTGTTAATGGGACTCTCAGAGCACTTTCACCAGTCTGCCCTTTGCCATGGCAAGAGGAGGTTAAGGCAGCTACTATTTACGTGAATAGTGGCTACCTTTGCAAAAGGTTGTGGTGTTTTCACCCATATCCATGGCAACAACTATTCACATAAGATATGATGAGATAAATTTGTATAGAGTTTTGGTGTGGGAAGTGAATACTATGACTAAGTATTTATTTTTAAAAAAAGCTGAATTTTTTTGTATTTTTTGTAGATTTTTTTAAATTTTTTGTTGTTGCTGACGTCAGCAAACCGAGCTTGAACTCGGGCTCATCTTGCCTGAGGGCTGCCCTGGTTTCGTGGGCCCCAACAGCTATCTTGGCCAGCCCTTGCTACTGGAAACAGTTTTTGGGCCTAAACCCCCCCAGGCCTTGTTGCTGGAACTACTCTTACTAGGGCTGACTGTGATCTTTAGTTGCGTGATCATATATGTAATGAATCACTCGATAGTCTAGTTTTACAGCCAAATAACAATTGTAGTGCAAATATAATTACAAAAACAAGTTCTAATCTTATATTAGTTCAAGTGGTTAAAACATTATCCTTACATTTAGAGAGGTCGTGTCTTCAAATCACTTCCCCTAATAATACTTCTATGTGCATGTCTATATCCTAGAAACACTGGTATGTGTAACAGGTGTGCACATAAAAGTAGGAGGGAGTTGGCTGGCACATAAAAATAAGGACGTGACAACATCTCCAGTATGCTAAGACTGAAATTCGAATGGTTAAGGCTGCAACTTGCAAGTTAAGGCTCTTTTCCACTAGGCTAGACCCGTTAACAAACAAATTTAATGATTGATTGACCGCATCTAAGAACATTATGGTAATTTCATCCTATTTATTTTAAACTTGCCTTACTCTCTTTAACCTCTATCCCATTTTTTCTCTCTCTCTCTCTCCTCTCTCAAACACAAATACTGCGCATCGAGTGAATATATCTCGATTCCATGGAGTGACACACAATAGTAGTGGGGTATGTCATTGTATATATGCCTCTTTTTCTCAAGGTCTAAGAATTTGTTATAACTTTTTCATTCCAATCCACCTACCTCTCAGGGCATTGCGGTAGCTTTCATTCCTTGCCAATGCACCCTTTCTCATAAACAAGGGAATTGCACCAAAGCCTCAATGTCCAAATTCTTTTCAAACCTTTATTCTGCTCATATCATATATAAATGTTGTAGTAGTAGTAGAAGAGATAAATTGAGGAGAGGGATGAATAAGAGGAAACCTAAAACTTTTTTAAATTCCAACCTTACCTTTCTTCTTGGATAAGGTCCAATCTTATTAAAAACAAATAAGGCCCAATCCATGGACAGTCAGTCCGACCAAAAAATGAACCCAAATCACTATTTAGAAATTAATAAACCTCTAGCTATCCCTCTCTTCTTTCTTTCGTGCCCCTCTCTCTCACTTATAGACGAAGACGCAGAGGAAGAGAGAAGGAGGTAAACATTTACTTACATCACGCACCAGGTACTCTCTTTTTATCATGAAGGTTTAATTTTTTCTCCAACATTTCTTAAGCGTAGTAAAATTAGACTATTCGAGACCTAAGTTTTTGTGGGTATGTTGAAAAAGCAGTTGATCTTTGTATTTTTGTTGAATTTTACAGAATTTTTTGTGTGTTTTTCATTTGGGTCTCTGCCAATTTTGATGCTTGTTCTATTTCCGAGCTCGATAATATTTTTTTCAGGCACCTATGATTAAATTGGGAAATTTTTGTCACTTAAAACGGAATTTAATTTTCCATTTGTTTGGAGTAAGTTTAAAGCAGGGTTTATTGAAGCACTTTGTGAAATTTAAAGGCCATGAAGCATCTGTGTAATTTATGATTGCATCTTAGGCTGTGGATTTTTCATTTGAGGTTGTAATTGTGAGAACAGCTCTGTTTCAGTTCTCTCAGACAAGGCAGGGATAGTTTGTATAGTATTGTATATTTTTATTGATATAAAGCTTAATTAGAATTAGAGTAGATGTTTATTGTGAGAACAGATTTTTTTTATAGGTATTGGTAGACATGATTTCTGATTTTGTGCTTCTATTTGAACAGATTTTGATTAATATTTGAAGGGTCCAAAAGTCAGAGCAGTTAAAAATGCAGTCCAGTGAAGCTCCCGTTTCCATGGAAGTCGAAGCAGTTCCATCTGAACCAAGTTCAGCATCTGCGTCTTTGCCACCAAAGCCAATTTTTGAGCCTTTGAAGGCTCATGAGATGTCAGATGGTCGAGTCCAGTTCCGGAAAGTCTCTGTTCCGCCACATCGATATTCGCCTCTCAAGAAAGTATGGATGGACATATACACCCCAGTTTACGAGCAGATGAAGATAGACATTCGTATGAATCTCAAGGGTCGCAAAGTTGAGTTAAAGACTAGAGCTGACACACCTGACGTGAGTAATCTACAGAAGTGCTCTGATTTTGTTCAGGCTTTCATGCTGGGGTTTGATGTGATAGATGCAATTGCCCTTTTGCGTATGGATGAGCTGTATGTGGAGTCTTTTGAGATCAAGGATGTTAAAACACTTCGTGGGGAGCACTTGTCTCGTGCTATAGGAAGATTGTCCGGTAAAGGTGGTAAAACAAAGTTTGCCATCGAGAATGCTACAAAGACGAGGATTGTGATTGCTGATACCAAGATTCACATACTGGGCTCTTTTGCAAATATTAAAGTTGCAAGGGATTCTCTTTGCAGCCTTATCTTAGGATCCCCTGCTGGAAAAGTGTATTCAAAATTAAGAGCAGTTACTGCCAGATTGGCAGAAAGGTTTTGATTTTAGTCTGTGATACCTTAGAGAGTTTGTCTTGAGTAATGCATTTGTTATAGCCAATTATAGTTTTGAGTCTTCGGAGGATGCGTGTGGCTCTGCAAAGGTTCTAGGTATTTTTGTAACTTGATTAGACGTGACATCTTGTAAGAATTTCCCTTTTATGGAAACATTTTGTTTGAGTTGCATTCATATTTATATTTCCGTTTCATTTTAGACTATGCTTCTTTGTATCAAATAACAAAAAAAATATAGACTTTATGCTGGTTAGCTATCTATCCCTGATCGCCATTGCCCACTCCGCAGAGCAACTCTTCTAATGTTTGAAGGGTCATAGTCAGCACGCTTAAAACTGCAGCAGATGCAGCATCTGGTTCCTTGCCACCCAAGTCAAAGTTTGAGCCTTTGAAGGCTCATGAGATGTCATATGGTGAAATTCAGTTCCGGGAAGTCTTATTGTCCGCCACATTGTTTCTTGCCTCTCAAGTAATAAGCTTAAGTATTGAACGAGAATGCTCTCAAAGATAATGATTATGATAGCTGACAACAAACAGATTGACAGATCGGTTTTGATCTGGGTTTATGATACCAAGAGAACTTGTTTTGATTGAGTTATATGCATTTTCTATAGAATATGTTTGGAAGTACTTCTGGAAGGGCTAAAAATGCTTTAGAAGTGTTTTAGCAATACTATTCTTCTAGGAAAACTGTAAAAACTAAGTAAAATCTCTGGCCGGATCAAATATACTTGTAGTGTAAAAAAGTCATTCTGAAATCAAATGCATGTGTTCTGATAGAAGATTAAACAAAGTGTAAAGGGTACAGAGATATATTAACCGGCCAAAAGAAATAAAGAGACAATTTGGCATGAAATTAAAACCAAGAATTCATGGTTTGACACAACTTCACAAGAAGTCAATCAATAAACAATGCTGACCTTAGCTAAGTTCTCACTATTACCTACATATTCTTTTTACGTCACACACTAAAAAAAATTCAAAATCTTGCACTGATTGGTGTTAACTATGACGTCACCAACCCGCATGCAATAACACGGGCTGGATTTGCTTTTGGGCTTGCCCGGGTTGGTGGCCCCCACCTGTTGCCCGGGCTGCTTTCCGCGCTAGAAGCGCTTCGCAGTCCTAGGAACCAATGAGCCACGTGAAGGACCATCAGAGGTGGGCCAAGGCTGTTGTCCACTTCCCATGCCACATGCACCACCTGTCAAGCCCACAACAAAGTATATGTAGCAATCCAATGACTGTTTTCAAATGGGCTGATTGCGCATATTAATTATTAATTCTTTTTGTAAGTCATATATGAAACAAATGTGAATGTGTTCTGATATAGGAAAAATTCATTTTTCTAAAATTTCAATTATTTTTATGTCAAAATGTTCAGAAAAATAAATCACGGAATAATAAACAAAAATTAACTCAAGAATTAACCACAAAAAAAACATAAAGTCAAACCATTCTTTAACAATTTAATAAGGGTGTGGGGTCAAATTTTGAGTCAGGCAATATATGAATAGTTGTATTTTGGAGGGTGAAAATTTAAGTCTAGCCCCGAATGGGTTGGAGAATGCCTAAGCATGGAAACATCTAATATTTAAGTTTCAAATTTTGCCATTAAAATGTTTCAGTAGCTTCTCATTAGCTGTCTTTGGCAATGCAGAGGCTGGTCTACACAAATGCGGGTGATGCCATTTTGGTGTATCCACTTGTTATGGCGGCACATCCAAGAAAAGCAGCCCAGTTTGTTGTGGGGCTCTCCAATGGCGAGCTCCATGTCCTTGAGCATCTGGAAGATGAAGATAAATGGGGTATTTTTGCCGTTGGTTGACTTGGCAGCAAGTTGGAGAGCTGCGAGCCTGTGGAATCCAATGGCATCGTCCTTGGCGTGTGATCTCTAGATAATATAGGCCTAAGCATAATAATAACTCATCTCTAGACAATGTATGCTATGTAGTTTAGGCATTTGCGGCAGCAAATTTTATAAATCTAAAATCAATAATGTTATGGATCCTCAACAAAATAAATTCAGAAGTTTCTTGGAAAATTTGCAGCCATTATTTCTTTTAAGTTTCAACTATTCTGTCTTGGGCACTTGGTCTCTCTCTCTATGATGATCTTGACCACATTTCAACAGTCATTTTTGAGCCAAAACTCACCAATCTCTCTTTCACAATTTCATTTTGGCCAAGCCAAAAATTATAGACGACAAAGAAGAAAAGAGTGGAGACGATTGATCGGGATCATTAGTTATAAGTTTAGGCTCAAGTGGGATTGAATCTCTAAGAGAAATTAAAGATAACTCAATACATGATCTGATATGCAACTAATAAGAAATCAGAGGGCATGGTTCCTGAAATGCATATTTGCTTGAGTTACACATTACGGTCAATTTGACGAGAATTAAATTGCTGGATGTCTCAAAGGAGAATACATCTTCAAGCATCTACCTTTGCTGCTGCAGATGCATAACTTACGCTGCTGTCCCTTATAGTTTTGCACTGACTCGACTGCTCATATCGGAGAAAATTGATCTTTATGCTCGTTGAACAGTTTTTCAGCATATGAATGCATTGAAATATGATTGAAAGGGATGAAATAATGATCAAACCCAATATTCTAGATGTAGTTAACTGAAGAACTGGAGTCCAAGTTACGAGCAATGAAAAAAAAACCATTTTGCAGTCTAGGTAAACTAAGTTTAATTCTTCAAAAAATTTCTTCTCCCTCAGATTTTCCCCTTCAACCTGATTTGATGTCTTCAATATAGTCACTAAAACCCTAGCTTGATGTATTTGCAGGGATGCCAGACCCGCCAGGAAAAAAGAAATCCAAAGAAACAAACGCCATTCAAGTTTTCGAAACATCGGCCGCCTAGGCGGGCTAGGCGGCTCCCTTTTTGTTTTTTTCCTATAAATAGTATAGCCGCCCGGCGATACACGGCTGTACTGCTTAAATAATATATTGGATTATTCGTAGCAATGGTCCCTCAACTATACCACTAGTTACACTTTGGTCCACCAATTCAATTATTAGTTGCGGGGGTCACTCAACTCTGTGTTCCGTTGCACCAGTAGTCCTTCCGTCAAGTTCTGTTAAATTTTCTGTCAAAAGTGAGGGTAAATTCGGAAATTCATTCACAACCCTCCCTATCCTTCTCAACTTCAAAATTTGTAAATTTGGAAATTCAAATTGAATATCAAATAATAAAAATTCCTACGGATCTCTCAAAAAAAAAAAAAAAAAAAAAAAATCCCACGGCTCTGCTACACAAAACTTCAAAACCCTAACCCACCAACCCCTCTTCCCTCTCAACCTCTCGATGGTTTGCAAATTGACGGCAATCTGAGTCTAAGAAAGATTCCTCTTGTGCCGAACCTATGGTTCAACCTTCCATTCTTGTTTGCTCTCTCGGGGAGGTCCAAAGATTCATCATTTCAGCACTTACCCTTTTTCGTTTTTGTTTCAATCGCAGAGGAGATGCCTCCGAATCTTCTTCCATCGTTGCCAATTCAGACACACAACGGAAACAAAATCACGAACCAGACGCTGTTTGCTGGTTAAAATGCGAGATCTTGAATTTGTTTGCTGGTCTGAAAATATTCTTGTTGCTGTGCGGCTTCTTTTTAATTGAATTTTTTGGTGTCAGCAAGGATTTGGGTTGCAGCAATGGAGGGTTGTGGAGGAAGGTCTGTCAAAGCTCTGGTTTTGATGGTTCTTCTTCAATTTCAAGCACCGGGTCTGCTTCAATCCTTGATGGGTTTGATGAATTTGGTTGCTTTTCGAAGATTCCGAGCTGAAACCAGTAAGAATCATAGAGCTCCATTACTTCGTCTGCTTCCATCAATGGCGTCGTGGCGGCTAAAGAAATCGAGAACAATTTTCGTTTGCGTTTGTGGTGCAAGTATTTGCCGTGGATGGCTTTATAGATGCTTACACCTTCCTAAAAACGAATAGAAAAATCAAAATATAAAAACAGAGAAATTGATGGATGTTTATGGTTGATGGTTTACAGTGAGTGCTGGGTTGGGGTGGGAGGAAGGATTGGGTGGCGAGTTTGGTACAAGGGAGGAGAAGCAATTGAGTTGTCTTTCTCTTTTCTTTTTTCTGCCCAGATTTTGGTACAAGAGAGGAGAAGCAAGGATTGGGTTGCGACAATGGAGGGTTGTGGATGAATTTCCGAATTTACCCTCATTTTTAACAGAAAATTTAACAGATTTGACGGAAGGACTATTGGTGCAACATAGCACCTAGTTGAGTGACCCCCGCAACTAATAATTGAATTGATGGACCAAAGTGTAACTACGGGTATAGTTGAGGGACCATTGCTGCGAATAATCCTAATATATTTATAGAGTATAGCCGCTCGGCTGTACGCCTTAAATAATATATTTGAACAGTATACATAGAGAATGCATCTAACATAGTCTCTGAATATGGGCTATGTTTCTTCAACCACCACAACTACAACCAAACACACATAATACAGATTGCTTTCAAAAATAAAAAACAAAGAAAATTTGAAAGCATAAGCAAAAGCATGCCATGTCCAAAAATCCTATGTGCTGTATCAAATACAAAATACTTCTATACATGTCTTTAACAGATGAATGCATCCCTCCTTCAAGAACTATGCCACTGAAATAAACTCATGAACACAGACAACCTCATTGTTTCAATCAGGTAGGTCCTAAAATGAAGGAGCTAAAAGAAAGCTAATCCACAATGTTTGACAGCAGCAGTGGGAAATCACTTCAAAAGCCTCAAGATATGGATTCATACCATTAGCATCTTACCGGCTCTTAATTCATTGATATAGAGAACTGGAAAATAATCACTTAAAAATTGATACGTAAGTACTTACAAATGCTGTTGCCTTCCCCTTGCTGTTTCGATAGCCTCTGGATCCGCAAAATGTTTTCAAACCAGAGAACACTACCCAAAGTTTATTCCAAAGAAAGCTTAATCATTTTCACAAGGAAACTCATACTAAATAGTAAACAAGACTGCATCCCTTGGAGCATGAAGAGCTACATGAAGCACTGATCTATTTTCTGTGTTGTTTATCAGATCTCATCTCTATATAAGAAATCGGAGGGTATCAGTTATTAGTGGCAATCTACAAGCAGGAGGAACCCTATGAGGGTTCATGAAATGCATATTTACTTGAGTTAAACATTACAGTCAAATTGATGAAATTTAAATTGCTTAATGTCTCATAGGAGAATACATCTTCAAGCATCTACCTTTGCCTGCCGCTGCAGATGCATAACTTACGCTGATGTCCCTCATAGTTTTGCACTGACTCGACTGCTCATATCGGAGAAAATTGATCTTTATGCTCGTTGAACAGTTCTTCAACATCTGAATCCATTGAAATATGATTGAAAGGGATGAAAAAATGATCAAAACCAATATTCAAGATGCAGTTAACTGAAGAGCTGTCGTCAAACTCATGAGCAATGAAAAAGAACCTTTTGAACTCTAGGTAAACTAAGTTTAATTCTTCAAAAAATGACCCTCGCATTTTTCCTCTCAACCTGATTTGATTTCTCCAATATGTCAATATGAAATAGAAATAACAAGGATATCTTTAGAACCTTCGTCCTCATGAACTCAATAAATCGCATCACCGTCAAAATCGAAAAGAAAAAAGCACATAAATTCAGAATTACCAAAGGATAATGAAAAATTGTTAATTAAATTTAGTGATAATCTGAATGTTTAATCAACGAAAGGTAAGAGAACAAAGGAAATTTCCATACTGTAAGATTAGTGCTGACTGCTACCATTCCATATGCTTTGCAACTTCAGGCCTGAAATTGTTACGCTCAATCATGAGAAAGAGAGAGGGGCAGGCAGATATTCAAAACTTATATTTTATCTGACAAAATCAATGATTAACTACAAAGACATAATAAACCTTCACTCCATCATACCATCTCGACGACTAAATTATTCAATTATAAAATTACTAAGCTATTCCAAATATGATTCATTCCCGCCCACTCCCAAGCTCATACACGTTTGTTTAAATTAACCCAAAGATTATTAAGCAAAAATCCTGAACTGAAACAACGTGTTCATATACTTGAAGAAGTGCTAGCAGTGCAGTAACCCAAGAGAAGATGAAATCCATTCCCTAAGGGTTCAAACGTTCAACATAGTTTCAGCTGTTGTAAAGGTCTTCGAAACTACCACAACTGCAAATATTAGAAATGGAATACTGCCACTCTTTATGGGCCATGTTAGTGGATTTTTACAGAATGCATCTAATCCCATAACCCAACTTCCAAGACTACAACCAAATATTTACACAGAGAATGCATCTAACATAGTCTCTGAATATGGGCTATGTTTCTTCAACCACCACAAATACAACCAAACACACAGAATACAGATTGCTTTCAAAAATAAAAAGACAAAGAATATTTGAAAGCATAAGCAAAAGCATGCCATGTCCTAAAATCGTATGTGCCGTATCAAATACAAAATGCTTCTCTACATGTCTTTAACAGATGAATGCATCCCTCCTTCAAGAACTATGCCACTGAAATAAACTCATGAACACAGTCAATCTCGTTGTTCCAATCAGGTAGGTCCTAAAATGAAGGAGCTAAAAGAAAGCTAATCCGCAATGTTTGACAGCAGTAGTGGGAAATCACTTCAAAAGCCTCAAGACATGGATTCATACCATTAGCATCTTACCTGCTCTTAGTTCATTGATATAGAGAACTGGAAAATAATCACTTTAAAATTGATACGCAAGTACTTACAAATGCAGTTCCCTTCCCCTTGCTGTTTCGATAGCCTCTGGATCGGCAAAATGTAATCAAACCAGAGAACACTACCCAAAGTTTATTCCAAAGAAAGCTTAATCATTTTCACAAGGAAACTCACACTAAACAGTAAACAAGATTGTTTGAAGAGGACCTAAGAAGCTGCCACCGATACCAACAGCTATATTATCTTGCATCTCTCTGGGAGTTTTTGATTTACTCTTTTTGCCCATCTTATGGATCCAAAAGCTGCATTTCACCCACATTACATTACTGAGAGTTGACAAAATGTATTTGCACAGATGCCAAACCCGCCAGGAAAAAAGAAAACTGAAAAAAGAAACGCCATTCAAGTTTTCGAAAAATCGGCCGCCTAGGCGGGCTAGGCGGTTCCTTTTTTTTTTTATAATAAATAAATAGTATAGCCGCTCGGCTATACTACATTTAAGTTTCATAATTGCAATAGACCAGCCAGGAAAAAATAAATTTATAAAAAAAACGCCATTCAAGATTTGAAAAAATCGGCCGCCTAGGCGGGCTAGGCGGTTTCTTTTTTTTTTTTTTTTTTTTTTTTTGGTCATATAAAAATAAATAGTATAGCCGCGCGGCTATACTATATTTTAGTTTCATAATTGCAATTCTGTCTGAAGGTACTCCATCTTTCAGACGAGGTAGTTTGTTTGTTCTTTAAAAAAAACAAATCATGCTCGATGTTGTGATGAAGCAAACCCGAAAAGTTTGTCATTGCCTTGATTTATATATTTTTGCAGTTTACAAGGAAGCTTGAGGGTCACTCCAAATAAGTCACTAGCCTTGCCTTCTTGAACACTTCAAATTTACTAGTTTCTTCTGGTGCTGATGCATATTGGAAACTACAATATTACTTTCAGACATGGCTTCTACTCTAATGTGACTTCTGTCGTCATTTTGGCCCTGCAGATTTTTGTGTGGGAAAAACAGAGAAGCAAATTGTTGCAGATTCCAAATGGGAAGGAGTTGAGATCATTGTCAGATATTTACATCCAAATTCACCAGAATGAGCTGCACCTCCTTGCCATAAACAAGACTCACCTTGCAGTATATGAAGTGAAAGAACTAGCATGTGTTTAGGGGGAGGGGAGGCTACACCATCCCAAGGTCAGGGGATACCAAGGCCTATTTGAGGAACCATTTGGCTTTTTAATTCTTTACTTTGGGATTAAAAACAAAAGGCACCCAAAAAGGGATCAGGCCACTCAATGATTCACCATGATCTTAGCCCGCATATTTTACAATTGATTTCAAGAAAGATAAGGTTCTTTTTGAAAATTCTGCAAGCTAAGTATTCTTCAAGTGGTCACACTATCTCTAGGAGGTTTTCCCTTAGGAATGACCGTCCGGTAGTTGCGACATCACAAATGTAAAACAGAGATGAGAGGCCCGCCACCTTTTTGGCTTTGACTTGCAATCCTCTCCTGATTCGCTTTTATATGTGTTGTTGCATAAGGAACCTGTTGTGTCAAACTTTTCACATGGCATATCATTGTGCTGTGGTGTTTTTGTATGCCTTGCAAATTCTCCCATGCATAGAGAAAACGAACCATCAACGTAACCAACAGAGGGGATAAAAGATCAAGAGTCCTGAAAATTCCAAGAAACGGATCTCCTTGTAGAAAGGTCCTACAATGCATACATCATGTGATTAACTTGCATATCAGAAGTAAATGAAATCAGCAAAAGACAATGTCCATGGATGCATCTAACAAAACATTAGCTTATTTGTTTTGGTTGTCAAATGGCTGCAGCATTCCTAAGTTATTACATACATTTGGCTCTTTACAGATCAGGTCAGTATTAAAATTCCATTACTGATTTCTGTTCATCATCATATCACATTAGTCCCACCAGTTTTAACTCAAAGTTTATTCTCAAGTCTCCATTAAGGTTGCACCAAATTTCAGTTTGTATATTTGTTTATCCAAAAGGATCCCAAAAATCTGCTTCAAATATTTGTTCTGTAGACAAGTTCATATAATTCCAAATGTATACACTTGTATAAAAAACCTATGTAATTTGAATATGAACTGTACGCCATACGACTAATTGCATTGAAAGGATTTAGCAGAAATAACCTGATTCAAAATTAAATCTCGCTAAACCTCAAACAGTATCTCTTTGGTCTATAGGATTAACTTCTCGTAACCGGGATTAGTAAAGCAGGGCAATTTCTACTCTTATCAAACTCATGAGATCAGAAGTCACATAAACTGACTACCAACACCTCAACTACAGAGGGACCTATATTCAATTAAGAAAAACCTATATTGCCAAAAGACAAAATTATGAATAAAGATGCTTAATATTTTATTAACACAGCAAAGAATCATAATTTCTTATAAACTCTAACTCTGAGCCTGCATTCTATACGAATAACTAACACTGCGTTCTATAATGCATTAAGTCACCAAACATACATGCCAGCTGAAAAACAGGAGGAAAAGTTAGATTTCTCCTCTCTTTCCTTTTGAATATTTTGTTTAACAAACCAAATTAAACAAATGGGAAGCAAACAAATTGTATGATGGATGGATTAATTTCCTAGCTTTTTCCCTCTTACCCTCAACTTTCCAAGCTCTACAAGCAGAGTTAAAATGGCCTCACACATTTCTGAGGCATCATCTTCACTAGGATTCTTTTTCCTTGTGGAATAAACCATCCAGGCATGGTCAAGCTTCCTGTCTGGTGCGACCACAACCGAACCTGGAACTTGAGCGTCACAGCACGTCACCAATCCGCCACTCTTCACCCCGTACCTGAGTTGTAGATGAAGTGCAGTCACAGCCATTGCAGCAGATAAAGGAATCACTATAGGCAGCTGGCGTCCTGCTTGAATGATTTTATCTGACTCTTCTTGAGTTCCAAAATTTGGTAGTGGCAGCCAGGGAAGTTCGGCATGTGCTATATGTGTCATTGTGGCAAACATATCAGGGGCTATGCTTGCCTCAGAGTGGAAGGAAACCAGAGGAATTTGCTCATATGGCAGCTTGGGCTTCATGATGAACTCCTTTCGCTTCTCATGAGTAAGATCCTCCAGTGCCCGAATGTCACCCTACAATGCAAATATGAATTGAGATGTTTCCAAACACAACTTATAATTCTCCACATGTTTAGTACATACACAAAGGACTTTCAACAAGCTCAGGCATTGGTGCTATTACCTTAATTAGCTTGCATATCAAAAGTTCCATGATCCTGCGGGTTTCTTTGTTTGCAATCTGGCCTTCGCGAAGAATATCAGAAGCCAAGGGAGTGCCACAGTAGGGGCTCTGTACCAGTGCTAAGCCAGCAACTTTGTCTTTCAAATCACACCAGTAGATTGACAATGCAGCTGCAGCATCAACGCCGCCCTTGCTGTGCCCCAGCAGCATCACACGCTTACCGGATCCCCATTAAAGCTCCTTGATGTATTGCTTGAGTTCCAATGCATTGTGCTCAACAGATGCCTTCATCCAAGAAAACATATAAAAGGGAAGACAAATTTCACAAAACTCAGTCAGCAATGATCACAGAGTAATGACTCATTACCTCACTGTGAATTTTTGCAATATGGCAAGCTAGACCCATCTTCGAAAAGAATTTCTTTGTTCCAACAAAGTATAAGGGGCCGTGATTGGTAAAGAGGCCTGGAAAATCAAAGTTCCCATAACTATAGGTGCCACAACGCTAAATGTGGATTGAACAGGGGAGAAGAACAAAGTCCAAAGGGAAAAATAAATTTTCTTTAACCGGAATATGCAGGTAGACAAATGAGCAAGGCAATGTGTGCTCCCCATTCCTGAAGTATATAGCATGACATACAAGCAATAGGAATATACAAGAATAGACTAAACAGATATGATAACAAAATTAAACACAGTTCCTCAACAGGTCCAACCATCTAGTGCAGTGGAGCTATTATATTAGCTTGGTACCTTATTCCTGCAAGCAATTCCAAGAATCTTGCTGTACCATCCTTTAAGCACAAGGTCTGAATCAAACTGACAAAACTAAAGATGCCAAATTGAAACTTCAAACCCCCATAACCTTATTCCTTATGTGGGATAACATAAAAAAGAAATTAAAAAAATCGATAAGCTATTTATAATTTCTTAGCTAATCTTGATCAAGAATAAGAAAGTTACAATAGAGAAGGGATACAACAAACATACAGAAAAAGTAGAGATAATTTGCAATAATGCACAATCGTAAAGTTGAAAAGTACTCACTGCGAGAGGCATTTCGGACATTTCATTTTCAATATAGACATCACCCATTAATACTCCGAATCCTGAACTATGAAACAAAACTATTAAGGTGATACAACAAGACAACTTAAAAGGACGAAACTTTGACACAATCGGTATATAACAATAAGAACCCAGATGAGTAAATTCTTCTTGTTGATGAGAAAAACACAACAAATCAACCCCATTCTTTCAACGTACTGAACTTAAGTAACTCATCATCAAAACAAAATGTAATAAAGATATCAGATAGCAACTTACAGTCAAAGAAGGACAATCTGCAGAACCCAGAAACAGCCTGTGGCTCAGCAGAAGCAAAGCCAATTTAATTTATAGAGGGAAGAAGAGAAGGAACAAAAATCTGCAGACCCCATTTCCAAGGAAGTTTAAACTTGCTAAACATGAGCTGCCATAATTTTGAATCCCATCAATAAACATAGAAGAAAAGGAAGTGAAAGAATAGACTAAAAGAAAGTGGCTGCAGAAATGTGTCTGCAATGACACAATATTGCTGGGGTCAAGGTGGTGCATCTGATACAGTTCTTGCTTGAAATATCGGCTTCAACGAAGAAAATGGCAGTAGAACATACACAAATAGTCGAAAGATCAAAAAATATGTCAAATGCAAATAAGATTGAAGTGAAAACTTTCAACACAGTTATGCAGTGTGTGACTCAAATAACAGCTCAGAACAAGGCAAGAACTCTACGCAGGATGAGACTTCCAAGCCTATGCTTCAGATCACAATGCACATATGACATGCAGCAAACATAAACTCAAATGCAAGAAACGAGGTCAGTTTTAAAAGTGAAGAATTCCTGCACAATCACAGAGCTAAGGAGAATGAAGAGGCAAATAATGCAGGGGCTGATAATCATGATTAACTACATAACCTCAATGATTTTCAATCTAAAGACTCAAAAGCCAAAAATACAGACAACAAATAAAAAGAAACCATGGAACAAACAGAAACTAAGAAATCCCCTAGCATTGCACCGAATCCTTGTGAACACATATATAATAAAATTTATGGATTTCCAAAGGCATTACCTTATCATAGTCCTTGTTCATTGCTTCGCAAATCATTCTTTTGAACAGTGCCGCCTGCTTGCTGTTAAGGTACCCAACAACCTACAAACCACAAGCATCATGCCTTCCATGTCAAAATTCCAAAAATAAAAAATTGAAGCAACAATCATATACAAATCCAAATCAAAGACAGCACTTTACAGATAAGTCTAGACCGAGCACTATATACCAAGTGGCTATGATGGAAGTGATCTTGAAGAAAGCTGATGGATCATGGACACATGAAACCAGAAGCAGCTGAGAAAGCATAGACTGCAAAAGAAGCCAAAGGACGCTGAAAGAGGCCACTGTTGTTTCAGACTTTCAGTCAATCGCAGTGTTCGAAAGATCAGCCTAGGCGGGCGGCAAGGTGGCTAGGCGGTCGCTAGGCGGGCTCGAGGCGGCTAGGCTGTCGCTAGGAAGGCGCGAGGTGGCTACGCAGTTGCTAGGCGGTTGCTAGGCGGGCGCGAGGCGGCTAGGCGGTCGCTAGGCGGGCGCGAGGCGGCTAGGCGGTCGCTAGGCGGCTAGGCGGTGGCTAGGCGGGTACTAGGCGGCTAGGCGGTGGCTAGGCGGGTTGGGTCTTTTTTCGTTGCCGAACCCGGAGGACGAAGCAGCCGAAACCAAATCGAAGCTTGAGTTGATAGAGAAGGGAAATGGCTTGACTGCGAGTGCAAGTTCCGTACTCTGCGAGTGCAAGCTTCGTGTTCGTCAGGAATATATTTAACGGGTATAGCCGCTCGGCTATACGTTTAAAATATTCAAATGTCTTTGAATCGGCAATAAAGAAACAAGGCCTTATTGGATATTTTGGACGACAAAATGTCAAATTGTCAAGGATAATTATCCTTCTTTTATATGACACAAGTTTTCAACCATTAGATTAGAGTACAATGGCTAAAATTAAATAAACTAATTTTATATATATATTTTTTAATATAATGATATATTGTAATTAAGTTTTTTTATTGACTTTCCCATTCATGTGCTCTCTCCATATTAATATTTGGCTTATTTTTTTATATACCCCCTGAAAATGTATTTGAGTCTCAATTTTCCCCTTGAATAAGAATGAATCCATGTACAAGCTAGTACGGTGTAAAATTTTTAAAATACTAAACTTAGTACAAATTTTATAAGCTAATCCTACTCCAAAAAATATTAGCCCACAATCTCTTATCTTATTCAGTCATCATATTGCCATGTGTTTTGCCAATCAAACTGAGTTCTCATGTGCATGATGTACCCAATCATATTCATAACTCTAAAACAATACTTTGCACTTCTCAATACTCGTATCAGTCATATACTGAATATAAATAAGCCATACACTGAACTCCCTCTAATTGAAGAATCAATTTGTATATTATTGGCTAAAACTATATATATAAATATTATTTCTTAGTCTTTCTTAATTACCTTAATTAATAATTATGTTTTAAGCATTATTTCTTTGGTAAGTATTTAAATATTGTTTGTGCCTAATAAATCACGGCCATGAATTGGCCGGGGGAATGACTCTTCTCGGCCTCAAACTGAAACGCAGCGTTTTGTCTGGGTGTTTGGCTTTCCAGCGAAACAAGAAAAATCACCAAGGCATGGTTATCTCGGCCAAAGTTATAGGCCGAGGCCGAGATCGAACAAGATCACGGCCAGAGGCATTAAAGTCAGATCATCACATGACAGCAGGGTCCTACGCTTCATTTAATGAAGCAAGGTCTCTGTTTATTACAGCAAACCCACTGGCCAAGAATGAGCATTTAATGCGCGAGGAAAGGTGGGAAGTGATTGAAGTCAGGATTTGGTGACATAGATCAGAGTGATTAGACACCAACATTCTCACAAAGCTCTTTGCAGCTTGAGAGATTAGGTAATTGGCTATCAGAGCAATAAATGCGTCTCCACGGCCAGAAGCGCAGAATCCACGATCAAGGCGGCGGCCGAGATTCACCGGGATTCATGGAGTCACACCACCATACTTCACGATCCCAAATGTCGATTAGACTACCCACTTGGCGTAATCAGGCTCCACCATGCAGATTTTCAGCCTCGATTACCCCTCCAGGAGCTCTGCCTATAAATACAAGACTCAGGACTACTTTCAAAGGGTTCAAACACCAAACAAAAGCCTCCCACGGAGTAACTTATATTTTCCTGTAATGCACTTTCAATATCTTTACTTGCTTTTCTAGGAGTAGTGTTAGTTTGTAAGGAAAATCCATTCATCAATATATCAAACGACCCTTGATTTTCAAGGCGCCGGAGCACCACCCTTGTTATTCGCTCACTCACCCCATATATCATACGACCGCCGCTCATTGAGTAGCGCGCCGGAGCACCGCCCTAAAACCCACCAAACACCACCACTCAACGGCCTTGTAGTTCAGGCCGTGAACCCTACAGCTGAGACTAGTTCCTCTCTCGGCTACAATCGTTTGATTAGAAGACGAGTTCAGACAGGCGCACTATCTAAACACTTCCGCCCACTTCAAACATCTCGACGCACGGTAGACCGTGCTGGCACGCCCGCGCACAAACGCACCCCGTCCAAAAGCAGGAAACCGCGTGTTAACGCGAATCCCCTCGGCCCGGAAACCCAGGCCGTGAGATTTGCGCGGCAGACAAATATTTTACTCATTTCATAAATTACTTAATAAATAGCAATTAATTATTTTAAATTATTTTGTGGACTTTTAAAAAAAAAAACAAAATTTATATAAAATTAGTTTGTGGACGTTATAGCCATTCTGCGTTGGATTGCTACACTCGTCTCAACTTGTCGTATGTAGGTCCTTTGCCTACTCAATGCCTTACTGCCATGACTGCTCAACAATCCTCATCTCCTCATCCTCCTAATTGGGTTGTAGATACTGGGGCCAAGTCTCATATCACCAATGATATGGGTAACTTGTTTCTTTCCCTAGAATATCATGGCCATGATTCTGTTGATGGTGTGCTTGGTGGAACAGGTTTGCCTATCACCCATATTGGCTCCTTTAGTCTTCCTCTTAACAACTCTATTTTTTCTCTTATTGATATCCTTCACTGCCCTACTGCCTCTTGTAATTTGTTGTCCGTTAATAAATTTTCAAGGGATGATAACTGTTTCTTCACATTTTATCCCAATCATTTTTTGGTACAGGATTCTTGGACAGGGAAGACTCTTTTCCGAGCCACGAGTAGTCTTGGTCTTTACTCTCTCCCATCTAGCATGCATCTCATGATCGTATTGCATATCTTGGTGTTCGTGTTGCTAGTCCTGTCTGGCATTCATGCCTTGGTCATCCTTCGTCTCCTATTTTAAAATTTTTATTGTCTACAAATAAGTTGTCTATTGATGACACTAAGACTTGTAATAATTTTACTTGTCATTGATGTCCTTTAGGGAAAATTGTTAAGCTACCGTTTCAGTCTTCTTTGTTTGTTACGCATGCTCCTCTTGACCTCATTCACTCTGATGTATGGAGTTCATCTAATAAATCAGTTTCCGAATTTCAATATTATGTTCTTTTCGTTGATATTTTTTCTCGCTACTTGTGGATATTTCCTAAGCGCTTGAAATTTGAGGTTTTCTCTTTGTTTGTTAAATTTATGACGCTTGTTGAGAATTTATTTCCTACTAAAATTAAAGCCCTTCAAACTGATGGAGGTGGTGAATATACTAGCCGTATTTTTCATAAATTTTTAGTTACTCATGGTATTGACCATCGCATTTCTTGTCCCCATTAGCCTGAACAAAATGGATTGGCAGAATGGAAACATCGTCATAATGTTGACACTGGGCTTACCTTGTTGGCCCATGCTACCATGCCTCTTGCCTATTGGGCTGAGGCCATGCATACTGCTGTGTATTTAATTAATCGTCTTCCTTATAAGGTTTGAAGGGTGCAAAAGTTAATCGGGATGGTCTTGTCACATTGGTACGCGGATGCAAAGATCTGGTGATGTTGGACGCTAGAGATTGTTCTGGTTTCAATGAGAACGACGATGAAATATCAAAGCTTGCCTCTCATATTAGTAAATTTATGTGCGAGGGTTCTGAATTTCCTGAATTTCTTCGTGGTATGGATAATTTTGTTCTTCTTGTTGATGGATACTCATTTCATCTGCATGTGGAGGAGACATGGGATGAAATGCTCAATGATTTGCGCGATGCGTTCAATGATTTGGGCAACAAGGAATGAAGAACTATTTGATTGTACTAAGCGATATCTCATCATTTTGTATATTTACAACACTAATGAGCAATTATGTGTGTTGAGTGGTGTGGTGTGGTGTTCATCTTGTGTTTTTGGACATTATACTCTAATGAGGGCTTGTTATAAGTTCCTATCTTGATTTCATTATAAGATGTGTGCTTCATTTGGAAAATGGCCATTCTAAATTCCTTCGCTACATTTTCTGTAATATCACATGTGCTCGCGATTGTTCTTCAGCCTTGCCTGTGCCTGTATTTCTATCTTAACTATCCCTTCCCACCAAAGGTTTTCCTAGCTAAATTTCTTCGAGGTTGAGGAAATATTTCTTGGTGAAAGAATGTTGGTTGCACTGGCTTAACAACAGGCACAACCAATAGACAAATAAAATAATATGTTATATTTAAGAATGAGATGCTACTTCTCATCTAACACATATTTGAATTCTCATTTAGAACAGTTCATATATCAATGTCATATGACCTCTGATACCTTCAATTAATTTCAAAACAGAGCTGCAAACTTCTCTTCGTTGTCTCGTTAGACTGTTTTGTATCCAATTTTTCATCTACATAGAATACAGCGCGAAATAATATCTCTAATAGCAGAAAAGCATGATTGTCAAATGCAATGAGAAAAAAGGCTGTAATTGGGTTTAGTTCATAATTACAATGGATACATTTTAGGAAGTAAATTGCTATACAAGCAATTTATACCATGAAATTCAACATTCTTTGATCCACAAAATGTTGGCAGGTTCCTATCCTTTTTTTTGTTTTTTGTTTTTTTTGTATTTATGGGTTTAACCTGTATTATTTGTTATAAAAAAAATTTTAATTTTTTATTCTTGCCCAATGGGCTAATAGCTGAAATCATTAGAATGGGGGGTATCAGAAAGAATTTAAATTCTCATTCCCCAATATCGCTTGTATAAATAAAATAATTGAATAAATAACTCTAGCCCAATGGGCTTAAGTGGTATTTTAGCCCTAAACCCTAAATTGATATGACAAAATTGTATATTTAAAACGTATAGCCGCGCGGCTGTACTTTCTAAATACGTTCGGATATTTTAAAAGTTTAGCCGTTCGGCTATACTCGTTAAATATTAATATATTCGAATATTTTACGAGTATAGCCGCGGGGCTATAATCTTTAAATGAACACGAAGCTTGCACTCGCAGAGGACGGAGCTTGCAGACAGTCGCAGCCATTTCGCTTCTCCATCAACTCAAGCGGTTTCGGCTGCTTCGTCCTCCCTGTTCGGCACCGAAAAAAGACCCAACCCGCCTAGGAGGCCCGCCTAGCCGCCTAGCGCCCGCCTAGCCGCCTAGCAGCCCGCCTAGCCGCCTAGCCGCCCGCCATGGCCAATTTTTCGAACACTGCGATTGACTGAAAGCCTGAAACCCGAAATCGAAAAAGTGTAGCTGCAAATTTGAGCTTGAGATTGAGACTGGGAAGCCGAAGCAAGCACAAGTCAGGTCCATAGAAGAAGAGATCATGAGACTCTTAATTCATCTAATTCCATTCCTCTCCCTGTTTCCCGCCTTATTCTCTTCTCTCTAGGCTCTCTCCCAACCAGGTTTTTGAGGTTGAGGCAATGACCCTTCAATTTTGAAGGGTAGCAAAGATTATTCAGCAAACATCCCCAATTTTGAAGGATTCAAAAGGTGACAAATATTTTAATCTGATTTCTTAAGAATTTGTGTCTAATAATGGTTAATATGCCGTTAGAGAAACAGAGATAGAGGTGTGCATATCACTGTGCTGGTTGTAACATTTGGCTAATATGTGCCTACAGGAACTATGAATATGTCTGTTTTCTAACTGTCCAGCATTCAGTCCCATATAGCATGGCTGGTCTAACAGATGTTCTATAAACTTAGCTTTCAATTCTAAAGGCTCCTCTTAGTGGTGCAATTGGTTGCTCTTATGTCTTCGTCAGAACCAAAGGCTCCTCTTGGTTAGCAGAATTCAAAGGAATATGGTTCCAGTGACCATCTAGTAGATGCAACTTTGCCTGCTATTGAAGTCAAATCATCAGAACTGAGTATAAGGAATGGTACAAAAAAATCTTCACTATTATTAGCAACAGTGTTTTAATGAAAGTTTGTAACTTAAATTTGTGTTTCTTATAAAAAGAAAAATTATAAATTGCTCTTATTGTAGAGTTCATGCAATAGAATTTGGTTAGTAAATGTATTGAGACTTGTTGTATCTACTCCGCTTTTTTTGTTCAAAATATTTTGGATGTGTTATTAAAAGTGTGAAGACAGCATTTTATTCCTATGGTAAATGGATGCTATATGTGCAATGCTTATGATTTCTTATCTCAGTTATAGGAGAAACACAGAATTCCGTAGCTTCTGGGAATGAGCATATTGGGGAGAAGCAATTAACGGATGTCTTAGTTAATTGGCGAAACTTCTTATAAGAAGATGGAGTCCAAAATAGCAAAGGAGCCACGCACAGTTCCAACAATGAGGCACTCATCACCTATTTCCAGTCCAGGCAAGGGATATGACTTACAAATTATTATTTTATTTATTTTGGAACTGTAGAATTGGTTATATTTTAAGTCTTCTTTTAAGTTTAATAAAATTGGTAATATACATTGAAATTGTAGCACAGTTTTGACTGTCGTTGGTAATTTTGTTGCCTTGTCATTTATTGAACCTACCTTCCTTCCTTTATGTGGTAACACTTGTGTTGTTGAACATAATCATGCAGATAGTGAAGAAAGAGATCGTGAATATTTTTGCTAGTCTCAGTCTAAAGCCTTCGAATCTTCCTGCTTGAGATGCTCCTTGGAAGTGGGTAACTTCTCCTTTTAAGATGTTACATATGTGTATTCTATCATGATTTCAACAACTCATGTTGTGATTTGAATTAGAGTTAATATATTGTTTGGTATTAGAAGATGATCAGAAAAATGTTGCTTCAGAATATGTGTGGTTTTTTTTTTTTTTTTTTTTTTTCAACTTAAATCTTCTAGTATGAATCTTAGTTGGTCATACAATTCGAAAAATTGACTTAGCAATGTGAGTCCCACCTTTGAATTTAAAGTAAATATGCCAGAATGTATAGCAAACATTCATACAGAACACCGGAAGAAGATAACAATAGAAGTCAACTGAAGAAGTCATCAAGTAATTGTCCATTTGAATGAATTTTGTAACCAGACAGAACTACAATACCGCTGTGCAGCTTTCTCATACGGTTCTTTTTTTTCTTTTTTTTCCAATCAAAAGAAACGAAAACTGAAGTGTCAAGCTCCGCAACGCCAGATTTTGAAGAATCATCCAAAGGTTCAGTAGCTGCACCATCTTGCCCACTGGCGTCTGGTAAAGCTGTTGAAACACTGCTGCTACCAACAATGTCATCAACTTCAGTAAACTTCAGTATCACTATCAATCTCACGTAGTCTCTTGATCCACCATCACCATCAGGTGCCTGCAGCAATCCACTGTCCAAGGAGCTCGATATTAGACTTAACACTCTAAGCACTTACTGCAGCCTGGAGACCTAACTGGGAGCACAACGAAGAAAAATCCAGATCATGTATTGTAGAAGCCTCACCATCAGTAGCACAAGAGACTACATCTAGAGAAACTAGAAAGGTGGAGCCATCTTTGCATGCAACTGAGACATATAAGTGTTGGAAAAATGGCTCACATTTAGTATACAAGTGAAGGAGTGAGCGACCGGTCGCAAGGTTTGGACGACCGGTCGTTTTTCCACAGATTCGAAGTCTGGAGAAATCGCAGGAAGCGACCGGTCGCAAGGTATCCGCGACCGGTCGCAAGGTATCCGCGACCAGTCGCCAGACGTGTTGTGCTGTTTTTTTCCTACGCGTTTTCAAGTCCTCCTTGGTGTGCTATCACTTTCCATCGACTTGCAAGGATTTTTCTGATCACTTCTGAGGTAATAAGAGGTGGCAAGCAGCTGGAAAGTTGGGGAGAACACTTTGGCAAATTGATGACTTGCTTCAATGAGTGAATTCTCTCTTGGTTCAAGAGATAGATGGCAGCTAGCAGCCATTGTTCACTTGCTTTGTGAGCTGCCATAACAGGTGTCTAAAGTTGGATAACTAAAGCAAGAACGTGCAGAACATAATGATACCTTATCTTGGAGTCCAAAGGCTTATATAAGAGGGAAGAGGAAGCAAGAGAACATTAAGTTGTTAAGTGCATAAGTTTGTGCAAAGTAGAGAGAGTTGAAAAGAAGTTGGAAACTAGTAAGTTCAGAAAATACCAAGGGGAGAGAAAGAGTGTTCTCTAAGTGTATCAAGGTGTTGAGCAAGGGTGAGAGAGAAACAGATTGTGAGGGTAGTGTTCTAAGGGGGTTTCCTTCTTTGTAAACCAAAATTGTAACCTATCTTCATTAGTGAAAGTTCTCAAGGAGATCACCAAAGAGGAAGTAGGCAATTTGTTGAACCTCTATAAACACTTGTGTCATTTCTGTTTGGTTAAATTTCTGTGTGTGTGTGTAAGACTCATCCATCATTGAGTTTGTCACAAAGTTCATCAACAACAAGGTCCTAAGGGGAAGTGAGTTAGTATTAATTCACAACAATAAGAACACCTATAATATTTACCTTCAGAAAGTAAGATGTCAGCAATTTCATATTAACTGATTATGTACTATCATCTTCAAATATCAGCATCTATTTCTATCATTTGGAATAATGAGGTCATCATATTTTGTTTGGCCTGGGTGATCATTATAGTTTATAATCGTCATAAACTACCATTTTCTTCTAGGATAAACTACCATTTGCAAACCAGTGATCTATAACCAATATCCAAACAGCAATTCATGCACAAGAACCAATTGATCATCATATAAATTCCCAGAGAAGAAAAGGGTTGTAACTCACAGGTTAAGTAGCTTAGATGATATGGGATGTAATACAGTTAATGCCTCCTTCCACCGCCACTGGCGTTCAGATAACGGAAGAAGACGCTGCAAAATTCACAACTGCCATTCGCACTCTTCAATGAGATGTTTAGCAATTGATGCTCTCCACTTCAATGCTTGTGTTCCACCCCTACTTACGCCATCACTTAGAGCATGATCTAGTTCAGTTATAAACATATAGTTGAAGGAAGACAGTGACGTAATATATCAAGTACTTTCCCCGTGAAAGATACAACTAATCTGTTTCCCTCTTCACTTGTTAGATCTGTTTGCTCTGAAGCACATGTGCAATGTGATTCAGAATAGCTCCATGGTGAGGCACAATGAGCCTAATTGAGAGAAAGATCATCCATATTTAAAAGCGAACTTATGACATTCGCCATCATGATCTGCATCATTCCAGAAGAATTGTAAAATAACTACAATGAAGAACAGGAAAAAAGATGCAGCAAACTTATAAAACTGATGATATATATCACAAACAAATTGAGAGCATTTACATTTCAAAGGAAAACTTGAAACTTCAACTGTCATAGTCCTTCATCACTCCAACCGCAAGAACACAGCTAAATCTAGAGCATACCACATGTGCATAAGTTCAATATGCTGCATCCTACCATATAATAAAATAGAACAGAGAAATGCGAAACCATCAACATGTTAAGAAAAGCATGTCAAATCCCAAAATGACAAAAATATGAAATACATTGAGTGCAAAATTGTTCGCATATCTAATTTAAGGGTTGGAGAAATCCATTTTTGGGATTGGGGCATAATTCTCCCTTGGATGCATAATGCATTGGCCTTCTTCCATTTCATTCCCCTCCGACTCCCCGCCCCCTGCACACACACACACACACTCACAACAAAAAAGACTCCCACAAACTTGTGAGTTACAACACAATATGATAGTATTATTATATTAACGTATCAAAACTAACAGAAATATTATATTAGCTTCTCTTGGGGCGTGTTTGTTAAAGCATTTCAAAGACTACTTTGGTGTAACTCATGTTGATTGGACAGAGTTTTGGGCTGAGGGCATGTTTACGTATCAGTAATGGGTATGGGAGGAAAGAGAATGATTTCCATTCCTAATTTCCCCTGCGTTTACTTGCAATCAGGAATGAAAAAATAAGTGGGCCCCACCTCAAAATCCGTAATCACATCCCCTCAAAACTAGGTATCAGATCAACTAGGGGGGAGTAGTCGATACGATTCCCATTCCTTTTTTCTCTTAGTAATTTCCAAAAATACCCTTACCACTTTACCATAATTCCAAAACACCACCAAAAAATTAAAAAAAAACTCAAGGCAAGAAGTTCCAAGACGCTCCAACTTCTTTTTCACGTTAGCGTTGCAAACACAACCTCCCATAAGCAGTAGCAACGCCTTGTGCTATGTCAGTCATTCTATCTATCTATCTTCTGTCTTCACATTCATCACAAAACAAAGTACGGTCATGGATAAAGACTTTTGTGGAGATTAAATATGTTTTTTTTTGGTAGTATGAAGATTATGCAGGTTATTATTATTTGATTGTTTACTAGTTACATAGGTGAAAGATATATATTTATTGGAGTTTATTTTTTTCGTTTGAAATTGGCTCTGGACAAAGGTGTTATTAACATTATCATTGAATTGGGCTCTTGCTGTTCATCTTGTTCAGCATATTAATTCCTCATGTTTACACTGCCTTACTGGTTTGCTGCAGGATTAGTTTGGTCTTCTTAGCCAATTTGAGAATTATATATGTGCTGTGGTGAAAATATGCAGGGCATTTTAGTAATTAAATTAATTTGGATTCTGATTTATGAAAATTAGTAAACAATAACAATGGGAATCAAACCCATTCCTTTGCTAATTCCATATGTTTAGTAAACACCTTAATGGGAATGATTCTTCCCATATCGATTCAATAGTTCCCCGATTCCTGAATTATCTGATTCCTTACTTTCTCCATTACTGATACGTAAACATGCCCTGAATGTAATCTGATTTCATATGTCATGTCATGATTGTTGGTCTGATTTTGTTGGTTTTCTACAAGATATCTTTGAAGACGAAAAGAACAAAGAAATAGTTTTCCTTTCTCTGTTTTCTTTCTAGCCCATCTTTCTTGTAGGTTTTCTTTCTCTGTTTTGAATAAGATATAGTTTTCCTTGTGAAAACAACAAAGAAATAAGACCAGAACAGGATTATTTTGAGGATTTTGAGGACTTACCCGAAGTGGACGTTGATTTCCAGTACGAAATTCTCAACAAAAGGGTCTAATAGGTGATCTTCCCATGCTATTTGTTCTTTAGCAGACAACATCAATGATAATTTTCAATTCCATGATTGACCAGAATTGACGCAGGCAACAGAAAAGGCAAGATCAAGCCGATAACATAACGAATCACAAGGATATTTTCGAAAAATCGGGCTAGGCGGCCTGGGCTACTCTGTGTAATATAAAATTAGTTTCTTTAGGTTTTTTTATTTTATTTTCTGTAATTAAATAATATATTTGCTTTATTTTTATTATTTTTATTTGTAATTATGTTTTAATTATTATTTATTTAGTGAACAATTAGTATTAAATATTTTAATTAAATTCAAAAATTATATTACTTAATAAATAGTAATTATTATGTTTTAATATTTTTCATATTTTAAATTTTCATAGGGATATATATATATTTTTTTTGGAATAGCAAATTAATTAATATTTTTAATTGAATTACTAATCAGCTTTTAGTTATTATTTGTTTCATAAATTACTTATCAAATAGTAATTTATTTTTATGAATTATTTTGTACTCTTAAAAACCAAGAAAGTGGTTGCAACATAGTAAGTATATATCACAAAAGAACCAATACATACATATAGTATACTTGATTTGCTTATGAACTTAGTTCTTGATTGACTGGTTTGTAGAGGTTACACGTCCTCAGAATACGCAATTGATGGGTTCTACTCGATAAAATCCGATGTCTATAGTTTTGGTGGGTTGGTGCTAGAGATAGTGAGTGGGAAGAGAAACATAGGATTTACGTATAGTTTGTTTTTGTTTCTTCTTTTAAGTAAGCACAGTGATTTTGAACTTTTGATAAATTCTTTTAGGCATGGATGCTATACACAGAAGTCTGGTCTATTGAAGTGCTTGATACATCAATAGGACATGAAGTTGTGAGATTATTTCATGCATGTAGGTTTTTTCTGTGTTCAGTGTAGCCCGAGAGATAGGCCGAGCAGAGCATGCCACTTACAGTTCTAACGCTAAGTGGTGAAGGGTCATTGCCTCAACCTCAAAAACATTGTTCTAATCGTGAAAGGGATCTCAATGAACTCGAAGACATTCATTATTTTAAAGCCTTTTCAACAAATGAACGCAAGTGCTTCAGATTTGGAGCAAAGATTCATGAAGTTCCCAAATTGTGTGAGGAAGGATCTCCTAAAATGCCACTGCAATATTGTGAACGTGTTATAAGGTATGCAATTACAGTCACTTCAATCATATTCACTTAGCCAGTTAGTGATAGGGGAAACCGGTCTAGAATTTCAGATTCTTTAGAGAGCATGTGTTTTGTGTCGTTTTTTACCATTGTGTGATATTTATTTTGTGTAGTCCGAGATGGCTATTTTGACTTTAAAGACTATTTTGAATCTCTATATGATACTGTAGACTATGGTAAAGACATCTATGTGCTTGGTTCTGATTTTGAAAGCTATTTAGAGGCTCATGTAATTATTTTTGTTTACTTGGCAGTCCCAACCCAAAGCATATATATGCAGTTTGAGTTTTATGTTGTATAACTTACTGAGAAGACTTGGGGAACTGAACCATGCATAGTCCCTTCTAATGGCTAGCTCACCCTTACCCTCGCCCTCATCCACACACTAGTAGCAACATTTTACATATTGAATCAATGGTCAATAAGCTTTCCAATAACATATTTGTTCTAGATAAGCAGCTGTGAGCCTGTGGCAATGAGAGGGTACTAAAGAGACAGATACTTGTGTATGTGTATATATAGTTCTATATCAACTCAAAGTGTAATAACCATAGGATGTACACCTATTGCCTCAAGTAAAGACTTTAAGCTGTAAATTTCACGTTTACAATTTATTGAGTTTTACATAAATGGCCAAGGGATGTAACATGTGCTTTGGGGATGCCTTCAGTTAGAAGAACACTGATTTTACTTTCAACCCAAGAGAAAAAAGACTATTGATTTTATAATCAATATATTTTTTTATTTTTTTTCTTATTGGCAACATTTCATAAAATTCAAATCATCTCGCAGCAATGTAGTTATTAATTTTATTTTCTAAATAAGGACAAAGGTATTAACTTTATATTTTTATTAAGTTTGAATACTAGTGTTATTAGAAATTTAACTTATCAAACATATTATGTAAGTAAAAGAAAAACAATTGAGCTTAACCTTTAAAACATCTTTTCAAACCAATAAAATAAAATAAAACAATTTAGTTTGGTAATTACTTAAAAGAGAGAAAAGAGCTAATTTTAAAGTAATTTACTTGTCGTGTTTATTATTAGAATACATTTCTATTGGATTCCATACGAATTCGTCGACATGTCGTTTCTGTACACTCGATGACATTGTAAGTTGTAACTAATTGAAGATTGTGTCGATTGACCAATGTTCGAAAAATCGCTACGTGGCAGGCAAGGGCCTAGAGCCCAGAGGAGTAATCGACTAGGCGTTTTATTTATTTATAATTATTTTGTATTATATATTATAAGTTTATACATAAATAATGCAAAAATAAAAGGACATATAAATGATAAAGTACCACAATTGATATAAAACATGGGAAAAAGTTAGGCATAAAACGTAGGTGTTTTTAAGTCAAGAAAACAAAATAAATAAATACAAAATAAACACCCAACCCGCCGGGTGTATTTTTGCTCACCACTTTAACCATAGGTGTACCCTCACCACCATCCTCAATGCTTGACACGTGTCCATAGACTTAACCATAGTTAACTTTTGCTTTGTATTTATGGAATCATGATTACACCTATGGACACGTGTCAAGCATTGAGGATGGTGGTGAGGGTACACCTATGATTAAAGTGGTGAGCAAAAATGCTCCCCAACCCGCCTGGCGTCTGACAACCGAAATTGAAAAAATTTAGCTTCAAATTTGAGGTAAAGATTGAGATTGGGAAACCGAAGCAGTGAGGCACAAGTCAAGTCCATAGAAGAAGAGATCTCAAGAGACTCTTAATTCATCTAATTCCATTCCTCTCCCTGTTTCCCGCCTTATTCTCTTCTCTCTTTGCTCTCTCCCAAACGACAAGTTCACCTTACCAAGTGTGTGATCTCTAGATAATATAGGCCTAAACATAAATAATAACTCATCTCTAGATAATGTATGCTATGTAGTTTAGGCATTTGCGGCAGAAAATTGTATAAATTTAAAATAAATAATGTTATGGATCCTCAACAAAATAAATTCAGAAGTTTCTTGGAAAATTTGCAGCCATTATTTCTTTTAAGTTTCAACTATTCTTTCTTGCGCACTTGGTCTCTCTCTATTATGATCTTGACCACATTTCAACAGTCATTTTTGAGCCAAAACTCACCAATCTCTCTTTCACAATTTCATTCTAGGCCAAGCCAAAAATTATAGACGACAAAGAAGAAAAGAGTGGAAACGATTGATCGGGATCATTAGTTATAAGTTTAGGCTCGAGTGGGATTGAATCTCTAAGAGAAATTAAAGATAACCCAATACATGATCTGATTTGCAACTAATAAGAAATCAGAGGGCATCCATTATTAATGTCAATCTACAAGCAGGGGAACCCTATGAGGGTTCACGAATATTTACTTGAGTTACAGATTACGGTCAATTTGACGAGAATTAAATTGTTGGATGTCTCAAAGGAGAATACATCTTCAAGCATCTACCTTTGTTGCCGCAGATCGATGCATAACTTACGCTGCTGTCAGTTCTTCAGCATAACTTACGTTGCCGCAGATCGTTGCATAACTTACACATTACGGTCATAGTTTTGCACTGACTCGACTGCTCATATGGGAGAAAATTGATCTTTATGCTCATTGAACAGTTCTTCAGCATCTGAATGCATTGATATATGATTGAAAGGGATGAAATAATGATCAAAACCAATATTCTAGATGCAGTTAACGGAAGAACTGGAGTCCAAGTTATGAGCAATGAAAAAAAAAAACCATTTTGCAGACTAGGTAAACTAAGTTTAATTCTTCAAAAAATTTCTTCTCCCTCATATTTTCCCCCTCAACCTGATTTGATGTCTTCAATATAGTCACTACAACCCTAGCTTGATGTATTTGCAAAGATGACAGACCCTCCAGGAAAAAAGAAGAGATATTTAGTCATATACCTATTCTTAGCACTAAAATTACAAATAAACCCTACACCATTTAATTTCTATAAACAAACCCAAAAAATGACAGCTGGCCCCATTTAATTTAATTTAAATTATTAAATTACTTTGATGCCCTATTGAGTGTTTTGAGCTTTTTTATGAGGTTTTGGGGTTGGATTTGTTTTAAGAAATCAATGGCAGTTCTGTAATTTAAAATAAGTTAAAAGTCTTTTTGTTATGTTGTAAATGGGCTTTGGGTATGTTTCTAAAGTCCATTTCATATAGAGTTTTTTTATAATTTGAACTCCTATACTGGGTATAATAGTGAATATCCCAAAAAAGAAATTTTAAAAAAAAAGCCATTCAAGTTTTCGAAACATCGGCTGCCTAGGCGGGCTAGGCGGCTCCCCTTTTTTTTTTTTCTTTCTATAAATAGTATAGCCGCGCGGCCGTACGTCTTAAATAATATATTTAAAAGGTATAGCCGTTTGGCTGTACGTCTTAGATAATATATAGGGGTGTATTCAATTAGGATTCTAAAGCGTTTAAAAAGATTTTAAAAATCCGGGTGTATTTAATTTGGATTTAGACAAACTTTTAAAAAGTCTATAACAGTTTGGGTGTATTCAATCTAGACTTGTTTGAACGTTTAAAATGTCCATCTAAATGTGGGTGTATTCAATTAGGACTTGGAAAAAGTCCAAATAAATTTACCTGTATTCAAAAGGAGATAGATTTGGAAGGATATAATTAAGTGTAGGAGTTTGGAGAATTTGTAGGGTTTAGGTATAAATAATAAAGGCCAACATAAGTTCAACCTCCACCCCAAAGATTTCAGACGACGTATTTTTTTCTCTCTGCAAAAGACGAACCACTCTCCAAAGGTACGCTCTCTCAATATTCTTGTTGGTTTTCCTTCTTCTTCCATGGTTTTTCTTGTCTGTTACTGTTCATTGATGATTATTGGTTGATGTTTTTCTTGTTTTTAGGGTTTATCTTGGGGTTAGGGTTTATTAGGTACCCCGATAACGAAGCTTTCTCTTCTTTTTTTTTTTTTTCTTTTTTTTTTGGTATTGAATTTTTGGATGAAGAGTTTGCTATTCTTATTATTTAAAAGGGAAATTCAACTCGTGGACAACTATTACTCTGCTTTATGAAATGAAAACCCCTCTCTCTCTTGCTCTCTCTCTCAACTCAACTTGCAGTAGCAGACAACTATTACTCTGCTTTACAACCCAATAGATCTGACTCTATAACAAATACGAAGTTAAAGAAAATAGTGTTGGAAAGTAATAAAGTCTATGCAAATAGATCTGACTCTATAACAAAAGTTCATACAAAAGTATGGAAGTCTATAATTAATGTCTATACAAGTTATTAAAAATCCGGGTAAAAACCTATAGGAGTTATACAATTCCAGGAAATCTATCACTTAAAAAAAATCTTTCAAAATCATATACAATCCTAATTGAATACAACCCCCTTAAAGAGTATAGCCACTCGGCCATACGCCTTAAATAATATATATATGTAAACAGTATACACAGAGAATGCATCTAACATAGTCTCTGAATATGGGCTATGTTTCTTCAACCACCACAACTACAACCAAACACACAGAATACAGATTGCTTTCAAAAATAAAAGACAGAGAAAATTTGAAAGCATAAGCAAAAGCATGCCGTGTCCAAAAATCCTATGTGCTGTATCAAATACAAAATACTTCTCTACATGTCTTTAACATATGAATGCATCCCTCTTTCAAGAACTATGCCACTGAAATAAACTCATGAACACAGACATTCTCATTGTTTCAATCAGGTAGGTCCTAAAATGAAGGAGCTAAAAGAAAGCTAATCCGCAATGTTTGACAGCAGTAGTGGGAAATCACTTCAAAAGCCTCAAGACATGGATTCATACCATTAACATCTTACCGGTTCTTAATTCATTGATATAGAGAACTGGAAAATAATCACTTAAAAATTGATACATAAGTACTTACAAATGCAGTTGCCTTCCCCTTGCTGTTTCAATAGCCTCTGGATCTGCAAAATGTAATCAAACCAGTGAACACTACCCAAAGTTTATTCCAAAGAAAGCTTAATCATTTTCACAAGGAAACTCACACTAAATAGTAAACAAGACTGCATCCCTTGGAGCATGAAGAGCTACATGAAGCACTGATCTATTTTCTGTGTTGTTTATCAGATCTCATCTCTATATAAGAAATCGGAGGGTATCGATTATTAGTGGCAATCTACAAGCAGGAGGAACCCTATGAGGGTTCATGAAATGCATATTTACTTGAGTTAAACATTACAGTCAATTTGATGAAATTTAAATTGCTTAATGTCTCAGAGGAGAACACATCTTCAAGCGTCTACCTTTGCCTGCCGCTGCAGATGCATAACTTACGCTGATGTCCCTCATAGTTTTGCACTGACTCGACTGCTCATATCGGAGAAAATTGATCTTTATGCTCGTTGAACAGTTCTTCAACATCTGAATCCATTGAAATATGATTGAAAGGGATGAAAAAATGATCAAAACCAATATTCAAGATGCAGTTAACTGAAGAGCTGTCGTCAAACTCATGAGCAATGAAAAAGAACCTTTTGAACTCTAGGTAAACTAAGTTTAATTCTTCAAAAAATGACCCTCGCATTTTTCCTCTCAACCTGATTTGTTGTCTCCAATATGTCAATATGAAATAGAAATAACAAGGATATCTTTAGAACCTTCGTCCTCATGAACTCAACAAATCGCATCACCGTCAAAATCGAAAAGAAAAAAGCACATAAATTCAGAATTACCAAAGGATAATGAAAAATTGTTAATTAAATTTAGTGATAATCTGAATGTTTAATCAACGAAAGGCAAGAGAACAAAGGAAATTTCCATACTGTAAGATTAGTGCTGACTGCTACCATTCCATATGCTTTGCAACTGCAGGCCTGAAATTGTTACGCTCAATCATGAGAAAGAGAGAGGGGCAGGCAGATATTCAAAACTTATATTTTATCTGACAAAATCAAAGATTAACTACAAAGACATAATAAACCTTCACTCCATCATACCATCTTGACGACTAAATTATTCAATTATAAAATTACTAAGCTATTCCAAATATGATTCATTCCCGCCCACTCCCAAGCTCATACACGTTTGTTTAAATTAACCCAAAGATTATTAAGCAAAAATCCTGAACTGAAACAACGTGTTCATATACTTGAAGAAGTGCTACCAGTGCACTAACCCAAGAGAAGATGAAATCCATTCCCTAAGGGTTCAAACGTTCAACATAGTTTCAGCTGTTGTAAAGGTCTTCGAAACTACCACAACTGCAAATATTAGAATGGAATTTTTACAGAATGCATCTAATCCCATAACCCAACTTCCAAGACTACAACCAAATATTTACACAGAGAATGCATCTAACATAGTCTCTGAATATGGGCTATGTTTCTTCAACCACCACAAATACAACCAAACACACAGAATACAGATTGCTTTCAAAAATAAAAAGACAAAGAATATTTGAAAGCATAAGCAAAAGCATGCCATGTCCTAAAATCGTATGTGCCGTATCAAATACAAAATGCTTCTCTACATGTCTTTAACAGATGAATGCATCCCTCCTTCAAGAACTATGCCACTGAAATAAACTCATGAACAAAGACAATCTCGTTGTTCCAATCAGGTAGGTCCTAAAATGAAGGAGCAAAAAGAAAGCTAATCCGCAATGTTTGACAGCAGTAGTGGGAAATCACTTCAAAAGCCTCAAGACATGGATTCATACCATTAGCATCTTACCTGCTCTTAATTCATTGATATAGAGAACTGGAAAATAATCACTTTAAAATTGATACGCAAGTACTTACAAATGCAGTTGCCTTCCCCTTGCTGTTTCGATAGCCTCTGGATCGGCAAAATGTAATCAAACCAGAGAACACTACCCAAAGTTTATTCCAAAGAAAGCTTAATCATTTTCACAAGGAAACTCACACTAAACAGTAAACAAGATTGTTTGAAGAGGACCTAAGAAGCTGCCACCGATACCAACAGCTATATTATCTTGCATCTCTCTGGGAGTTTTTGATTTACTCTTTTTGCCCATCTTATGGATCCAAAAGCTGCATTTCACCCACATTACATTACTGAGAGTTGACAAAATGTATTTGCATAGATGCCAAACCCGCTAGGAAAAAAGAAAACTGAAAAAAGAAACGCCGTTCAAGTTTTCGAAAAATCGGCCGCCTAGGCGGGCTAGGCGGTTCCTTCTTTTTTTTTTTAATAAATAAATAGTATAGCCGCTCAGCTATACTACATTTAAGTTTCATAATTGCAATAGACCAGCCAGGAAAAAAGAAATTTAAAAAAAAAAGCGCCATTCAAGATCTCGAAAAATGGGCCGCCCGGCTAGGCGGTTTCTTTTTCTTTTTCTTTTTTTTTGTCATACAAAAATAAATAGTATAGCCGCTCGGCTATACTACATTTAAGTTTCATAATTGCAATAGACCAGCCAGGAAAAAATAAATTTATAAAAAAAACGCCATTCAAGATTTGAAAAAATCGGCCGCCTAGGCGGGCTAGGCGGTTTCTTTTTTTTTTTTTTTTTTTTTTTTTTGGTCATATAAAAATAAATAGTATAGCCGCGCGGCTATACTATATTTTAGTTTCATAATTGCAATTCTGTCTGAAGGTACTCCATCTTTCAGACGAGGTAGTTTGTTTGTTCTTTAAAAAAAACAAATCATGCTCGATGTTGTGATGAAGCAAACCCGAAAAGTTTGTCATTGCCTTGATTTATATATTTTTGCAGTTTACAAGGAAGCTTGAGGGTCACTCCAAATAAGTCACTAGCCTTGCCTTCTTGAACACTTCAAATTTACTAGTTTATTCTGGTGCTGATGCATATTGGAAACTACAATATTACTTTCAGACATGGCTTCTACTCTAATGTGACTTCTGTCGTCATTTTGGCCCTGCAGATTTTTGTGTGGGAAAAACAGAGAAGAAAATTGTTGCAGATTCCAAATGGGAAGGAGTTGAGATCATTGTCAGATACTTACATCCAAATTCACCAGAATGAGCTGCACCTCCTTGCCATAAACAAGACTCACCTTGCAGTATATGAAGTGAAAGAACTAGCATGTGTTTAGGGGGAGGGGAGGCTACACCATCCCAAGGTCAGGGGATACAAAGGCCTATTTGAGGAACCATTTGGCTTTTTAATTCTTTACTTTGGGATTAAAAACAAAAGGCACCCAAAAAGGGATCAGGCCACTCAATGATTCACCATGATCTTAGCCCGCATATTTTACAATTGATATCGCTTTTATATGTGTTGTTGCATAAGGAACCTGTTGTGTCAAACTTTTCACCAAAACAAAACTGAGCATGGCATATCATTGTGCTGTGGTGTTTTTGTATGCCTTGCAAATTCTCCTTTGCATAGAGAAAACGAACCATCAATGTAACCAACAGAGGGGAATAAAAGATCAAGATTCCCGAAAATTCCAAGAAACGGATCTCCTTGTAGAAAGGTCCTACTGCTGAAGCTGCAAAATGCATACATCATGTGATTAACTTGCATATCAGAAGTAAATGAAATCAGCAAAAGACAATGTCCACGGATGCATCTAACAAAACATTAGCTTATTTGTTTTGGTTGTCAAATGGCTGCAGCATTCTTAAGTTATTACATACATTTGGCTCTTTACAGATCAGGTCAGTATTAAAATTCCATTACTGATTTCGATTCATCATCATATCACATTAGTCCCACCAGTTTTAACTCAAAGTTTATTCTCAAGTCTCCATTAAGGTTGCACCAAATTTCAGTTTGTATATTTGTTTATCCAAAAGGATCCCAAAAATCTGCTTCAAATATTTGTTCTGTGGACAAGTTCATATAATTCCAAATGTATACACTTGTATAAAACACCTATGTAATTTGAATATGAACTGTACGCCATACGACTAATTGCATTGAAAAGCCAATCAAAGGATTTAGCAGAAATAACCTGATTCAAAATTAAATCTTGCTAAACCTCAAACAGTATTTCTTTGGTCTATAGGATTAACTTCTCGTAACCGGCATTAGTAAAGCAGGGCAATTTCTACTCTTATCAAACCCATGGGATCAGAAGTCACATAAACTGACTACCAACACCTCAACTACAGAGGGACCTATATTCAATTAAGAAAAACCTATATTGCCAAAAGACAAAATTATGAATAAAGATGCTTAATATTTTATTAACACAGCAAAGAATCATAATTTCTTATAAACTCTAACTCTGAGCCTGCATTCTATACGAATAACTAACACTGCGTTCTATAATGCATTAAGTCACCAAACATACATGCCAGCTGAAAAACAGGAGGAAAAGTTAGATTTCTCCTCTCTTTCCTTTTGAATATTTTGTTTAACAAACCAAATTAAACAAATGGGAAGCAAACAAATTGTATGATGGATGGATTAATTTCCTAGCTTTTTCCCTCTTACCCTCAACTTTCCAAGCTCTACAAGCAGAGTTAAAATGGCCTCACACATTTCTGAGGCATCATCTTCACTAGGATTCTTTTTCCTTGTGGAATAAACCATCCAGGCATGGTCAAGCTTCCTGTCTGGTGCGACCACAACCGAACCTGGAACTTGAGCGTCACAGCACGTCACCAATCCGCCACTCTTCACCCCGTACCTGAGTTGTAGATGAAGTGCAGTCACAGCCATTGCAGCAGATAAAGGAATCACTATAGGCAGCTGGCGTCCTGCTTGAATGATTTTATCTGACTCTTCTTGAGTTCCAAAATTTGGTAGGGGCAGCCAGGGAAGTTCGGCATGTGCTATATGTGTCATTGTGGCAAACATATCAGGGGCTATGCTTGCCTCAGAGTGGAAAGAAACCAGAGGAATTTGCTCATATGGCAGCTTGGGCTTCATGATGAACTCCTTTCGCTTCTCATGAGTAAGATCCTCCAGTGCCCGAATGTCACCCTACAATGCAAATATGAATTGAGATGTTTCCAAACACAACTTATAATTCTCCACATGTTTAGTACATACACAAAGGACTTTCAACAAGCTCAGGCATTGGTGCTATTACCTTAATTAGCTTGCATATCAAAAGTTCCAAGATCCTGCGGGTTTCTTTGTTTGCAATCTGGCCTTCGCGAAGAATATCAGAAGCCAAGGGAGTGCCACAGTAGGGGCTCTGTACCAGTGCTAAGCCAGCAACTTTGTCTTTCAAATCACACCAGTAGATTGACAATGCAGCTGCAGCATCAACGCCGCCCTTGCTGTGCCCCAGCAGCATCACACGCTTACCGGATCCCCATTAAAGCTCCTTGATGTATTGCTTGAGTTCTGATGCATTGTGCTCAACAGATGCCTTCATCCAAGAAAACATATAAAAGGGAAGACAAATTTCACAAAACTCAGTCAGCAATGATCACAGAGTAATGACTCATTACCTCACTGTGAATTTTTGCAATATGGCAAGCTAGACCCATCTTCGAAAAGAATTTCTTTGTTCCAACAAAGTATAAGGGGCCGTGATTGGTAAAGAGGCCTGGAAAATCAAAGTTCCCATAACTATAGGTGCCACAACGCTAAATGTGGATTGAACAGGGGAGAAGAACAAAGTCCAAAGGGAAAAATAAATTTTCTTTAACCGGAATATGCAGGTAGACAAATGAGCAAGGCAATGTGTGCTCCCCATTCCTGAAGTATATAGCATGACATACAAGCAATAGGAATATACAAGAATAGACTAAACAGATATGATAACAAAATTAAACACAGTTCCTTAACAGGTCCAACCATCTAGTGCGGTGGAGCTATTATATTAGCTTGGTACCTTATTCCTGCAAGCAATTCCAAGAATCTTGCTGTACCATCCTTTAAGCACAAGGTCTGAATCAAACTGACAAAACTAAAGATGCCAAATTGAAACTTCAAACCCCCATAACCTTATTCCTTATGTGGGATAACATAAAAAAGAAATTAAAAAAATCGATAAGCTATTTATAATTTCTTAGCTAATCTTGATCAAGAATAAGAAAGTTACAATAGAGAAGGGATACAACAAACATACAGAAAAAGTAGAGATAATTTGCAATAATGCACAATCGTAAAGTTGAAAAGTACTCACTGCGAGAGGCATTTCGGACATTTCATTTTCAATATAGACATCACCCATTAATACTCCGAATCCTGAACTATGAAACAAAACTATTAAGGTGATACAACAAGACAACTTAAAAGGACGAAACTTTGACACAATCGGTATATAACAATAAGAACCCAGATGAGTAAATTCTTCTTGTTGATGAGAAAAACACAACAAATCAACCCCATTCTTTCAACGTACTGAACTTAAGCAACTCATCATCAAAACAAAATGTAATAAAGATATCAGATAGCAACTTACAGTCAAAGAAGGACAATCTGCAGAACCCAGAAACAGCCTGTGGCTCAGCAGAAGCAAAGCCAATTTAATTTATAGAGGGAAGAAGAGAAGGAACAAAAATCTGCAGACCCCATTTCCAAGGAAGTTTAAACTTGCTAAACATGAGCTGCCATAATTTTGAATCCCATCAATAAACATAGAAGAAAAGGAAGTGAAAGAATAGACTAAAAGAAAGTGGCTGCAGAAATGTGTCTGCAATGACACAATATTGCTGGGGTCAAGGTGGTGCATCTGATACAGTTCTTGCTCGAAATATCGGCTTCAACGAAGAAAATGGCAGTAGAACATACACAAGTAGTCGAAAGATCAAAAAATATGTCAAATGCAAATAAGATTGAAGTGAAAACTTTCAACACAGTTATGCAGTGTGTGACTCAAATAACAGCTCAGAACAAGGCAAGAACTCTACGCAGGATGAGACTTCCAAGCCTATGCTTCAGATCACAATGCACATATGACATGCAGCAAACATAAACTCAAATGCAAGAAACGAGGTCGGTTTTAAAAGTGAAGAATTCCTGCACAATCACAGAGCTAAGGAGAATGAAGAGGCAAATAATGCGGGGGCTGATAATCATGATTAACTACATAACCTCAATGATTTTCAATCTAAAGACTCAAAAGCCAAAAATACAGACAACAAATAAAAAGAAACCATGGAACAAACAGAAACTAAGAAATCCCCTAGCATTGCACCGAATCCTTGTGAACACATATATAATAAAATTTATGGATTTCCAAAGGCATTACCTTATCATAGTCCTTGTTCATTGCTTCGCAAATCATTCTTTTGAACAGTGCCGCCAGCTTGCTGTTAAGGTACCCAACAACCTACAAACCACAAGCATCATGCCTTCCATGTCAAAATTCCAAAAATAAAAAATTGAAGCAACAATCATATACAAATCCAAATCAAAGACAGCACTTTACAGATAAGTCTAGACCTAGCACTATATACCAAGTGGCTATGATGGAAGTGATCTTGAAGAAAGCTGATGGATCATGGACACATGAAACCAGAAGCAGCTGAGAAAGCATAGACTGCAAAAGAAGCCAAAGGACGCTGAAAGAGGCCACTGTTGTTTCAGACTTTCAGTCAATCGCAGTGTTCGAAAGATCAGCCTAGGCGGGCGGCAAGGTGGCTAGGCGGTCGCTAGGCGGGCTCGAGGCGGCTAGGCTGTCGCTAGGAAGGCGCGAGGTGGCTACGCAGTTGCTAGGAGGTTGCTAGGCGGGCGCGAGGCGGCTAGGCGGTCGCTAGGCGGGAGCGAGGCGGCTAGGCGGTCGCTAGGCGGCTAGGCGGTCGCTAGGCGGTTAGGCGGTGGCTAGGCGGGTTGGGTCTTTTTTCGTTGCCGAACCCGGAGGAAGAAGTAGCCGAAACCAAATCGAAGCTTGAGTTGATAGAGAAGGGAAATGGCTTGACTGCGAGTGCAAGTTCCGTACTCTGCGAGTGCAAGTTCCGTAATCACATGATTGTCATACCTTAATGATTGTCTTTGAATCGGCAATAAAGAAACAAGGCCTTATTGGAGATTTTGGACGACAAAATGTCAAATTGTCAAGGATAATTATCCTTCTTTTATTTGACACAAGTTTTCAACCATTAGATTAGAGTACAATGGCTAAAATTAAATAAACTAATTTTATATATATATTTTTTAATATAATGATATATTGTAATTAATTTTTTTTATTGACTTTCCCATTCATGTGCTCTCTCCATATTAATATTTGGCTTATTTTTTTATATACCCCCTGAAAATGTATTTGAGTCTCAATTTGCCCCTTGAATAAGAACGAATCCATGTACAAGCTAGTACGGTGTAAAATTTTTAAAATACTAAACTTAGTACAAATTTTATAAGCTAATCCTACTCCAAAAAATATTAGCCCACAATCTCTTATCTTATTCAGTCATCATATTGCCATGTGTTTTGCCAATCAAACCGAGTTCTCATGTGCATGATGTACCCAATCGTATTCATAACTCTAAAACAATACTTTGCACTTCTCAATACTCGTATCAGTCATATACTGAATATAAATAAGCCATACACTGAACTCCCTCTAATTCAAGAATCAATTTGTATATTATTGGCTAAAACTATATATATAAATATTATTTCTTAGTCTTTCTTAATTACCTTAATTAATAATTATGTTTTAAGTATTATTTCTTTGGTAAGTATTTAAATATTTTACTCATTTCATAAATTACTTAATAAATAGTAATTAATTATTTTAAATTATTTTGTGGACTTTTATAAAAAAAAAACAAAATTTATATAAAATTAGTTTGTGGACGTTATAGCCATTCTGCGTTGGATTGCTACACTCGTCTCAACTTGTCGTATGTAGGTCCTTTGCCTACTCAACGCCTTACTGCCATGACTGCTCAACAATCCTCATCTCCTCATCCTCCTAATTGGGTTGTGGATACTGGGGCCAAGTCTCATATCACCAATGATATGGGTAACTTGTTTCTTTCCCTAGAATATCATGGCCATGATTCTATTGATGGTGTGCTTGGTGGAACAGGTTTGCCTATCACCCATATTGGCTCCTTTAGTCTTCCTCTTAACAACTCTATTTTTTCTCTTATTGATATCCTTCACTGCCCTACTGCCTCTTGTAATTTGTTGTCCGTTAATAAATTTTCAAGGGATGATAACTGTTTCTTCACATTTTATCCCATTCATTTTTTGGTACAGGATTCTTGGACAGGGAAGACTCTTTTCCGAGCCACGAGTAGTCTTGGTCTTTACTCTCTCCCATCTAGCATGCATCTCATGATCGTATTGCATATCTTGGTGTTCGTGTTACTAGTCCTGTTTGGCATTCATGCCTTGGTCATCTTTCGTCTCCTATTTTAAAATTTTTATTGTCTACAAATAAGTTGTCTATTGATGACACTAAGACTTGTAATAATTTTACTTGTCATTGATGTCCTTTAGGGAAAATTGTTAAGCTACCGTTTCAATCTTCTTTGTTTGTTACGCATGCTCCTCTTGACCTCATTCACTCTGATGTATGGAGTTCATCTAATAAATCAGTTTCCGAATTTCAATATTATGTTCTTTTCGTTGATAATTTTTCTCGCTACTCGTGGATATTTCCTAAGCGCTTGAAATTTGAGGTTTTCTCTTTGTTTGTTAAATTTATGACGCTTGTTGAGAATTTATTTCCTACTAAAATTAAAGCCCTTCAAACTGATGGAGGTGGTGAATATACTAGCCGTATTTTTCATAAATTTTTAGTTACTCATGGTATTGACCATCGCATTTCTTGTCCCCATCAGCGTGAACAAAATGGATTGGCAGAATGGAAACATCGTCATAATGTTGACACTGGGCTTACCTTGTTGGCCCATGCTTCCATGCCTCTTGCCTATTGGGCTGAGGCCATGCATACTGCTGTGTATTTAATTAATCGTCTTCCTTATAAGGTTTGAAGGGTGCAAAAGTTAATCGGGATGGTCTTGTCACGTTGGTACGCGGATGCAAAGATCTGGTGATGTTGGACGCTAGAGATTGTTCTGGTTTCAATGAGAACGACGATGAAATATCAAAGCTTGCCTCTCATATTAGTAAATTTATGTGCGAGGGTTCTGAATTTCCTGAATTTCTTCATGGTATGGATAATTTTGTTCTTCTTGTTGATGGATACTCATTTCATCTGCATGTGGAGGAGACATGGGATGAAATGCTCAATGATTTGCGCGATGCGTTCAATGATTTGGGCAACAAGGAATGAAGAACTATTTGATTGTACTAAGCGATATCTCATCATTTTGTATATTTACAACACTAATGAGCAATTATGTGTGTTGAGTGGTGTGGTGTGGTGTTCATCTTGTGTTTTTGGACATTATACTCTAATGAGGGCTTGTTATAAGTTCCTATCTTGATTTCATTATAAGATGTGTGCTTCATTTGGAAAATGGCCATTCTAAGTTCCTTCGCTACATTTTCTGTAATATCACATGTGCTCGCGATTGTTCTTCAGCCTTGCCTGTGACTGTATTTCTATCTTAACTTTCCCTTCCCACCAAAGGTTTTCCTAGCTAAATTTCTTCGAGGTTGAGGAAATATTTCTTGGTGAAAGAATGTTGGTTGCACTGGCTTAACAACAGGCACAACCAATAGACAAATAAAATAATATGTTATATTTAAGAATGAGATGCTACTTCTCATCTAACACATATTTGAATTCTCATTTAGAACAGTTCATATATCAATGTCATATGACCTCTGATACCTTCAATTAATTTCAAAACAGAGCTGCAAACTTCTCTTCGTTGTCTCGTTAGACTGTTTTGTATCCAATTTTTCATCTACATAGAATACAGCGTGAAATAATATCTCTAATAGCAGAAAAGCATGATTGTCAAATGCAATGAGAAAAAAGGCTATAATTGGGTTTAGTTCATAATTACAATGGATACATTTTAGAAAGTAAATTGCTATACAAGCAATTTATACCATGAAATTCAACATTCTTTGATCCACAAAATGTTGGCAGGTTCCTATCCTTTTTTTTGTTTTTTGTTTTTTTTTTGTATTTATGGGTTTAACATGTATTATTTGTTATAAAAAAAATTTAAATTTTTTATTCTTGCCCAATGGGCTAATAGCTGAAATCATTATAATGGGGGGTATCAAAAAGAATTTAAATTCTCATTCCCCAATATCGCTTATATAAATAAAATAATTGAAGAAATAACTCTAGCCCAATGGGCTTAAGTGGTATTTTAGCCCTAAACCCTAAATTGATATGACAAAATTGTATATTTAAAACGGATAGCCGCGCGGCTGTACTTTCTAAATACGTTCGGATATTTTAAAAGTTTAGCCGTTCGGCTATACTCGTTAAATATTAATATATTCGAATATTTTACGAGTATAGCCGCGGGGCTATAATCTTTAAATGAACACGAAGCTTGCACTCGCAGAGGACGGAGCTTGCAGACGCAGTCGCAGCCATTTCGCTTCTCCATCAACTCAAGCGGTTTCGGCTGCTTCGTCCTCCCTGTTCGGCACCGAAAAAAGACCCAACCCGCCTAGGAGGCCCGCCTAGCCGCCTAGCGCCCGCCTAGCCGCCTAGCAGCCCGCCTAGCCGCCTAGCCGCCCGCCATGGCCAATTTTTCGAACACTGCGATTGACTGAAAGCCTGAAACCCGAAATCGAAAAAGTGTAGCTGCAAATTTGAGCTTGAGATTGAGACTGGGAAGCCGAAGCAAGCACAAGTCAGGTCCATAGAAGAAGAGATCATGAGACTCTTAATTCATCTAATTCCATTCCTCTCCCTGTTTCCCGCCTTATTCTCTTCTCTCTAGGCTCTCTCCCAACCAGGTTTTTGAGGTTGAGGCAATGACCCTTCAATTTTGAAGGGTAGCAAAGATTATTCAGCAAACATCCCCAATTTTGAAGGATTCAAAAGGTGACAAATATTTTAATCTGATTTCTTAAGAATTTGTGTCTAATAATGGTTAATATGCCGTTAGAGAAACAGAGATAGAGGTGTGCATATCACTGTGCTGGTTGTAACATTTGGCTAATATGTGCCTACAGGAACTATGAATATGTCTGTTTTCTAACTGTCCAGCATTCAGTCCCATATAGCATGGCTGGTCTAACAGATGTTCTATAAACTTAGCTTTCAATTCTAAAGGCTCCTCTTAGTGGTGCAATTGGTTGCTCTTATGTCTTCGTCAGAACCAAAGGCTCCTCTTGGTTAGCAGAATTCAAAGGAATATGGTTCCAGTGACCATCTAGTAGATGCAACTTTGCCTGCTATTGAAGTCAAATCATCAGAACTGAGTATAAGGAATGGTACAAAAAAATCTTCACTATTATTAGCAACAGTGTTTTAATGAAAGTTTGTAACTTAAATTTGTGTTTCTTATAAAAAGAAAAATTATAAATTGCTCTTATTGTAGAGTTCATGCAATAGAATTTGGTTAGTAAATGTATTGAGACTTGTTGTATCTACTCCGCTTTTTTTGTTCAAAATATTTTGGATGTGTTATTAAAAGTGTGAAGACAGCATTTTATTCCTATGGTAAATGGATGCTATATGTGCAATGCTTATGATTTCTTATCTCAGTTATAGGAGAAACACAGAATTCCGTAGCTTCTGGGAATGAGCATATTGGGGAGAAGCAATTAACGGATGTCTTAGTTAATTGGCGAAACTTCTTATAAGAAGATGGAGTCCAAAATAGCAAAGGAGCCACGCACAGTTCCAACAATGAGGCACTCATCACCTATTTCCAGTCCAGGCAAGGGATATGACTTACAAATTATTATTTTATTTATTTTGGAACTGTAGAATTGGTTATATTTTAAGTCTTCTTTTAAGTTTAATAAAATTGGTAATATACATTGAAATTGTAGCACAGTTTTGACTGTCGTTGGTAATTTTGTTGCCTTGTCATTTATTGAACCTACCTTCCTTCCTTTATGTGGTAACACTTGTGTTGTTGAACATAATCATGCAGATAGTGAAGAAAGAGATCGTGAATATTTTTGCTAGTCTCAGTCTAAAGCCTTCGAATCTTCCTGCTTGAGATGCTCCTTGGAAGTGGGTAACTTCTCCTTTTAAGATGTTACATATGTGTATTCTATCATGATTTCAACAACTCATGTTGTGATTTGAATTAGAGTTAATATATTGTTTGGTATTAGAAGATGATCAGAAAAATGTTGCTTGAGAATATGTGTGGTTTTTTTTTTTTTTCTTTCAACTTAAATCTTCTAGTATGAATCTTAGTTGGTCATACAATTCGAAAAATTGACTTAGCAATGTGAGTCCCACCTTAGAATTTAAAGTAAATATGCCAGAATGTATAGCAAACATTCATATAGAACACCGGAAGAAGATAACAATAGAAGTCAACTGAAGAAGTCATCAAGTAATTGTCCATTTGAATGAATTTTGTAACCAGACAGAACTACAATACCGCTGTGCAGCTTTCTCATACGGTTCTTTTTTTTCTTTTTTTTTTCCAATCAAAAGAAACGAAAACTGAAGCGTCAAGCTCCGCAACGCCAGATTTTGAAGAATCATCCAAAGGTTCAGTAGCTGCACCATCTTGCCCACTGGCGTCTGGTAAAGCTGTTGAAACACTGCTGCTACCAACAATGTCATCAACTTCAGTATCACTATCAATCTCACGTAGTCTCTTGATCCACCGTCACCATCAGGTGCCTGCAGCAATCCACTGTCCAAGGAGCTCGATATTAGACTTAACACTCTAAGCACTTACTGCAGCCTGGAGACCTAACTGGGAGCACAACGAAGAAAAATCCAGATCATGTATTGTAGAAGCCTCACCATCAGTAGCACAAGAGACTACATCTAGAGAAACTAGAAAGGTGGAGCCATCTTTGCATGCAACTGAGACATATAAGAACACCTATAATATTTACCTTCAGAAAGTAAGATGTCAGCAATTTCATATTAACTGATTATGTACTATCATCTTCAAATATCTGATCAGCATCTATTTCTATCATTTGGAATAATGAGGTCATCATATTTTGTTTGGCCTGGGTGATCATTATAGTTTATAATCGTCATAAACTACCATTTTCTTCTGGGATAAACTACCATTTGCAAACCAGTGATCTATAACCAATATCCAAACAGCAATTCATGCACAAGAACCAATTGATCATCATATAAATTCCCAGAGAAGAAAAGGCTTGTAACTCACAGGTTAAGTAGCTTAGATGTTGCGGGATGTAATACAGTTAATGCCTCCTTCCACCGCCACTAGCGTTCAGATAACAGAAGAAGACGCTGCAAAATTCACAACTGCCATTCGCACTCTTCAATGAAATGTTTAGCAATTGATGCTCTCCACCAGGGCCGTCCCTGAGATTTTGAGGGCCCTGTGTGAAACTTAAATTTGGGCCTCACATAATCTAATACAAAAATACTATAAATAAAAATTTAACATAACTTAATGTCATAAACAATTTTTTTTATAACTAAAAGTCACCATCAATAAACATGTCATGACAATCCGAAATCAAATTCATAAAAATTTAAATGTTTCCATTTGATAAAGTTAAATATTAGTATGTTTGGTACAAAAATAAGCTCCTTGTGCCCCTACAAAGTCCCTTGCTGCCTCCAATAAGCAATCTATGTTGAATAGGAAAAAAAAAATTGGCAATCACAAATTAAAGAGTAGTTGCACACAAATGTCATTAACAAAGAAAAATTCCAAACCCCTATAACCTGGAAGAAAACCCCAACAAGAAATAGATAAATATTTCTAAAAACTATATTCTCATATAACCAATCACCAACATGATAATAATTTAATAAAATAAGTCATGTAATATATAGAATATATTGCAATTTTATATATATACTTGAATTTGAATTGAGATTTGAAGCTAACTATTTGATTTTGATGGTCTTTATGAATTTAGGAATTAGGGTTTTCTTTTTTTGGTGTTGAAATTCCTGAAATTGAAAGAATAACAAAAATTGTCACAAGATTGAAAAAAGAACCAAAGAAAGATTGATGAATGATGATGATTACGCACTAGAGAATCAGAAGAAACTATGAAGTTTTTGTTTTTGTTTTTAAACGAAGAGAGCGCTTTTCTTGGAGGAGAAAACTTTTTTTTTTTTTTTTAAAGAATGATAAGGGGGGAGTAGAAAGTGTTTGGGGGGTATATATTTCGTTGAGAATCGAAGTCAGGCACTTTTGTTAGGTGTATAAGCGTTGCAGCCAACTCCGCTATACGCACTCTTGTCAAGATGTTTAGCACGCTGTAATATATATACAATTTATATAATATTAATATATATATATATATATATATATATAATATAAACAATTTTTTTTTTCAGGTGCCCTCAAGAATTTGGGGACCTGTGCGGTGGCGCCACTTGCGCCACCTAGGGCCGCCCCTGCTCTCCACTCCAATGCTTGTGTTCCACCCCTACTTACGCCATCACTTAGAGCATGATCTAGTTCAGTTATAAACATATAGTTGAAGGAAGACAGTGATGTAATATATCAAGTACTTTCCCCGTGAAAGAAACAACTAATCTGTTTCCCTCTTCACTTGTTAGATCTGTTTGCTCTGAAGCACATGTGTAATGTGATTCAGAATAGCTCCATGATGAGGCACAATGAGCCTAATTGAGAGAAAGATCATCCATATTTAAAAGCGAACTTATGACATTCGCCATCATGATCTGCATCATTCCAGAAGCATTGTAAAATAACTACAATGAAGAACAGGAAAAAAGATGCAGCAAACTAATAAAACTGATGATATATATCACAAACAAATTGAGAGCATTTACATTTCAAAGGAAAACTTGAAACTTCAGCAGTCATAGTCCTTCATCACTCCAACCGCAAGAACACGGCTAAATCTAGAGCATACCACATGTGCATAAGTTCAATATGCTGCATCCTACCATATAATAAAATAGAACAGAGAAATGCGAAACCATCAACATGTTAAGAAAAGCATGTCAAATCCCAAAATGACAAAAATATGAAATACATTCAGTGCAAAATTGTTCGCATATCTAATTTAAGGGTTGGAGAAATCCATTTTTGGGATTGGGGCATAATTCTCCCTTGTATGCATAATGCATTGGCCTTCTTCTATTTCATTCCCCTCCAACTCCCCGCCCCCTGCACACACACACACACACAACAACAACAAAAAAGACTCCCACAAACTTGCGAGTTACAACACAATATGATAGTATTATTATATTAACATATCAAAACTAACAGAAATATTATATTAGCTTCTCTTGGGGCGTGTTTGTTAAAGCATTTCTAAGACTACTTTGGTGTAACTCATGTTGATTGGACAGAGTTTTGGGCTGAATGTAATCTGATTTCATAAGTCATGTCATGATTGTTGGTCTGATTTTGATGGTTTTCTACAAGATATCTTTGAAGACGAAAAGAACAAAGAAATAGTTTTCCTTTCTCTGTTTTCTTTCTAGCCCATCTTTCTTGTAGGTTTTCTTTCTCTGTTTTGAATAAGATATAGTTTTCCTTGTAAAAACAACAAAGAAATAAGACCAGAACAGGATTATTTTGAGGATTTTGAGGACTTACCCGAAGTGGACGTTGATTTCCAGTACGAAATTCTCAACAAAAGGGTCTAATAGGTGATCTTCCCATGCTATTTGTTCTTTAGCAGACAACATCAACGATAATTTTCAATTCCATGATTGACCAGAATTGACGCAGGCAACAGAAAAGGCAAGATCAAGCCGATAACATAAAGAATCACAAGGATATTTTCGAAAAATCGGGCTAGGCGGCCTGGGCTACTCTGTGTAATATAAAATTAGTTTCTTTAGGTTTTTTTATTTTATTTTCTGTAATTAAATAATATATTTGCTTTATTTTTATTATTTTTATTTGTAATTATGTTTTAATTATTATTTCTTTAGTGAACAATTAGTATTAAATATTTTAATTAAATTCAAAAATTATATACTTAATAAATAGTAATTATTATGTTTTAATATTTTTAATATTTTAAATTTTCATAGGGATATATATATATATATTTTTTTTTTGGAATAGCAAATTAATTAATATTTTTAATTGAATTACTAATTAGCTTTTAGTTATTATTTGTTTCATAAATTACTTATCAAATAGTAATTTATTTTTATGAATTATTTTGTACTCTTAAAAACCAAGAAAGTGGTTGCAACATAGTAAGTATATATCACAAAAGAACCAATACATACATATAGTATACTTGATTTGCTTATGAACTTAGTTCTTGATTGACTGGTTTGTAGAGGTTACACGTCCTCAGAATACGCAATTGATGGGTTCTACTCGATAAAATCCGATGTCTATAGTTTTGGTGGGTTGGTGCTAGAGATAGTGAGTGGGAAGAGAAACATAGGATTTACGTATAGTTTGTTTTTGTTTCTTGTTTTAAGTAAGCACAGTGATTTTGAACTTTTGATAAATTCTTTTAGGCATGGATGCTATACACAGAAGTCTGGTCTATTGAAGTGCTTGATACATCAATAGGACATGAAGTTGTGAGATTATTTCATGCATGTAGGTTTTTTCTGTGTGCAGCATAGCCCGGGAGATAGGCCGAGCAGAGCATGCCACTTACAAACGCTAAGTGGTGAAGGGTCATTGCCTCAACCTCAAAAACATTGTTCTAATCGTGAAAGGGATCTCAATGAACTCGAAGACATTCATTCTTTTAAAGCCTTTTCAACAAATGAACGCAAGTGCTTCAGATTTGGAGCAAAGATTCATGAAGTTCCCAAATTGTGTGAGGAAGGATCTCCTAAAATGCCACTGCAATATTGTGCACATGTTATAAGGTATGCAATTACAGTCACTTCAATCATATTCACTTAGCCAGTTAGTGATAGGGGAAACCGGTCTAGAATTTCAGATTCTTTAGAGAGCATGTGTTTTGTGTCGTTTTTTACCATTGTGTGATATTTATTTTGTGTAGTCCGAGATGGCTATTTTGACTTTAAAGACTATTTTGAATCTCTATATGATACTGTAGACTGTGGTAAAGACATCTATGTGCTTGGTTCTGATTTTGAAAGCTATTTAGAGGTTCATGTAATTATTTTTGTTTACTTGGCAGTCCCAACCCAAAGCATATATATGCAGTTTGAGTTTTATGTTGTATAACTTACTGAGAAGACTTGGGGAACTGAACCATGCATAGTCCCTTCTAATGGCTAGCTCACCCTTACCCTCGCCCTCATCCACACACTAGTAGCAACATTTTACATATTGAATCAATGGTCAATAAGCTTTCCAATAACATATTTGTTCTAGATAAGCAGCTGTGAGCCTGTGGCAATGAGAGGGTACTAAAGAGACAGATACTTGTGTATGTGTATATATAGTTCTATATCAACTCAAAGTGTAATAACCATAGGATGTATACCTATTGCCTCAAGTAAAGACTTTAAGTTGTAAATTTCACATTTACAATTTATTGAGTTTTACATAAACGGCCAAGGGATGTAACGTGTGCTTTGGGGATGCCTTCAGTTAGAAGAACACTGATTTTACTTTCAATAGTCTTTTTATAAAATCAATAGTCTTTTTTCTCTTTTTATTTTGTATTCAAATCATATCGCAGCAATGTAGTTATTAATTTTATTTTCTAAATAAGGACAAAGGTATTAACTTTATATTTTTATTAAGTTTGAATACTAGTGTTATTAGAAATTTAACTTATCAAACATATTATGTAAGTAGAAGAAAAACAATTGAGCTTAACCTTTAAAACATCTTTTCAAACCAATAAAATAAAATAAAACAATTTAGTTTGGTAATTACTTAAAAGAGAGAAAAGAGCTAATTTTAAAGTAATTTACTTGTCGTGTTTATTATTAGAATACATTTCTATTGGATTCCATATGAATTCGTCGACATGTCATTTCTATACACTCGATGACATTGTAAGTTGTAACTAATTGAAGATTGTGTCGATTGACCAATGTTCGAAAAATCGCTACGTGGCAGGCAAGGGCCTAGCGCCTAGAGGAGTAATCGACTAGGCGTTTTATTTATTTATAATTATTTTGTATTATAAACTATAAGTTTATACATAAATAATGCAAAAATAAAAGGACATATAAATGATAAAGTACCACAATTGATATAAAACATGGGAAAAAGTTAGGCATAAAACGTAGGTGTTTTTAAGTCAAGAAAACAAAATAAATAAATACAACATAAACACCCAACCCGCCGGGTGTATTTTTGCTCACCACTTTAACCATAGGTGTACCCTCACCACCATCCTCAATGCTTGACACGTGTCCATATACATAACCATAGTTAACTTTTGCTTTGTATTTATGGAATCATGATTACACCTATGGACACGTGTCAAGCATTGAGGATGGTGGTGAGGGTATACCTATAGTTAAAGTGGTGAGCAAAAATGCACCCCAACCTGCCTGGCGTCTGACAACCGAAATTGAAAAAATTTAGCTGCAAATTTGAGGTAGAGATTGAGATTGGGAAACCGAAGCAGTGAGGCACAAGTCAAGTCCACAGAAGAAGAGATCTCATGAGACTCTTAATTCATCTAATTCCATTCCTCTCCCTGTTTCCCTCCTTATTCTCTTCTCTCTTTGCTCTCTCCCAAACGACTTGTTCACCTTACCAAGTGTGTGATCTCTAGATAATATAGGCCTAAACATAATAATAACTCATCTCTAGATAATGTATGCTATGTAGTTTAGGCATTTGCGGCTGAAAATTGTATAAATTTAAAATAAATAATGTTATGGATCCTCAACAAAATAAATTCAGAAGTTTCTTGGAAAATTTGCAGCCATTATTTCTTTTAAGTTTCAACTATTCTTTCTTGTGCACTTGGTCTCTCTCTATTATGATCTTGACCACATTTCAACAGTCATTTTTGAGCCAAAACTCACCAATCTCTCTTTCACAATTTCATTCTAGGCCAAGCCAAAAATCATAGACGACAAAGAAGAAAAGAGTGGAAACGATTGATCGGGATCATTAATTATAAGTTTAGGCTCGAGTGGGATTGAATCTCTAAGAGAAATTAAAGATAACCCAATACATGATCTGATTTGCAACTAATAAGAAATCATAGGGCATCCATTATTAATGTCAATCTACAAGCAGGGGAACCCTATGAGGGTTCATGAATATTTACTTGAGTTACACATTACGGTCAATTTGACGAGAATTAAATTGTTGGATGTCTCAAAGGAGAATACATCTTCAAGCACGTACCTTTGCTGCCGCATATCGATGCACAACTTACGCTGCTGTCCCTCATAGTTTTGCACTGACTCGACTGCTCATATGGGAGAAAATTGATCTTTATGCTCATTGAACAGTTCTTCAGCATCTGAATGCATTGAAATATGATTGAAAGGGATGAAATAATGATCAAAACCAATATTCTAGATGCAGTTAATTGAAGAACTGGAGTCCAAGTTATGAGCAATGAAAAAAAAAACCATTTTGCAGACTAGGTAAACTAAGTTTAATTCTTCAAAAAATTTCTTCTCCCTCATATTTTCCCCCTCAACCTGATTTGATGTCTTCAATATAGTCACTAAAACCCTAGCTTGATGTATTTGCAGAGATGCCAGACCTGCCAGGAAAAAAGAAGAGATATTTAGTCATATACCTATTCTTAGCACTAAAATTACAAATAAACCCGACACCATTTAATTTCTATAAACAAACCCAAAAAATAACAGCTGGCACCATTTAATTTAATTTTAATTATTAAATTATTTTAATGCCCTATTGAGTGTTTTGAGCTTTTTTATGAGGTTTTGGGGTTGGATTTGTTTTAAGAAATCAATGGCAGTTCTGTAATTTAAAATAAGTTAAAAGTCTTTTTGTTATGTTGTAAATGGGCTTTGGGTATGTTTATAAAGTCTATTTCATATAAGGTTTTTTTATAATTTGAACTCCTATACTTGGTATAATAGTGAATCTCCCAAAAAAGAAATCCAAAAAAAAAACGCCATTCAAGTTTTCGAAACATCGGCTGCCTAGGCGGGCTAGGTGGCTCCCCTTTTTTTTTCTTTCTATAAATAGTATAGCCGCGCGGCCGTACGTCTTAAATAATATATTTAAAAGGTATAGCCGCTTGGCTGTACGTCTTAGATAATATATTTAAAGAGTATAGCCACTCGGCCATACGCCTTAAATAATATATGTAAACAGTATACACAGAGAATGCATCTAACATAGTCTCTGAATATGGGCTATGTTTCTTCAACCACCACAACTACAACCAAACACGCAGAATACAGATTGCTTTCAAAAATAAAAGACAGAAAATTTGAAAGCATAAGCAAAAGCATGCCATGTCCAAAAATCCGATGTGCTGTATCAAATACAAAATACTTCTCTACATGTCTTTAACATATGAATGCATCCCTCTTTCAAGAACTATGCCACTGAAATAAACTCATGAACACAGACATTCTCATTGTTTCAATCAGGTAGGTCCTAAAATGAAAGCTAAAAGAAAGCTAATCCGCAATGTTTGACAGCAGTAGTGGGAAATCACTTCAAAAGCCTCAAGACATGGATTCATACCATTAACATCTTACCGGCTCTTAATTCATTGATATAGAGAACTGGAAAATAATCACTTAAAAATTGATACATAAGTACTTACAAATGCAGTTGCCTTCCCCTTGCTGTTTCAATAGCCTCTGGATCTGCAAAATGTAATCAAACCAGTGAACACTACCCAAAGTTTATTCCAAAGAAAGCTTAATCATTTTCACAAGGAAACTCATACTAAATAGTAAACAAGACTGCATCCCTTGGAGCATGAAGAGCTACATGAAGCACTGATCTATTTTCTGTGTTGTTTATCAGATCTCATCTCTATATAAGAAATCGGAGGGTATCGGTTATTAGTGGCAATCTACAAGCAGGAGGAACCCTATGAGGGTTCATGAAATGCATATTTACTTGAGTTAAACATTACAGTCAATTTGATGAAATTTAAATTGCTTAATGTCTCATAGGAGAATACATCTTCAAGCATCTACCTTTGCCTGCCGCTGCAGATGCATAACTTACGCTGATGTCCCTCATAGTTTTGCACTGACTCGACTGCTCATATCGGAGAAAATTGATCTTTATGCTCGTTGAACAGTTCTTCAACATCTGAATCCATTGAAATATGATTGAAAGGGATGAAAAAATGATCAAAACCAAAATTCAAGATGCAGTTAACTGAAGAGATGTCGTCAAACTCATGAGCAATGAAAAAGAACCTTTTGAACTCTAGGTAAACTAAGTTTAATTCTTCAAAAAATGACCCTCGCATTTTTCCTCTCAACCTGATTTGATGTCTCCAATATGTCAATATGAAATAGAAATAACAAGGATATCTTTAGAACCTTCGTCCTCATGAACTCAATAAATCGCATCACCGTCAAAATCGAAAAGAAAAAAGCACATAAATTCAGAATTACCAAAGGATAATGAAAAATTGTTAATTAAATTTAGTGATAATCTGAATGTTTAATCAACGAAAGGCAAGAGAACAAAGGAAATTTCCATACTGTAAGATTAGTGCTGACTGCTACCATTCCATATGCTTTGCAACTGCAGGCCTGAAATTGTTACGCTCAATCATGAGAAAGAGAGAGGGGCAGGCAGATATTCAAAACTTATATTTTATCTGACAAAATCAATGATTAACTACAAAGACATAATAAACCTTCACTCCATCATACCATCTCGACGACTAAATTATTCAATTATAAAATTACTAAGCTATTCCAAATATGATTCATTCCCGCCCACTCCCAAGCTCATACACGTTTGTTTAAATTAACCCAAAGATTATTAAGCAAAAATCCTGAACTGAAACAACGTGTTCATATACTTGAAGAAGTGCTAGCAGTGCAGTAACCCAAGAGAAGATGAAATCCATTCCCTAAGGGTTCAAACGTTCAACATAGTTTCAGCTGTTGTAAAGGTCTTCGAAACTACCACAACTGCAAATATTAGAAATGGAATACTGCCACTCTTTATGGGCCATGTTAGTGGATTTTTACAGAATGCATCTAATCCCATAACCCAACTTCCAAGACTACAACCAAATATTTACACAGAGAATGCATCTAACATAGTCTCTGAATATGGGCTATGTTTCTTCAACCACCACAAATACAACCAAACACACAGAATACAGATTGCTTTCAAAAATAAAAAGACAAAGAATATTTGAAAGCATAAGCAAAAGCATGCCATGTCCTAAAATCGTATGTGCCGTATCAAATACAAAATGCTTCTCTACATGTCTTTAACAGATGAATGCATCCCTCCTTCAAGAACTATGCCACTGAAATAAACTCATGAACACAGACAATCTCGTTGTTCCAATCAGGTAGGTCCTAAAATGAAGGAGCTAAAAGAAAGCTAATCCGCAATGTTTGACAGCAGTAGTGGGAAATCACTTCAAAAGCCTCAAGACATGGATTCATACCATTAGCATCTTACCTGCTCTTAATTCATTGATATAGAGAACTGGAAAATAATCACTTTAAAATTGATACGCAAGTACTTACAAATGCAGTTGCCTTCCCCTTGCTGTTTCGATAGCCTCTGGATCGGCAAAATGTAATCAAACCAGAGAACACTACCCAAAGTTTATTCCAAAGAAAGCTTAATCATTTTCACAAGGAAACTCACACTAAACAGTAAACAAGATTGTTTGAAGAGGACCTAAGAAGCTGCCACCGATACCAACAGCTATATTATCTTGCATCTCTCTGGGAGTTTTTGATTTACTCTTTTTGCCCATCTTATGCCAAACCCGCCAGGAAAAAAGAAAACTGAAAAAAGAAACGCCATTCAAGTTTTCGAAAAATCGGCCGCCTAGGCGGGCTAGGCGGTTCCTTTTTTTTTAATAATAAATAAATAGTATAGCCGCTCGGCTATACTACATTTAAGTTTCATAATTGCAATAGACCAGCCAGGAAAAAATAAATTTGAAAAAAGAACGCCATTCAAGATTTCGAAAAATCGGCCGCCTAGGCGGGCTAGGCGGTTTTTTTTTTCTTTTTCTTTTTCTTTTTTGTTTGGTCATATAAAAATAAATAGTATAGCCGCGCGGCTATACTATATTTTAGTTTCATAATTGCAATTCTGTCTGAAGGTACTCCATCTTTCAGACGAGGTAGTTTGTTTGTTCTTTAAAAAAAACAAATCATGCTCGATGTTGTGATGAAGCAAACCCGAAAAGTTTGTCATTGCCTTGATTTATATATTTTTGCAGTTTACAAGGAAGCTTGAGGGTCACTCCAAATAAGTCACTAGCCTTGCCTTCTTGAACACTTCAAATTTACTAGTTTCTTCTGGTGCTGATGCATATTGGAAACTACAATATTACTTTCAGACATGGCTTCTACTCTAATGTGACTTCTGTCGTCATTTTGGCCCTGCAGATTTTTGTGTGGGAAAAACAGAGAAGCAAATTGTTGCAGATTCCAAATGGGAAGGAGTTGAGATCATTGTCAGATATTTACATCCAAATTCACCAGAATGAGCTGCACCTCCTTGCCATAAACAAGACTCACCTTGCAGTATATGAAGTGAAAGAACTAGCATGTGTTTAGGGGGAGGGGAGGCTACACCATCCCAAGGTCAGGGGATACCAAGGCCTATTTGAGGAACCATTTGGCTTTTTAATTCTTTACTTTGGGATTAAAAACAAAAGGCACCCAAAAAGGGATCAGGCCACTCAATGATTCACCATGATCTTAGCCCGCATATTTTACAATTGATTTCAAGAAAGATAAGGTTCTTTTTGAAAATTCTGCAAGCTAAGTATTCTTCAAGTGGTCACACTATCTCTAGGAGGTTTTCCCTTAGGAATGACCATCCGGTAGTTGCGACATCACAAATGTAAAACAGATATGAGAGGCCCGCCACCTTTTTGGCTTTGACTTGCAATCCTCTCCTGATTCGCTTTTATATGTGTTGTTGCATAAGGAACCTGTTGTGTCAAACTTTTCAAATAGGCACTCTACCATCCTCGCCAAAACAAAACTGAGCATGGCATATCATTGTGCTGTGGTGTTTTTGTATGCCTTGCAAATTCTCCCATGCATAGAGAAAACGAACCATCAACGTAACCAACAGAGGGGATAAAAGATCAAGAGTCCTGAAAATTCCAAGAAACGGATCTCCTTGTAGAAAGGTCCTACTGCTGAAGCTGCAAAATGCATACATCATGTGATTAACTTGCATATCAGAAGTAAATGAAATCAGCAAAAGACAATGTCCATGGATGCATCTAACAAAACATTAGCTTATTTGTTTTGGTTGTCGAATGGCTGCAGCATTCCTAAGTTATTACATACATTTGGCTCTTTACAGATCAGGTCAGTATTAAAATTCCATTACTGATTTCGGTTCATCATCATATCACATTAGTCCCACCAGTTTTAACTCAAAGTTTATTCTCAAGTCTCCATTAAGGTTGCACCAAATTTCAGTTTGTATATTTGTTTATCCAAAAGGATCCCAAAATCTGCTTCAAATATTTGTTCTGTAGACAAGTTCATATAATTCCAAATGTATACACTTGTATAAAACACCTATGTAATTTGAATATGAACTGTACGCCATACGACTAATTGCATTGAAAAGCCAATCAAAGGATTTAGCAGAAATAACCTGATTCAAAATTAAATCTTGCTAAACCTCAAACAGTATCTCTTTGGTCTATAGGATTAACTTCTCGTAACCGGGATTAGTAAAGCAGGGCAATTTCTACTCTTATCAAACTCATGAGATCAGAAGTCACATAAACTGACTACCAACACCTCAACTACAGAGGGACCTATATTCAATTAAGAAAAACCTATATTGCCAAAAGACAAAATTATGAATAAAGATGCTTAATATTTTATTAACACAGCAAAGAATCATAATTTCTTATAAACTCTAACTCTGAGCCTGCATTCTATACGAATAACTAACACTGCATTCTATAATGCATTAAGTCACCAAACATACATGCCAGCTGAAAAACAGGAGGAAAAAAGTTAGATTTCTCCTCTCTTTCCTTTTGAATATTTTGTTTAACAAACCAAATTAAACAAATGGGAAGCAAACAAATTGTATGATGGATGGATTAATTTCCTAGCTTTTTCCCTCTTTCTCTCAACTTTCCAAGCTCTACAAGCAGAGTTAAAATGGCCTCACACATTTCTGAGGCATCATCTTCACTAGGATTCTTTTTCCTTATGGAATAAACCATCCAGGCATGGTCAAGCTTCCTGTCTGGTGCGACCACAACCGAACCTGGAACTTGAGCGTCACAGCACGTCACCAATCCGCCACTCTTCTCCCCGTACCTGAGTTGTAGATGAAGTGCAGTCACAGCCATTGCAGCAGATAAAGGAATCACTACAGGCAGCTGGCGTCCTGCTTGAACGATTTTATCTGACTCTTCTTGAGTTCCAAAATTTGGTAGGGGCAGCCAGGGAAGTTCGGCATGTGCTATATGTGTCATTGTGGCAAACATATCAGGGGCTATGCTTGCCTCAGAGTGGAAGGAAACAGGAGAAGAAAAAAAAAGAAGTAAATCTCACTGCTTGTTAGATTTCTCCTCTCTTTCCTTTCAAAATTGAAATTGGAGCGATAGTTGGTCATTTGATTCTGATGATATTGATTGAATGCAGGCAACTCCCAAGGTTCACCCTAATTTATGGAAACCAAGGAGTGGCTTAGAGCTGATGAACAATGACCTTCCCAGCACCAACCCTGAAGAAGAGGCTATGTCCTGCTTTGATTTGTCCAAGAATGATTCATATCTCATATCACCAACAGGAGAGATGATCTCCATTTTTGAGTATTTGCAGAGATGCCAGACCCGCCAGGAAAAAAGAAATCTATAAAAAAAAAAACACGCCATTCAAGTTTTCGAAAAATCGGCCGCCTAGGCGGGTTCTTTTTTTACTATATTTTAATAAATAGTATAGCCGCCCGGCTGTACGCTTTTTTAATTAGTTATATTATTTAGAGGGTATGGCCGCCCTGCTATACTTATTAAATTTATTATTTAAATAGTATAGCCGCACGGCTATACGCTTTAAATATATTATTTAAAACTTATAGCCCTTTAAATATATTATTTCAACCAAAGTCTTAAATATCGGTTGTATCGGAAATATCGGTAGGCCAAAAACACGGAAATTTCGATGGAAATATCGGGATATTATCGATATCGATAAAAATTGAATAAAAACCACGGAAATTGTAAGAAAAACTTGGAAATTTTTATTGAAACTTTATAGGATGTTTATTTAGGCAATTATCTATTAGTTTATCATAAAAAGTTAGAAGGAAATGCATTACATGATGGATTTAACTGATTTAAGTTGATTATATAGCGAGCTGGCAAACACTGTGAGTGTAGAAAATATATAGTAATTAATGAAAAAAGATTAAACACACCATAATCATTTATATATAATGAATTACTACAATATTTTACAATTTATCCTATATAATAAATATGGTGGTTAAGGTGTTGAATGAGTAAAATGGGAGGGGTTCGAATCCCCTTGGTGTTTTTTTATTTAGAAATTTATCCTATATAATATATATTAGCTTACAGACATTTGAAAGACGTTATAAATATTACACGCCGAAAATATAATCACAAACATGTACGCAGTTGAGTTGGATAAGGTGCTGGGCTGTTTCTCACAGAGGCAAGGTTCGAATCCCTCCATGCACAACAAGATAATTTTTAGCATTTTTCAAGTTTTTTTGGGTCAACATATCGCGAGAAAATACTAGCACAAATAAAAGAAAATAAAAACTAAGAGAAATAAGATAGAAATAGAAGATAAAAAACAATAAAGGAAGCCCACTTGGTGTTGTCGCCAGGAAAAGCCAAAGATGACTATTGAAGCTTGTGCAATTGTTGGGTGCAGTGTGAAGTGACGCCACACTTGAGCAATTGGTGACTTGTTGGAAATTCACGCCTTCCTCCTGTCAATTTCTCTCAAATTTCAAGCCTTCTCTCTATTCTTGTTTTCAACCCGGTGCCTCTCTCTCTTTTGTCAAAACACAAAACGCTCCATTCTCTTCGCGAAACTCAACACACCAGCAGATCGTTGCTCAAACCATAAGCAGCCTTTCTTTGTAACTTCAATCCGTGAGTCTCCAAATCTGATCTGGTCATTTTTGTTTTCTTTTTGTTCCGGATTCCTATCTCGCACACTGGGAGAGGTCTCTTTCCTTTTCCTCACGGATCTGCTCCTTGAGCAAATTTTCTCCTCAGATCTATCAGATGCCCATCAAAATTCTCGATAATATCGAGATATTCAAACGGTTTTGTATTAAAGTTGCTCGATAATATCGAGCTCGATAAATCGTCGACAATTTCGGCGACAAAATCGATATTCGGACGAAATCTTTTGGTTTGTTCCCAGATTATCGGCAGGTGAAAAAAATGAAATTATCGCCGATATTTCGGCGATAATTTCGATATTTAAGACACTGATTTCAACCAAGATTGGATTCCTATTCACCTTCCTTATTTGCTTTTCTTGTCAAAGATCTAAATGGCCATATACCTTGTAGGACTTTGGAAACTTATCATATTCCTCAAAACCTTAGACTTCCTGACCTTCCTATGAAATTAAATTCCTTAAAGACCATAAACCCACCCTAAAAGAAAAAGCAAGAACAATGGCAGAAAGTGGGGAGGAGGGGCTTTGGCGGCGATCTCAGGGAAGTGGTTGCTGGGGATTTTTATTAGACCTAACAACAAAAGACTCCCTAAAGATTTGAGGTCATTCTCAATATGGGCCTCGATGTATCAATTTCATCAATTGAAACCCTAACGTTTTCAAAATTGTCCAATTTTATCTGTCTGTTAAGTTGACTGTGTGGTCAATCGTTAACTACTAACGTGGCACCTATGAGACCCACCCCACAAGCGGACTGACCATTCCACGTAGATCATCTTAAGGTTATTTTAGATATAGATCATCTCCGCGTTCATATTTTTCTTGCAAGACTAGATCGACTCTAAATCCAGTTGTCACTTTGACTTGTGAAAATTTGAGGATTGGAGTTGGAACATCCTTTTGTGAGCGAGATAGTTTAACATCACAATAGAACTATATGAGATTTGACTTGGGTTTGTGTTTAGGAATTTGGTAAGGGGATTTGATTTGAGGATTTAGGTTTGTGTTAGAATTTGAGGATATGATTTGAGGGTTTAGAGTTGACATAGGATCAACCGCTCTGGTACCATGCTAAGAATTGTATGGTTTGAATATTTGGATGATTGTCTTCTTCTCTATAAGGAGTAATATATAGTGTTTTACATGTGTGCTTTACAAGGAAATATATACAAGAGTAATATTTGGATGATTGTCTAAGATATGATTGGCTATAAGGAGTAATATTTTGAGTAATATTTGAATGATTGGCTAAGATATGATTTAATTAATAAAAATAAAGTTTTTTTTAAAAAAAAAATCTATTGACCTAAAGATACTAAGTTCAAAAATCTATTGACCTAATAATAAGTTCAAAAAAAAATTCCATGATTTTCCTTTATTGATAAAAGTAGTTTAGAGCATAATAATTATTATTAGGCCATTACCCGAGTCTCTATTGTCCCCTTTTGATTTTTTACTTATTACCCATATAAAGAATCTAGCATTTTCTCATTTAATACTTATATTATACACGTAAGCACGTATTTTTCAATAATACTTCCGTTTTCCGTACACGTCTTAAAGACTCTGTAAAATACATATTTCTATAAATAAATAAAAGGAAAACATACAATATACGTATTGTACACATACGTATGTATTTTTCATGTTTAATACACACGTTTTTTTTACAAGATTTTCACATATTATTGAATATAATATATATATATATATATATTAAAATATTAAAATATTATATAGTGGCCGAACTTTTCAGTTGCAACTTGCCAAAAAATTTCCGAACAAATCACGTACGTATTTTTCCCGTTCCGTATTTTACTAACTATGAAAGAATGTCGAAGACTAAGATCATCTCTTACTTGTTGTAACAAAAATGCAAGATGGTGATTTTGAAATCTCTTTGCCAACCAGAGCAACAATTTCAAACAAAGATGTATGGGTATAGTGGTAAGAGGTGGTAGTATTCTTTTTTTATAAATAGAACAAGAGATTATGCGAGATTAGCTCCTCAGTATCAGTCATTGGATGCACAAACATCCACAACCCTCCAAGAAGGGACCAACAGATTCCGGGAGCCCCCTGCCCATCCCCTTAATCATAATTTTATTAATAGAAAAAGAAACATATAAAGAAAACAAGAACAGCATGGGGACCAAACCAAAACCCTGCAAAAAAGAAAGACAATGACATAAAGGCACAGCAACATGCATACCCAAGAAACCAAAACTCTGAAAGAGTAAACAAATAGATACTAAGTAAAACGGTAACTGGGCATGCCCAACTAGCCCCGATGACAAAAAGACAAAATAAATGAAGATGCAGTGTCCCACCATGTGAAACCAAATCCCAGACCACGTGATTTGCCAAAGAGTCAACTCCATGATTACCCTCATGAAATATATGAGAAATCTTAAACAACATGTGTTGGAGACGATGCAAGCAATGCTGACAATCAACCCACATGTGCCAAGGGACCAAATGAGAAGAGCGAAAGAATTGAGTAACTAATAACGAATTAGTTTCAATCCAAACATTATGCCAAGCCGTAAGCTAAGCAAGCTTATTGGCCTTGATGACATCTAAAACTTCAGCATGTACTGCACTAGGGACATCTAAATTGGAGAATGCCCCAAGTACACAACCATGATAATCTCGAAACACACCACCACTACCTGTTTTACCAAAATCACTTTTGCGAGTGCCATCAGTATTAATTTTGACCGAACCTGTTTGTACAATATCTGGCCAAGCACTCCCCAAACACTCCCAAGCCAAAGGGAAGGGAGTCCCACATCGACAAAACACAAGAGGAGGGGACTCTCCCTTCCTTATAAAAGGAGACCTCTCCCCTTCAAGAAAGAGGAGAGTGAGGCAGGCTACTTGGGCCTCATGGGCTTACTCATGAGCCCATTTACAAGCCCACGGAACATTGGCCTTCAGTCAGACCTTCAGCCTTCGGTCTTCGGTCTTCGGCCTTCAGCCTTCGGTATTCTTCCTCTTCTCCTTGAGTTTAAACCTATGTGCAATGTATACTCACATTATCGTAATGAGAACATACTTCTCCGTGGACGTAGCCCATTATTCGGGTGAACCACGTACATTTGTCTTATGTATGCATGCCTATTTACTTACCGAATGCTCTCACACACTAAGGGTCCTTACCTTCAGCATCCACCTCATCTTTAAGTTGGCCTACTTACTACCCGTCTAGTTTTAGCGCGAACAGAACCAAAGCAAGGGGGATGCCACGTAACCTTAATAATTTTGGGATTGGGGCTGGGTCTACAGCGCACCCCAAAGGAACGAATAGTACACAAGTCACGCACCTTATTCGACATATGACCCTTTGCCAGAGTACTAGAGGCACGTACATGATTAATAATGGTATGACAAGCAAAAGAAACTGTAGAAAGCTTCTCCTTAAACCGCAACTTATTCCTTAAATCCCAAATTAGCCACATAGTAGTTCCAAATATAAGAAGCTAAAATGAGCAGAGGAGCCGGCATAAAGAAAATCGCTAGACGCCTCGAAGTAAAGTGCAAACCAAAAAGAGTAAACATAGAACTCCATACGGAACAAGTAAAGGGGCAGTCAAAAAATAAAGGATTAATATTCTCCGAAGTCATCCTGCAAAATAAGCACATAGAAGCAAGGGCAATACCACGCTTATGAAGAACATCCTCTGTGAGAAGCCTACCATGCATAACTTTCCATACTAAAAATGATTTACGAGGCTCCATCACAGGTTTCCAAATTAACTTACACCAGGGAACTTGAGCAAACTTAGGCCATGTGAATTCATAAACATCCTTAGCATAGAGGTTTCCAGAGGAAGATGGGACCCAAACTAACAAATCACCTGCAACAGGATCTTGAAAAAAAAGAAATAACCATAATATTGTCACAAATACTTGGAAAATGCATAGTTAGGAGGGGTGGTAAGTGCCAGACCCCGTTGACACAATACTTGAAAAACCAATTCACCCATTTCTGGCCTCAGAGAAGGGTGAAGACCAAAATAATTAGCCAAACATTGACCAATAAAGTTATCCCTCCAAAAATAAGTGATTTTACCATCTCCAAGAAGAGAACGTATGTTGCTGAGTATATGAGGCCAAACATGCTTGAGGCCGGGCCAAATAGAGGATGGGACATAAGCTGAGCATCCCAACCTTATTTTAAGCAAAAGGTGGTAGTATTCTTCATGTAAAGTGTTGTTTGAAAAGTGAAGCAATAACCAAGACCACTCCAACTTAGCATGCAATTCTCTACGAAAAATAATGTGTGCAGTAATAGAATTTAGTAGCACCCGAGAGAACGAGGTCGATCAAAGGCATACATTCCCACACCGAAAAAAAAAGGCTTGCCTCTTGTTAGGTAATCTTATATTTAAACTTCAGTAGATTGCTTTTTCCGAAATAATGATTGAGAATGTTGATGCTTTTGTAATTTTTAAAGTTTATGTGAAATTGATCTCAGACATCTGTAACATCAATAATTGTACAAGAGCTTCATCATTGCAATTTTGTCTGAAAGCTCTCTCTCTTTCAGAAAAAGAGAAAAAGAATCCCAAATTCAATATGAGGTCTCTCAATTCTGAGCCAACTGATCTGGATAGTGATTTATAGTATTTCTCTACTTATGCATTAGGAGCATATAAGGTCATCTCCAACCATGAGAGCCAAACCTAAATAATCCCAAATTTTAGCCCAAAACCATTCCCAACCCATATATAGGGAGGGGTGGAATTTTGGGCTGACCGATAAATGGGGTGGTATTTGGCCCCAAATTCCAGTCCAGGTGGAACTTGCCTAGGGCCTATTTCGCGACAATTGTAAGGCCCCCTCTTGCCCGAGCTAGCCTCTTGCACTGGAAATGCTCTAAGGAGAGAAGAAACCTCCCAGGCCCTGCTAAATGCTAACACTCCCAACTTCGGACTCACAAGCCCAAATCCAATAAACTTAGCCTTGTTATATTTTGGACAATATGTTGGGTTATTTTTCTTTTCTCTTTTTTAAATCAAAAGGCTGAAAAGGTAGGAGTTTGTGGAAGATCATATTTTATTGACTTAATTCCCTCTCTTTTGTTTTCTTATTATCATCCTCATCATACCTTAGACCCTTTGTCACATTTGAAGATGAGAGAACAACAAATCACCCCAAAATTTACATATAAAGGAAAACCAAAGTAAATCCCATTTCTTTGACACAAGAGTTATCAAATCATACATTTAAGAGTGTCCGTCCATTTGCATCCTAGTTCGATCCTCCTCTTCGTATATTAGAATAGTTTAGAATTTAAGAGTGAGGAAACCTTCCACTATGATTTATTTATTTTAAATTTCTTCACTTCTTTCTTTATTTGTGCAAAAAGTGAAAAGGAAAAAAAAAAAAAAAAAACCTTCTAGAAGGCATGTGACCTAGTGCCAACCCCTTTATCCATATCAAAACACATCTTTCTGCCATAATTTACATTGCCCCACATCCCCAGTTAATGCCAGTAGTATACGGAGACGTAGCGAGTAGAATTTTAGTGAACAAGACAAAGGGCTTCTAGAAGCCAATACCTTCTCGTCTCACACGTGGCAACCTATGATCGCAACCACTCAGATTGGTTTGCAAAGCTCTCTCATGTCACTGTCAATTCAACAGGCCCATGCTCCTGTTTTCTTATTTGGAGCCAAACAAAAGGAAAGAAAAAAGGAAGGAAATATAAAAAGAAAGAATAAAAATTGAGAGGCACATGCTAATCTGGTGGTTGGTCATTTTCTTGAACCCTCGCTTGATCTATGGGTTGTTCTTTCTTGCATTTGAGAATTAACAGTGGGGGCTCTCTCTCTCTCTCTCTCTCTCTTCTTGGCCTTCTAGAAACTCTGTCACGTGCGAAGGCCTTCCATTCCCATGGACTTCAAAACAAAGGGGTGCCCTACAACAACACTAAATTGGGAATCTCATATTTTTTAAGGGTTGAAAGAGATCGGCCCGGCTTATTCAAACCGATATTGTTCTCAACTTACTCAAATTACTTCGATGTTATTCAACTTACCCATTATTTACCCATCTTCTTCTTAAAAAATAGTAATATTGCTTTTACAATATCAATGACAATTTTAGAATCTCCATCCACGTTTTTCATAAAATTTTGTTTACTAAACTTAGGCATCATATATTTCAATAAATAAAAATAAAAAACTTATGTGCCATATTAGATTTCGATCTCGGTTCTTTGATTAAGTTAATTATCGTGATTAGACACTAAATACGTACAAATGTCCTTATGAATGTACCTAAAATAATGTATCCAAGTTAATAATGCATCTAACAAATTACCAAAATCAAAATCTCATTTAACACCAGAGATTAATTGGACAAAAAAAAATCTAATTTAAGTATGACAATCACATCTCTATAATTTCAAATGTAAAAGCAGCCAGCTCAAGCTCAACAACATTTTATTTACCATCCTCATAGGACAGTAAAATAGTAAAAAAGTTAAACTAATTTTTACTACGGAAGAGAAGATATTTGCGTTGTTAAATAAATGATGATGTTCTAGAAGCATGGTAAATATTAAAGTAAAAACAGCAGTGAGTGCCATGTCAGCGCCCCCTGGAACCGCAACCACACACAGTTTTTGTGCTTTTTCCATTTTGACTCCTATTTATACTCCTTTTCCAAATTTCATTTCAATTCACACCATACAACACCCTCCTTCTTCTTCTTCCCCAAATTCTACTTCTACACTTCCATTCCCAAATTGCCCTCCATAAACTCCCCAAATTCCAATGTTTGCAACCCTCTCCCTCTCTGCCTCAAACCCTCTCTCTTTCACCTCTCTTCCCAAAATGCCCCTGCCTCGGCAGCGGCACCAGCTCAGGGTCTCCGCGGCTGGGGCTTTCACCGAGAGCAGGCCGCGGTCCAAAGCCTCAACGAGTCTCTACGAGGTCCTCCGAGTCAAGGACAACGCTTCTCAGATGGAGATCAAGTCGGCGTACCGGAGCTTGGCCAAGCTCTACCATCCCGACGCCTCGCCGTCGGAATCGGATGGCCGAGATTTCATCGAGATTCACAACGCCTACGCCACTCTGTCCGATCCGGCCGCCAGGGCCATGTACGACCTGTCGTTGAGTGCTCATCTTCAGCATCGTGTTCGTCGGAGAAGCTCGGTCGGGTTTCGACCAGATGGGTTTTATACGACCCGGAGGTGGGAAACGGACCAGTGCTGGTAGAAAGAAAACGACCATAAGGCCACCTTTTTTTTCTTTTTTCTTGTTTTGGTAGGCCGCATCTAATTTGTTTTTGTTTCTCTTTCTTGACAAGGAAAAAGAAATTTTAGAATCTGACGTGTAAAAAGGGAAAACATGTAATGTAGAGAAAAATTCTGTAAATGCTTATCACTGCGATGTACGCCAATAAATTTTGAACTGAGTTTGTACTCAAATGAATTTTTTATTTTCAATTTCAGTCCAGATTTTTTTTTATTTTGTTTAAGTTAAAAGGAGAACTATTTTTAATTTAATTATTCGAATTAAAATCGTGCAATTTAACTACAAGTAAGTTGAACTAACGAAGTCATTTGTAAATAATTTAATTTAGTCTCTGTTTTTTTTCTTTCTAATGTTAGTCAAGAAGATGAGACCATTGTTTGGCTATAAAAAAATATTGTTATTTTTATATAAGAACTGAGTTTGAACTATTTTTTAATTTTTATATAGGAGTGAGTATAAATTAATCTAAATTCTAATCAGCAAGAAGAGGGATTTGAGCTTGGGTGAAAGAGAGCGGGCAATCTTCTCGAGAGTAGGCTCATGGATTGCCCGCTTGGATGAAAGAGAGTAGGCGAATTGGCTATAAGAAAGATTGTAAAATCTAACAACTGTGATATTTGATACATCTGCGGGCTACACTACTACAAGTACTACAAACAATTGGCTATAAGAAAGATTGTAATATCTAACAATTGCCCATCCCTTTGAACTCACCAACCCGGCAACCCAAACCATCCCCAAATCAACTTGCTGCTAACATTGGTGTCACTATTTCTATCTACCAGGCAGTATGAGAATGAATGGCCATGAAGTGATTGAAGCTGAGAGGCAAAGGAGAGAGGCCCTCTCCCAAGTCCTAATAATCCTGCAGGCCCATTAAACAGACCTCTATTCTAATGGCCACTTCCAAACATCTCCACTCTCTTAAACTCTGCCTTCCCAGTAAGGGTTTCAAGGGAAGAAATCACCAGTTGTGTGGCACTGTCTCCATACCAGTAGAAATAGGGGCATGTTTGGTTCTCAGCCTTGCAATGTTGAGGAGGATCCGGGGACGAAACCAATCTACACTGCGGATCCTGGCAGCTTGTGTCTAGAAAACAAGCATAGCAAGGTGCACATTGAACCCAATTAAGATCACTACCAGTATCAAGTATCAAAGAGAAGTGGATAGCTGACATTTCTCGGACCGTTTGATCAACCCTCCTTCCCCACACACTCAAAACACACTCAAATGAGAAGACTGGTTTTTTTGCCATTTAATGAGTTGATTTATCTAATAAAATATTATCCAATTTGTCCTTAATTTTGACAGAGACTAATGATGCAACATGAGATCTAACTAAGTGAAGGACGGCCATAACAATTTTGCAACATGAGGGGCAAAAAGCAAAGTAGGATCTTATTTGAAAGACCATTGATACAATTTTGCCTAAGAAAAAAGAAAACACAAAGATGCGCATTCACAGGTGTGAAGAAAATACAAAATTTCACGTTTACAGCGAGCTATGACGAGTAAAAGAAAGAAAAAGAAAAAGGAAAAAACAAGAAATAAATACAGTAGTCAAAAGCAAGTACCCAGAGTACCTAAGCCTACGTATCCAATTCCAGGAAAAACTGACTCTACAAAGTTTGGTAATGCTTTCATAAGAAGACATCTCACAGCAGATTTGTACAAAATGTCCATATAAATAATGTTTCTTGCACAATGGTAGGATTTTAGATAGAAGTATGATCATCATTTACAGGCCATCAGCATGGAGTTGATGACATGCATCAGAAGTCTAATACTTGTGTGCTCGGCACTAGAGATTGTAGGCAAGCTATGTTGATGGTGCAGTATCTGATAAACTTGCTCGAAGACAGGCCGCACATGCACTGCAATCATTTGGTTTACTGGGTTTATGGCAGCCGCCACATCTGTCATCCACGCAACTTTTCTCGATGTATCATTGCTGATATCACAGGCCAGCTGTTGCAAAAGAGAGAGAAGCACCCCTTGGCTAAGAGGAAGAGGATTCAGCAACAATACCCCATGCAGATCAACCTAGAAAAGGTGGTAACAAGTTGTCAAGCAGATAGTCCATCGCAAGCTCAGATAAACTCAAAGGAATATCATCCAAAGTATACTATACCTGAGAGCACAACCACGATACGATGGTCACATCACTTCTTTGTAGAGCTCCAGTGAAAGCCTCCTCATACTTCCGTTCAGAAACCAACCTAGACAGCTCCTTTGTTGGATCCAAAGGCACCTCAACCTACCATGCATAAACAAAATATTTCTAATAATTAAGGTAGCCAACCGACCGACTGTCATCAGATAAAATACAATATTTGGATTTAAGATGGAACAAACCTTCTCATGGAGACCACCCAAAGGTCCATTGGTTAGTTGTGTGACCAGGGGATTTACTGCACTTGAGCTTGTTCGTGCAGCTGCAAGAGCTATTAGCTTACGTTGACCATCAGCCACTTCTCCACTTAAGGTTTGAGTCACCGATGACGCAGAACTAATAGCTTCCTGCAAATACACCAAAATAAATAAATAAAACATCCATAAGTGCACACAAAACTATGACCACAGTAATCAAGGCAAAGGCAAAAAAATATATTTGGCTCCCTGTTATTTGAATTCATTCAAGGTCCCCAAGGATTATACCTCTTTGAGTATACGAGAATTCCACAAAAATTATCTAAAAGAAAATGATTGCACATACACACCCTTAAAGCAAGTGCCAGTGGCGAATGTGCAGAATCAAAGTGTTGTTGTGCCGCATTTGTATGTTCTAGCATTCCTTTCTGGAACGTAGCATCTACTTGCTCAAACATGGCCTTACATGACTTCTCAAATGCAGGTACCACTGAAGCTTCCATACTAGACTTAAGAGCGTCCTAATGTGCAAAGGTCAAAACATTAGTACAGAAGTTTTCCAAACCAAGGTAAAGCATTAGATATTCAGATTAAAAATTGAAGGAAATTAACAAGATGACATAATACATACCTGAAGAGCTTGTTTGCCAGAAGTTTGGAACTGCGCCTGGATTTGCCTGGAAACAGTTGCTTCAAGTTTTGAGTTAACCGATTTTTCCAATTGATTAACTGCCTTATCACCAACTCCTCTCTGCCACACAAGCATCAATTAGATAACTATACACCAACTTTATTATAGAATGCATCAGATCATTTAAAATTCTAACCTGGAAGGAATCAGAAATAGCTGGAGGTATTGCTTTCTCAATAGCTGGAGTTATAGCACGAGCAACAGCTGGTCCAACGACCGCCAATTCCTTCTTCACCATTTTCTCTAACATGACTGGAAAGTCCTTGTTCATGAAGTTATTGATCAAGCTAGTTATTTGCTGATTACGGTCTCGCAATAACTTCTCATTCTTTGCATTCTCTTCTTGAAAACGAGCCCATAAAGCATCATTATTGGCCTTTACAGCCTTCTCCATACTCCGCCCAAGAGCCGCCTCTAATCTTCTCCCCTCCTTTGTAACTGGGACTGCAACCATCATTGTCATCTGCTTTTGCAGTTCTTTCTGCATAGTCAGTAGCTGTACAAATGACAAAAGAGCCACAGTTAAGAAAAGGATGATGCCAATAAAGACAGGTCCAGAGTACACATCTACCACACAAGTAGCAAAAAGCAAACATACAACTTCTTCACTTTTTCCAAAGTATACAAAAATGTGAAATAGGACAAGGAAAACCATATCAAGACAAAGGAAAGGAAAGAATTATAAATAGTTCACATGTCATACATTCATGTAGGGAAATTAGCTATCACCTGATTAATTGTATCCTGCATTGCCATAATTTGAGGAAATGCAGCTTCTGCAGAGGGGGGGCTTGAACTCCCTCCTGGTTCATTGTTGGAATCTATTGAATTGAGCACACTTGGTGATGGGGAAGATTGACCTGATGCTTGAGAGTTTTTCCACTTCTGTTTTTTCACTTTTGTAGTTGGTGTATGCGATTGAAAAACTGTTGGGGTGGTACATGGCCCAGATACATCTTTTGCAGATTCCTGGTCTTCATCTCCAGCATTAGACTGGGTCAGTGGTTCTGTCATGCTGGAATCATCAACTTGCCGAGCTTCATCTGTAGTATATTTTTCGGCTGATATTGCACAGCATTCTCGGGCCATCTCAATTCCAAGATCTGATGCCTGGGAGCAAAAGAATTTTTCCTTATTTTCTGAAACAACATTTTGAGGTTCTCCTTGAGATCCAAATTCATCATTTTGAGTAGATCTTGCTTCACCCACTACTTTAACCTCCACCTCAGCATTACCCATATCACTGTTAACAATCGCATCTTGGATATTTGCCTCCCCTTCATTCTTGCTGTCAATAGGATTAGTACCTTCAGAAGATGAAGCAGCCATTAAAATCTCAGAGGGAGTTATAAGATGGGTTGGATGTTTAAACATGATAGGAGGATTGAGCACACTAGATAAATCATCTTGTCCAACTTTCTGCTCAATATTTCTTGAATCATCATCCACTGCAGGCACATCTGACAAGTTTGAACGAACACGGTCCAATTGCCTGTCAACTGAGTAATCATTGACTTGTTGGTCTCCACCATGCTCATTGAGTGTGCGACCCGGGTCAGAGCCATCTGTTGGACTTCTTAAACCAGAAACTTTCCCAGACAACCTAGGACTCAAGGGAATAGGTGGTGATGCAACAAAAACAACATCTGAATCACTATTAGCTGATGCCAATGCAACAGGTCTTGATTCTGTACTTGATGTGGTAATATCTTTCGAAGTGGTTGCCTCAACAGAACTAGAGCTTACAGGATACCTCACGGAAACTGCACCCTCAGAACTACTATCTTGTATGGTTTGTTTAAGTGCTGAATTTGAATTAGCTAGCAGCATCTCTGTGGGTTTACTTCCAGATAGATCCAAAGCAAATCCTTCAGCCCCTGATGGTTCACGTGAAATATTGGAATCTGACTTTTCTAAACCCACATTATCCAGTGGTGGAGGCAAGCACTTGGATAATTCCAGAGCATACTGCTGAATGGCTAGTGTCTGGACACAATAAACCTGGACAATCTGTTCACCATGAGGTGAAATACTTGTCCCAGTAAAGCTCAAAATAGGCATGGTAACAGTAAATTCTGCAATATAATCCATGCGCGTTGCTGCTGGATCAGGACCAAATTCTAAGTGCACAGCATAAATAGCATTCTTCTTAGCATTTGCAAGTAAGAGAAGGCCAGCCTGTGACAAAGCAATGACTTGATTAAAGAATGCCTCCTCTACTCGGGGTTCAGCAGAACTCTTCAGCTCTAATGTCTGGGTACATTTCCATGATTCAGCATCACTGGGAAGTAGCCAGCCTTCTTCACTCGCCGAGGACCAGATCTTCACTTCCCGATTAAGTGGCCCCTGTAGAACAATTTTATATAATTACTACAAAATATTAGAGCATTCTTTTACCGAAGGTAGACTGCAGAAACACAACTGCACCACCTTATCATACATGTAAAGAAATCAATGACCATTTACCACTGTGATAAGTATAATATGATCTGGCTGGTGGGGAGCTGTCACAAATGTAGCTGAATAAACCGGATGGCCGTCATAGGGTCTCAATACTAAAAGTGGTTGTGCCTTGCGATCTTCCCAGATCTTTATCTGTAGCAAGAAATACATTTTGTGTGGAATCAGCAAAAACCCTTCCGACTTGTATCAATCAAAAATATTGAAGAAAAAGTGTACGGATGCATGCTCGTGAATTATAAACAATAAATATTTCTCTACCAAAATGCACCTCTGTGTAACATGGCTCTCAACCACTCTTCATATCCATAAGACAATCATAAATGATAGATATCCTATCAATACTCAAACAGAAGTTGAAGTAGAGACACAATTCTCAATGCCACTCTGGGAATAGGAATTCCCTCTACAAAGGTAGAATGCATTATGGGGAAGAAAACTGGATCACACTATAATGATTTGACCACCCACATCGTATTAAGAAAAATGCTTTTTACAGAAATTTTCAACGTCAACATAGATGAGCCAAAAGGTGGAGATCTCCAGAACTTGACCAGGAAAAATTACGGAAAAAAGAGGGGGCAGATGAAAGGGAAGCTCAGGCATGAAAATTCTACCCCAAACCTAGACCAAAATCCCGAATAAATCATAAAGCAAATAGTCAAAAGCATGCACGGGAAGCTACTGCAGGTAAGGTTCACCTCAAACATAGACTATATAACCCATACATTCAACAGTAAAAAAGATGCAAAGGAAGTTAATGTATGCAAAAAATTACCACAAATATTGACCAAAATCCATATGACTCATAATTCAAAGAGTCAAGTTGTTGAATTCCCGCATTATTTACTCGCATAATACAAAAAAACACAGTATTATCCTTGTTTTCTTTCTACTTTCCAAGAGGAAAAGGCCTCCCATATGAATTTGAAATTGTAGGAACTGCTGATTACTCACTTCTCATGCTTCAAAGTTGTCATATTATTCTAAGAAAAATTACCATAGTTGAAACTGTGAAACTTAGTCACACTTTTATTATCTTCCTCACCACTGTTCGTTCACAATTTCCCTTTTTTAAAAAAATAAATGAAAAATCAACCTACCATGTCCAAGATAAATATACCATATCCCAATTCATACCAATTTATTTAATGATATAAACGCAAATGCTAGATAATGAACACATTCTTCTATAACGCAAAAATGCACAGGTTAACCAGGTACTTTTCCTCAAATTAGTTTCCACTAAACCAGATGCAATGCAGTTTAAAGTTTTGTGAAAGTACATACTGTTCCATCCATAGAAGCAGAAACCAGACGAGTGGTCATCCATTGGCACATTGACAAATCAGTCACTTCTCCATCATGTTTACCAACAAATTGGACTCCATCAATCAGCTTTTCAACAGGACACTTGAGAGGCTCATCTGCAGAAGGGACTTCACCCTTCACGACTTTAGTAGTATCAATTCTTAATACACGCTTTCCAAACCCAACTACCAAAACCTCCTGTAAGATTAGATTTTACAACAGTCATAAACACATATTATCCAACAACTTCATAGCCAAAAATAAGAAATGATTGACTGGCCATTGAAAGGATGGAGCTATAACTGTTGATTAATAATAGGCGTTAAAAGAATGGATTACTTGTTTATGACAGTGCCAACAAACTCGTGGATGAACAGCTTCCCCCTCTCCAACTATTTGAATGGCAATAACAACCTTTCCTGTGATTTGTGGTGTACCTTCTTCATCTGGACCTTCAGAAATCTTCCATACAAAAAGCCGTCCTTCTACACTCACACTGCACAAACGTATGTCAAATAAAACAGCAACAACTAGACGAAGAAAATAAAGAAATATGTTAAAAGATCTACCTAGCCAAAAGGTGAACATCCTCAGCAAAGAAAGCCATGTCTGTGACCCTCTGACAGAACAAGACATCACTTAGATCAACGAGGTACTAAAAACTTGTAATGCGTTCACACTTTACACAAACAACATTTAATGCAGCATAGATCACAGAAAACAAATTTTATTCCACTGCTCTTCTTTACATAAATATATGATCTCCCAAAGTTATTAGGTTACACTGAATATACGTCAATGATATTAACCAAACAAGAGTACACTCAATATGTCAAGCTATTTCAAATTATATCATTTTCACACAGTGAAATTTCCAACACTTCAGTACTCTAAACATTAGTCCTAGAATATCTCCAGTGATTTTACTCACATTACCATTTCTCCGTACAAGCTATGCATAATAGCACATGAAGCTAACTAACTTTTGAGGCCATCAGAAAATAGGAAAGAATCTAAATTTGTAATCGTCATATATGCAAAGCATCAACACCGGAATAGCAATCATTCAATGTTTTTTTTGGAAAATTAAAGAGCACATAACTAATCCAAACACATATAAGTGAATACAAACTACTACATAAGATTTGAATTAAACCTGTGTATGAGCTCGAAACAAAGATCTCAATGCAGTGTGTATATTCAAAACCCGAATGTTTCCCTGCTTCAATCCATAGCATATGTACGACTTATTAACAGCAATTTGGCGGCCCAGCACAAGCTGAGGATCCGAACCATACTTGGTAATCGGCGTAACTTCAAGCTGTGGCTGAAACTCACCCTGCAACCTAACATCCACATCGTAAACCACATTATCGCCAATCAAATGCCTGCCTTTAGGGAGCTTATTGCTTGGCATTCGAGTGGGGCCAGTGGATGGAATCCCCATAGGGATAGTGGGCAGGATTGAGACCCCTGGGGGGACGGATAACTCGGGCTGAGCAGCCGACAACTCTAGATTGCCAGATGGAGCGCCAAGAAGCGCCATGATTCGAGCACCAGAATTGGGATTCGAATTGGAGGTGCTACTGTTGTTGCTGCTAGGGTTGGAAGGGGTCGTGGCAATGTTGTAAGTAGAGGGGGGTTGGAGGGGTGGCGTGGGAAATGAGAGAGACCTCTGGTGGAGCAAGTGGTGGTCTTGAGGAGAGTAAGGGATTTGGGGATGGTTACCGTGGGGGTGGGGCTGAGGGTGAGGGTGGTATTGGAATTGGTGGTGGTGAAACGGTGCCGTCTGGGGAGGGTACGAGTAAGGGCCAGAGGGCGGGGGGAAAGAGGCGGGTGGGATTGGGAACGAAGAGGAACTCAAATTAGGGTTAGGGTTTTGGTTTGAATTGTTCTGGGTTTGGGATTGGGGCGAGAGTGGCGTTGGGTTTGTTGGTTTAAAGAATTTCTGCATGTCAAAGGGTTGGGGTTGCTGATGGGGCGGTGGATTTGGATTCCCAGAAGAAGCCATGGGAGAACAGCAGATCTATATATCTCTCTGAAAGTGAATTGGAATTGCAGAGTGGGATTCGATTTCCTTCTTCTTTTGGTTGTAAGAAACGGGAAATGGATTTTAGAGAGAGAGATGGGAATTGGGAATCAGGGGATTTGCAGAGAGTGGGATCTGAATAGAGTGAATGAGCAAAGATGAGAGAGAGAGAGAGAGAGAGAGAGAGAGAGAGAGGCCTTGAAAAGCCGCACACCGAAAATAATTAAAACCCAATGAGGAGGAGGACTTTGGAGTGAAGAGTGGGGACTTGGGAGAGACCAAATATAAATGAAAAAAGGTGATCGAGAATTTATGAATATCGCAGTTTGGGCTTGGAGCTTTTGGAATATACCAATGTCCACCCTATATTATTTACGTATATGATGATATTTTTGTGATATTTTCCTTTCTTTTTCTCATCTTTGATAAAAATTTAATTGGAAATTATAAAACTACTCCACCCAATAAAAACTTGTAGCTACTTTTTCTTAGAATTTTAGAAACAAAACCATCTCGAAACCTTATTAGATGCGTGCTCAAACCTCTTGAGTAGTACAACCATCTCGAGCGTTCATAAAGACTTATTTCACTGTCTTTTAAAAATTCTCAAGTGAATTCGTTTGTTTTTTTTTTTAATTTTTGAGTGAATTGGTTAGTTTGATAATTGCTTTTTGGGTAAGAAATTACGAATGATGGCACATGTAGTTGTGATTTTGGGATTTTTGTTTTATTCAAAAATCACCTTTTGTGCTTTAAAAAAAAATTAAAATGAAAAAACTTTTGTCATAATGTTCCGTAGGATTACTTTTGTGCTGTGTCATGACAGTCGACAAAAGAATTGGGCTGCAGGTTAGCTGGCTGTTTTTTGGGCTTATTCTTAGTAAATTTTTTGGTCTGGGCTTAATCTGAGTAATTGTTTTGGTCTGGGCTTAATCTTAATATGGGTTGCGAATTTTAGAACCTCTCCTGAGTTGTCTTATTAATGGGCTCCAAAGGGACACCCATGTGTAACTTATTAATGGGCTTCATAAAATTTCGGTATTCAGGGCTTTATCTAAATTATATCTCTTATTCATGAGCTCCAAATAATTTAGAAGGCTCTTTTTCACTGGGCCAATGGTGTCTAAGTCCAATGAGAAAATGACATTTTATTGCAGATTAATGGTCTCATGTTCGAACTTCTACGACATCTGTAACGTGTGTGGGAAAATCTCTCTCACACTTCGTAACTTTGGCCAAAAGAAAAACGATTTAGGATAAGTTGAAACTTTGAAGAGAAAAAAAATACTACGGGTTCGTACTTAGGCCTAATATTTAAGAGACGACACGAGAGCGAGTGTACACATACCCAATTTTGAACAGCCAACACGAACACAATACAAAATAATAATAAAAATCAATTTAATAATTCGAGCCAACACAAACACCGCACGATTTATCATACTGTTAAGAAACAAACAATTTCTTAATTGAAATAAAATAGGGAGTTTCACTAAAATACCCAAAATGGGGGCTGAAATTATAAAAATACCCAACACCCGAAACACTTTATAAACATACCCAAAACCCATCATTACACACACTCAAAACCCATTTATAAACACACCCAAAAAATATACAATTGTTGATTGTGGGGTTGATTTTGGGTATGTTTCTATGTTTAAATAGTGCTTGGGTATTTTTATAAATACATGTCTAGAATTTGGTATTTTTATAAATATCTAAATAAAATAACTTGTTGGAGAAGAGTATGGTGCAGTTAAAGAGACCAAATTTTCTCATAAAATGTGTTATTATGTTTACGTTATTCATCCAAATTTGGGCCTACCAAATTCTATGAAACACTCCACGTCATCAACGTCCAAAAGCAAACCGTCTTTCTTGTTTAGAGGAAAAGGAGGAAAATAACAGATACCCTTTTATTTTGCTTTCTATTATCCAACCCATTAAAAAGGCAAAAATTCGAATCCCATATCCCCATATGCATTCATTTTGCTTTCCTTTTAAGCGAACGATACCCATTAGCGTCAAAGCGTTTCCATTCTCCATCTCCGATAAGGACGTCGAAAGCCCAACTTCCCCCACATTTATCAGAACCCAGATAAAAACCCATCTCCCAAATCCCAAGATCTCAAACAGCGAACCCTTTTTTTGGGTCTGAAATTCCAGAGAAAAAGAGATTTGAAGCACTCAAAGGGAAGCAAAGATGTGCTGCTGTCCAAGCAGAGTTTGCATGCTGTGCACTTGTTTGATACTGGTGGTGGTTATGGTGGGGCTTTTGTTTGGGTTTGGAGTGTTCAAGCATGGCTTCCACAAGCTCAAAGACACTGTGAATTTCTGTGATCCGAATGTTCATGGATCCTATTGTGGGTCTACTGGAAGACCCTTCTTGGGTTACACTGCACCTGCACCTTTCTAGGGGGGTTTCTTTAATTCTCTTGTTTTTCTATGTAATTTGTTTATATTTTTCTGTTCTTGGTTTTTCTGTTCTTGGTTTTAGGTTTGGTCTTTTATTGCTGGTAATCTGGGTTACTGGGTGTCATTGCAGCAGCTGCTGCACTAGGGATTTGGGTGGGTTGTTCTTGGAATTTAGGTTTATTTGTATTTTGCCCCCTTTCAGTTTATTATTCCATTGGTTATGTTTATTTTAGTGGACCTTGATTTGTGTGTGGCAGATTCCTCTGAAACTTTTTGGATATTACTTTGATTACAATATGTCAAGATTATTATTATTTTTTCATTTTTTTCCGCATTGAACTTTTAAATTTCAAAAGAAGAAATCTGGTATTGCACCACACTATATTCTCATCATCAATGCGTCCATAACGGTCACAAAGAGCCTTGAAGCTTTCAATAAAATTATGGGGTTTTGGCACATGAAAATGAGAATGGTACATTATATTAATAAATATCATCTCAATATACTATTTGATAATGTGGATATTATCTCGATGTGTTATTGATGATGTTGATATTATCCTATTATTTCGATAGCAAATGACCTTTGCGATGACATCATAAAACATATGTATTTTAAACAAAGGCTAAAATATTTTAAATAAAAGCTAAAATTATTATAAACAATGAGAAATGTATAATTTGAGAATAATAATTAAAAAATTCTAATGTTAGAAAAACCTAGATAATAAAATTATATTATCTTTAATTTAAAAAATATATAAAATTGAATAATATATGATGGTTTTATCATAATATTAATATACATTGGTGTAACAAAATAAAATAATGAAGTGCAACGAAAAAAATGAAAAATGAAAAATCAGACCAACAAAAATAAAATAAAAAAATAAAAAAAGTATCCAGACCAATACATTGGGTAGAAAATGAAAAAGATAATTTGGTGTTTTCAGTTTTTGTACATAAGTTTAAACTTGTTTTCAGAAAACGAATTCTAGTTAAAATGAAAACGACATACCAAACGCGTTTTTGATAGAAAATGAAAACATAAAATAAAAACGGGTCCTTGAAAACGTTACCGAATGGCCCCTAATAGTATTAGTTGAGAATTTTGCTAAGCAAATTGTGGTTTTTGAGAGCATCCTCTATAATTTTCTGTTGTGTGCAAAAAGGAAAAGTAGACGCTAAGGAAAGAGAAATAGAGGTTGCCCATGTGTTTGGTCGATCTAAGATTCAGAATTGGTGGGTTAGTATTTGGTTTTTACTAGGTAGGTTCCTTTTCGTGTTCGTGGCTATTGGTAGCTTCTTCTCTTTTTTCTCTTTTTAAGATTTATACATTTCTTTATGAACATGGCATGTTGATTTGGGTTAAATTTTGGCGGAGTCCTTTTGTCACATTGCGATAGAACATCAAATTGTTGTTCATACGTCAGATCCTCTTGGGCAAGCTTGTAAAACATCAACTAATATGGATGGAAAGTTTAAAGCTGAGGCTTTAGGGTTTGAGGTTTTTGGGCCCAATTTGGATCAGTCTTTGGGCCTAAAATTGTTCAAGTATGCGAATTGAAAAGAAAATGCAAATTCAACCTTTAGATTTTACCCAAGTGAAACGCACCACCACATTAGGAATAGGTCCTTAGGTTATGCTAAATAATTTATCTACGAGAAGGACCAAGGCAAAGTAACAAGCTAGTCAAAACATGTCAAGTTTGTTAGTTTTTGATAGAATTTGCTTGGATTTGAGGAAAAAAAATTAAAAGACAATGTTCCTTTTACAAGATTTAATAGTGGCCACAAAGTCAGAATATTTCTTTTTTTTCTACGGAAATAATTTGAAAGGTGTATAAGAAACGAGAGTATTTGTCAACCGATTTCTACAAATACGGATATACGCGCATCATACAAAAATGTACGTACTAATTATAGTATTGGCGAATCCTTTAAAGCAAAAAACACATCGTCATAAGCATTTGCATTCCCAATCTCCAGGGAATTCCAAGTTCTCGTGTAAAAAACCTTTCATTTGGCCAAAAGGAAAAAGAGAAATCTTTTGTTTGGCCAAATACAAGACAAAGAAAAGAGAAAAGAGAAAAGAGAGAGATAGAGAAACCCCTCTTCTCTCTTCTTGGATCTTAATCTTTAAAAAAAACAGAAAAGAAAAGGAGAAAGAGAAGCAAAGATGTGCTGCGTTGGGTGTATTGCTAGAATCTGCATGTGCATTTTCTGCTCTGCGATCCTGACAATAGCAATCTGCTTGCTATTTGGGTTGGGGCCAGTGAAGAGGTTCACCATTATAAAGACCAGGCACTTCCTGGATAGCTGTGAGCCAAGCATGTATGGCTCATTGTGCAGGCCTGGAAGACCCTTCTTTGACACGGCGCCTCCATCCTTCTTGGATCAAGTTGCACCTTCGCCATTCTAAAGGGTTTTCTTGTTGTTAATAGTATACAATATGTAATCTATTTGTTATCTTTCTCTCTTCTTTTTAATTTGTTATGTTTTTTGTTTTTTGTTTGGATTTTTTGGGGTTGCTAGAGGTTTGATTTTGTATTGTTGTGGGTAAAATATAGGGCTACATTATACTTGTGGATGATGGATCAGAGATGATCTTGGAATTTAATAAAACTATTTTTACCATGTTTTTGTATGCTTGATTTGTATTGACCCCATTTGGAGGGATTATGTGTGATGGTTGTGCTTAGCAAAACATTAATTTCTTGTCAATTGAGAAAACTTCTCATGGCCCTGATGAAAAAGGACAAGAAGAAGAAAGGGTAATCTCTCTTATTATGCTCAACCATAACCATAATTCACTTCAACTAATTTAACCAAATAAAATTGGCCCAGATCATATTTCATACTTAGGGGTGCAAGTTGGATTGGAAAATCCGATTCCTACCGATTCCGGTCCGAAAATTTCCAAAAAATTCCGACTCCGATAAATCCGATATCCGAATATGCCGAAATCCGAAATTTCCGATAAAATTCGGATCGGAATCGGAATGCATCTGTAAATTCCGAAATTCCGATCCGAAAAATTCCGAAGTTCTCTGAATCCATTCCGATCCGATTTTTCCGATTTTTTCCGAAAATTTCCGAATTTATAATAATAATAATTTCTAAATGCATTGTTTTTAATTTATAAGCCTAATATATGTTTCATTACTTATTTGTTATATTTCAATACCCACATACAAATATTCATACATGCATATATACTAAACATAGGAGTATATCACTTTAAGACTATATATTTTCTATAAATAAGCTTGTTTGAATTATATAAAAAAATGCATATGTGTGCTTGTTACGTAGAAGTATATATAACTTTAAGACTATATATTTTTGGCAAATATGCTTGTTTGAATATAACAAAAATGCATATATGTACTTGTTATATCCAAACCTTGTAAATGTGGAGAAATGAAACATTATTAGATAAATTGAGCTATAAAAATTTGGAATTTATTTTGGTGTTTCCAGCATTACTCTGATCAACAATGCATGTAACCTCTATAATATGGTATGGTCATTTATTTGAATTGAAGCTAGATGTTGTATATGACTAGACATGCTTGTCACAAGTGTCTTGTTACAACACCATGTACCTTCATTTAAATTCTAAAGCCATGACCATTTTGGTAATATTTTTGAAAAAATTGTTTTTAGAGAACATTTTCAGAAAATGAAAATGAGAAAGAAACCTTAACCAATCCCTTAGCAAAATAAAAGAAAAAAAATCGTATGTAATCTTATAATCTTTAGTTTAAATATGAAATTAGATAATATATCATGGTTTAACTAAATAGACAAAGTGCAATAGAAAAGGAAAAAAAAATTATCACCCATAAAAAAAATACAATAAAATTCGAATGTTAAAAATATCTCATCCATACAATTAAAATATATTAATCCCAAGTCAGATAGAGGGTTCTTGACGTAATGGTTCAAATGGAAATAATAAAAATAAAAATAGTTCAGTTAGCCAACAACTTTGTATCCAGATCCAGTTGCATCATTATGACACAGAAGAACCCTTGAAATTGACAAAACAAATCTCCTTTTTTTGCCAGCAACAACGAATAACAGTTTACAGCACCATCAATCCTTCAACCCATACAAGAATTATGCTCTATAATAAATAATCTCATCAAACCAAAACGAAAAAGCAAGGAAACGTGAAGAAGAAATCTATAGGACACCAGAATTTGGCAATAATCAACTAGAGAGAAGTTTAGAGGGAGCAACTGAGAGAGGAAGGTAAAATTCCAGATCGCATGTATCACTTGGATTGAAAATAAGACTGATAAGAAGATAAAAGACGAATTCATAAGTAAAGATCCCTTAATGCTTGAAGTTATTAAATAATTACGGATTAGAACTTGCTACCATGCTAAAAAAATTGATTAGGGTGGAGAGGATTTAATTATCTGAGATTGATGACGGTGGAGAGAGAGAGAGAGAGAGAGAGAGATTTAAAGATGTATATCAGATGTCTTTCTCTAGTGCAGAGATGATTAATTTTCTGGTGGACAAGGGAGTGGTTGCAATCCCATATCGTTTTTATGTTTTTATGAAGTGGTTGCAATCCCACATCGGTTGCTTAGATAAACCTCATCTGTTTTTTCCTCTATAAAAGCTTCATTCTAGCCTTATCCATCACAGACTTGAAATCCAGCCTTTATTTGGGCTTCAAATATATTTGTCTATTTGGGCTTTTGGCCATTTGGAGTTAAGGTTTGAATTAAAGTTCATTAGTTTCGATACTAATGATCTAGAATTTCTAATTTATGAATACCTAAATTTTCGAAATTATTGTAATAATATTACGAAAGTTAACTTTTTTGGAATTTCCGAAGTTTCCGAAAGTGCCGAATATTCTTTATCGGAATAGAATTATTATATTCCGAATTTTCGGAATCGGCATCGGAATTGATTTTTAGTTCCGAATATTTTCGGATCGGAATTCGGAACACTCGATTCCGATCCGTTCCGGCCGAATTGCAGCCCTATTCATACTAAAGAATTATTCCCCTGACTTCTTTAAGCACACAGCAACGTTCACCCCTAGAGCTAGAGAAGTGCATTATTCATTTCTTTGTGGGAGAACACGTTACACGATAATTCTCTGATTTGGTCCAAAAAAATATATGCACCAACAAAATTGAAATTCGTCGATGTATGTAAGATGACATGGTAGTTGGTTGTTAACAACAACAAAAAGAAGAAGTTAGGATTAACTAACAGGAAGAAGAAGGAGGAGACATAATTTTGCACATCTTTAAATAAGAAGAAGAAAATGGAAGGCAGCATTTTGCATGAAAATTACAGGTATTTCATCAAGAAGAGACAAAGAAAATGATTTGGTGCATGTGAAGATAGTGAATCGTTGAAAGATCGATGTATGTGAAAAATTAAGGAAAACAAAATTATATTTGATATTTGAAGTTATAACTAAAGTATAGTAAGTTAGGGACTAATTTGTTTAATGAATACGCAAATATCATTAATATAATAGTAATTATTATTATTATTTTCTAGCCCTTTTTTTTCAATATAATTATACTTTTTTTATATTTGTTATACAAACAATGTTAGGGGAGGAGGAATGTCACGACCCGATAAAAAAATAAGGAGTATTCTCGAATCATGGTGTGAGTCATACCATAGTCATAAGAATAAAATCCTACAACTATGATATGATGGGAAATAGAGCCACAAAATAATACAAATTTACTTAACATCGCAAAATCAGAGTCGCAGTAGCTTGTAGTTAACTACACACTAAGATCTTTAACAAATGGTTGACTACTTACAAATATTAATTACACAAATCAACAATAAAAGACCAGCAGCTTAGTTGAAACCCGCTTCCTCAAACTTCTTCTTTAATCCTACACAATCTATTAGGGTATGAGCATTCTAATGACCAGTAGAGTACCGTCAAACCCCTCAAAGTCAGCTATCACAATTAATCAAAGTGTCATGTGTCAAACAAACACAAGATATACAAATTATGCAATCATACCAGATAAATAAATTTGCATATGCGGTGATGTCATGAACTCACTCCCTTCTAATCTCACTAATTCATATACTAGGGCAACAAGCCTGCATGTCCCATACCATGCATTTTACCACTGTGGCTCCGAATACCTTAAAATATGAACTAGCGCCCATCCGTTCATTAACCCATTTTTCTTTTGTTTACGAATTTCTCAACTTTCACTTATCATTAGAGGCCCTGCTCCCATCACCTCAATATATTCAAGCTTTGCTCCTGTCACCTGAATATATTCCACATTTAATTTACTTAGATATATCTAAGGCCTTCTCCCACCCCTTAGATATACCTCAAACGACACGCACAAACCCCAAACACCACTGTCTTTATGATGCATATGTAATACATTGCAAACATCATTTATCTCTGCATAATAATAATATAGATAATAACAATGATATTCCAGGCTTAATCACATGCATAATAATATTCACTCAACATCAAATAATATCTGCGGAGAAACATCAATAATAATATTCACATAACATCAAATAGTATTCAACGAGCAACGCAATAATAATATTCATATTTATAGTACTATATATAATCACTAAGATTAAAAGTGACATAGCCCAATCATTGGGAAATTAGGAAATCCTACCTCAAGTCCAGCTAGCTTAACCTTGTGTGGTTTCGTCCTCGAAAGTACGCAGAGTAGAACACCTAGTTAAGATAATTTACTGATTAAAATTCATTGGAAATAAGGAAACAAATTTGAGTGTCCTACTAGCGCACGTAGACCTAAAACCCCAAAATACACTTGACAAGTTATTTGACCCGATTGTTACTCTCTTAACCTCACATCCAAGCAAGCATAGAACCAAGCGTCAAGGAAAAACTAATCTATTCCCCTCCTATAATAGTTCTGCTCTTTGGGATGTTTAAAATCAGGTGGTTCGGCTCTAGACTCATAAAGAAAATTTAAAACATCAATTCAAAACTAATATTTCAGTTTTGCTAAACATTTGGGTTGGAACACATTAACTTTGAAAATATTGAGTTCAAATCAAAATAATGTAAAACTTTCCAGATCACAACTAGACATAGAAACATTAAAGATGTCAAAATTTGATAAAAATTAGGGGTAAGGAAGCATGTCAAAATAGAAACCAAAACAGACTAGGCTGCATAACGTTCTTATTTTCAGGTTTGTACACTTTATTTTGAAAAATCTCCAAAATTACAATTTACAACCAAACTGGATAAAACTTTCCAGATCTCAAGAAAATACGAGAAATTAAAACATACTAAAATTTCATGAAAATCCAAGTTTATGAAGTTTTCAAACACTTACTTCAAAACATGGTATGCAGCAGAATCAAAACAATTCCAGCAGGATAGTCTCTACTTTGAAATTTCACAAAAATCAATTTAAATTCAAATGGCACAAAACCAACTTTGAAATAACCCTTGAGATATTCATTTTGATGTACCAAAATCCCAAAATGAAATTGGAACAAAAATCACATCGAAATAATCTAGAATTTCACAAAAACACACTTTGAAAGATATATATCCTTGAGGCATTCCAACCAACACTTGGTTTATAACTAGTACTCAAAGAGACAATAAAAAGATGAGCTTCATGCCTTTAAAGAATCATTTACTTGAGATGATAGTGGCTAATTTGACCAATTGAATGATAAGGAACAAGCCATTTGAGAGAAAGTACACATCTATAACAAGAAATTCAACATAATAACAAATTTTGTTCATACCAATTTTTAGAGAGTTATAATGGTTGCGTTTGGATGATCTTTGGATATGTTATAAAGAGGAGGATTTGGAGTAACTATCATGAAGAAACCATAGTGTTTTGGACTGAAAACGAGGGAAGGAACTAAGGTCGAAGACTATAAACAAGTTCCACTCTAAACGTTCCCAAGGTGGCTATAGAAGTCCGATCAATCTAAAATTTTGATATGTTATAATATACATCATTTCAAACAACTTTGATGAAGGAACCAAAGTCATTTGAGTACAGGAAATCACAGAAACATATTGAAACCGAGCATACTGCTGTGAAATCTGGAAATGGTAAACTTATTGTGATCATACCAACGTTTCAGAGCCTATACTAGTCGGATTGAGCTTAAATTTGAGTATGTTATAGGAATCACGTAAATGAACAACTTTTATGAAGAAAGTTTTCTCATTTGAGCTTCCGAAATTTGAGTTCTCGGCTGCTCCAAGGAAGTGACGAATTTTGGATTTTGAAGAGGAACAAAAGAAGAATAAGGATGAAACTAAGGTGAATGAGGAAAAAAGGGATGATACAATGAATGATGAGGATAAGAGTAAATTCATAATTGAAGAGCCTTAGGCTAGGTGAGTCATCAAGTTAGGAAAGAGTGATGATTCAATGAATGGGGAGAAAGAGAATAAGAAAGAATCTTAATTAGGCTAGGTGACTCACCATTTTAGACTAGGTGACTCATCCTTTCATAAATGGTGGATATGAAAGCTTGAGGCAAGGGGAGAAGAATGGGAGGAGGATGGTTTGATGTCCTTCACGTTTCAATTTTTTCTTTGCCTACAAGGGTGTTTTGGTAATTATCCACACATAGGGGTATTACAAGGAATCAAATCCAAGACCTTGAGTGCATGGGTAAATACTCTTAACTACTTGAGTTACAATCCCTTTGCCGTATAGCATACTCGAGCCTCTGCATTTAGCATCAGTGCATTTGTGTGCATTTACTAAAATCTTTATCATTTGATTAATCTAATGAGGTTAATTAATCCACATCAGCATATATAGTTATATTATCTTAAAAAATCACATGTTGTACCGTATCACCCCTTTCACAACCTCTCTCTCTCTCTCTCTCTCTCTCTCTCTCTCTCTCTCTCTCTCTCTCTCTCTCTCTCTCTCTCGTCTCCCTCTTCCCAGACTCCTAGATTCTCATGGCTGCCATCGCTCAACGGTCCAGCCCTACTGATAAAGTTGTATTTAATTTTCTTTATCATTGTTAATTTCGCTTGCCATAGAATAATCAATACTTGGCTATAACCATACTTGTTTGGAAGTTGAGGATAAATTAAAAAGTGCGTGGAATTGAATTTGTTGTGTGAATTTGTTTTGGGAATTCTCTTTTATCAACACAGAACAAACTTTATATTAATCCATTATTGATACTTACCAATTCTCTAGCTTTTTAAATTTGATTTCTTTGAATTGTTGATTGGTTTTGCTTTTATTTGCCTTATAATTCATTAGGTACATGGTTTTGTTTCTTGTTTGCATATGGGACTCAAATAAGGAGGGGTTGGGATTAGACCACTGAAGAGATGACAACCATGGAAATAAGAGTATGGGAAGAGGGTTTCTCATAAGAGACGTGGGGTGGGGAAGATTGTGCTCATTAAAGATAGGGAAGGGTAATCGATACAGTACAACATTTGATTTTTAAGATAATATAACTATGTTGATGTGGATTAATTAACCTCGTTAGATTACCCAAATGGTCAAGATTTTAGTAAATGCACACAAATGCACCGATGCTAAATGCAGAGGCTCGAGATCTGCATACTTTGTATAATAAATACAAATTTATATTAAATTTTTTTTTTTTTTTACTTAGCAAAGTTCAATAGTGTATTTCTATTAACTTATAATACTTAAAAATTAAATCATATTTTTTTAATAAAAGAACACAATCCAATCATTCAAGATTTATTTTTCAACCGTTCAGATCAAGCATTTGTATGGTCATGATGCATTTTATTGATGCACACATTTACTCTCCCTCCCTCACAAAACAAAGGGTATATACACCCTATATATAGATATATCAATATCCTCTCATATATCATAATTTCTCCACATTTGGAGAAGTCTCCAACAACATCCGATAAAATTGGAACGATATAGAACCACAATTCCCCCACATTTTCCAAAACTCAAATGCCCCATCTCATTTCACAAAATTCTCCCCAGATCTCTCAAAGAGGAGCCTTTTGATTTTTTTGGGTCTCAAAGCAAGTAAAAATGTGCAGGGCGTGCGTGTGCTGTATGTGCATATTAGTAATTTTGCTATTCATCGGGGTGTTATTTGCGGTCGGCCCTTTGACGAAGCTGAGGCATCACTTCATCATCAAGCAATCTGTGCATCATTTCTGCGATCCAAATGTTCATGGCTTTTTATGTAGGCGTAGTGGAATGACTAGAAAACCCTTATTGGGTTACACTGCACCTCCACCTTAATTTCTAGCTTAATTAGGGTTTTGTTTCTTTATTCTCTGACGCATTGTGTAATGAATCTGTCTCATCCTTCTTTGTTATTATTTGAATTTTAGTTCTTAGGTTTTAATTTTTTTAATGTTAATCTGGGTTTCTGGGTTACAATTTACATTGGTTACAGATGTAGATGTAAGGATTGTTCTTAGAATTTATATCCTCTTCTGTTTATGTTTACTTTTGTTTTTTTCTTTTAAGTCACATATATGGATGACAATTCTCCCCTTGTATTCGTGAGGTGTCGCCCCTAATGAGTATGGTATGAAGAACAAAAATCCGGAATGGGGACTAGTTTGGGAAAACTTTTGGTATGATATTTGGGACGGACCGGAAATGGTATCATTATTATCCAGTAATACTATTATTGTTAGAGAGGTGGTTAGTAAATTATATTGGTCAACAAATTTGGTACAAATAGTATTGTTATTATCTTAATAGATCCAATTTGTTTGGTATTTATGGTTTTCTATTTAGATTTTGGTAGGTATCAATTTATTTAGGTAGTCCATTCATATTTTTAATTAACGTGGATTGATCCATATATTGAGCACATAACCAACCCCGATTCGCTCCATTACTATTACTACATATGGGGAAGAGGATGAAGCATTATATAAGTACATTTCTTTTTCATTTATTGGGGAAGAGGCAGAGGAAGAGGATGAGGCGTTATATAAAGCAATAGTCTATTAAAAATCACATAATTAAAAACGTAAAAATAAAATAAAAGTTCATGTACAATTAAACTTTACAAATAGAAATAAAAATAAAGATATACTAAAAAGAAAAATTAAAAAAATAAACATAAAATAAGAGTCCATGTCTAACAAAAAGTCTCTAAGGGCTCGTTTGGGAGTAATTATGTAGAAGCGATTTTACTCATTAGTGATTTTAACATAATCACTTTATGTTAGTAGCGCTTTTCCTCAAAATCAGTTTATTGTTTGGCTACCAACATAAAAGTGCTTTTATATCTATGTGTCTATACGTGTCTCTCTCCCTCTCTTAATTTCTACATGGCAACCACATGGCATTGACATCAATGTAGAATGAAGATTGCTTTACATGTGCATCTATGTCATATTCTTATGTCTGATGTGGGGAAGGGAGCTCAAAACACATTTATATAACCCAAAATTGCAAACTAACCCATCTAAATAGATTGCAATATGACACAACTCTTTCTATATCCTTCTATTATTGCAAAAGAAAGTGTTTATAATAGCATCGACATATTATAGCCAACTGTTACGCTAGCTTTGACCCTTCACTCTCTCTCTCTCTCTCTCTCTCTCTCTCTCTCTCTCTCTCTCATAAATTCAATTTCTGATTATGATAATATTTTTACTAATAACTAATAGTGATATAATATATATGAATCAAGAAGCATGAGAATTTCATAGTACTATATGCTAAAAAAGAAAAGCTAAAATAAAAAATATCAAGATAAATATAGAAGTACATAAACCAATATAGTGAGAACAAAGAGAATTTACCTTGAAGAATGATAGCATTACTTTCAGAGATTGTAGCGAGAAATGGGGGAGCAAGAAGCTTTTGTAGAGAAAGCATAGAGGCAGGGACAAAGACGTGATGACTAGGGTGGATGAAACGTGTGGATTGCTTAAAAATTGTAGGGTTAGGCTTTTTGGCCATATTGTAAATATAATAGGGATAATATTGGTATTGCAAAACTTTCATTAAAAGGAATAAAGTGATTCCCAGTTTTTTTTTTAAAAAAAACACTTCTAGGGAGAAGCACCTCCCATGTGCTTATTCCTAAAATCACTTCAAGTGATTCTAATACCTATTTTAAGCACTTTTAAATTATTACCAAACACCATATTTTTTAAACAAAAGTGATTGTACTCAATAGGAAATGATTTTGGCCCTGTCAGAATTACTCTCAAACGAGCCCTAAGGATAGGAGAAATTATAGAATAAGAAGCTAAAAAAAAATTATTTGGAATTAATAAATTTTATCTTCCTAACAAAAAAAAAGAGAGGATAGAATATAAAGCAAAAAGAACAAAAAGCCTATACAAATGAATACTTTAAGAAAAAAAAATACAACTAAGGAAATAAGGAAATAATAATTTGTTTTAAACAAATACAAAAAAAAAAAAAAGCAAAAGAATACAACTTCCTTTTAGAGAAAGCAAAGTAAGACGGAAAGTTTTGGTATCCAATCAAACGAAAGCAAACTTTAAAAACGTCAAAAGTTAGACGGGTGCAACTAATTCGTAGCACAGACGACCCTTTTCTCTTTCTTCTCCAAGTGGGACTAGAAGTAAACAAAACAAAGCTCCTCCATATCCAAAGCCGAAGCTCGAATTCGACATAAAAGCTACAATACAATTGCACAACTTCTTCAGCAATTAACTCCATTGAAGAAGACTCGCAGAGATCCAATCACAGATGAAGATCACTGTAATGACCGCGGGCGAACAGATTCTCAACTTAGACGTCGATCCTCACGAAACTGTAAAACCCTAATTTCAGCTCAACAAAACCTCAATTACTTGCATGCGTATATATCTCTCTGTAATTTGGGGTGTGTTAGTTCATGTTGCTGCTCTGTTTTGTTTAATTAATTTGGAAGTTCCTTTTTTGTGATAGGTTGAAAATGTGAAAGCTCTGCTAGAGGTGGAGGTGAGAATTTCTTTACGTTAATTTTAAGTTTTATTTGTAGAATTATAAATTCGTTGGCTACTATGAAAGTATGGGGAAAGATACTATTCAATTGAAATAAATTTTGGATCTTTCTTTACTTGGGGACTCGGAGGAACAAGTAAAGAACCGAAATATAATTGCAGAATTTAAAATTCGAAACTTTTTGGGTTTGAAAACTAGTTTAAGTTAGCTAATTAATTAATTAATAGATGAATGTAAAGTGAATGTGTGATTTGTTTTTACAATGCATATAAGCAGACGCGGGTGCTGCTTCAGCAACAGCAGCTGCTATATAATGGGAGGGAGATGAGGAATTCTGAGAAGCTGAGTGCCCTTGGCGTTAAAGATGAAGACTTGATAATGATGGTATCCAATGCTGCACCGAGGTATGCTTGACCCACTTCATCATTTACAATTGTTCTCTTTGTTTTTGTCATTTTGTATTTTCTATTCAATTCCCTTTATGATGTCCATGCGTTTAATGGGTCTGTGAATATATTTCAGTGCTTCAGCCAATGCTTTGAGTTTCAATCCAGATGGGTCTGCGGTAAACCCAGGAGCTTTTCAGCAGCACATTAAGAATGATTCTAATTTGATAGCACAGTTGTTTCAGGTAGCATGCTGTTCTTTTACTTCAATTTCTTTTTCTTGTTTTGGATGAGGTTTGTGGACACCCGCACATGATTTAAATTTTTTCTTTAGTTTCAGCATTGTTATTCTGAAGGTATAAACTGTTGCAGAGTTTTTCAAAATGCAATTCCTTAGTTTATGTGATTGTTTACTTCCAGTGAGTTTCTGACAATCTTACTTTTATGTGGAACTTACAGAGTGACCCAGACTTAGCCCAAGTTATTCTTGGAAATGATCTCAATAGACTGCAGGAACTTTTACGACAGCGTCATCGCCAAAAGTCTGAACTTCGACGGCAACAAGATGAGGAGCTTGTAAGTGACCTTTTCTTCCCCTTCTTCTCATAGTCATTGTAGGATAGTTGCTACTTTCTATGAATTTCGTGGTAATCTGCCTCCGTACTTACAAATAAATACCTACATCCATATGATAATTTTTGAATTTTCAGAGAAATATAGTAATTAACTAACTGTAAATGATATTGCAATGTCTATTTCTGTCATGATACCTGTTTATCCTGTGTGTTACTTCTTGAATATAGATTTTGGCATGATGTATAATCTCTGTAACTAATGGAGTTTCTGTTTCACCTTATCTTGTGCGCAGGCTCTTCTTTATGCAGATCCTTTTGATGTTGAAGCACAGAAGAAGATTGAAGCTGCTATTCGCCAGGTTAGTGGTATTGTCTTTGTCAAAGGCCTGAGGTTCACAAATGATAATTCAACTTCACAATTTCTTTAATAACCTGATGCTGTAGTTGTTCTTTCATAAAATACTTGCACTAGTAACATTCTCTTAAAATTTATTTTTAAATGCACATAGTTTGTACTTTTTCTGTTTTTTATATTTGCTGATTTCCTTTGCAGAAAGGAATTGATGAAAACTGGGCTGCGGCTCTGGAACATAACCCTGAAGCTTTTGCAAGGGTGGTATGTATGATTGTCAACCTTTTCTACCATTGTTATCTTTTTAAAATTTACTCTTGATATTTCATTTGATGTTCTATGTTACTTTTCAGGTTATGTTGTATGTTGACATGGAAGTCAATGGTGTCCCGTTAAAGGTAACTCAAACGTAATAGCTTAGGGTGTGCACTGTTACTCTTCTTTCGCTTCAGTTCAATGTAATATGAGATGACTACATGCATGATTTTTGTTGCCTTACTTAGATGTCTTACTTTATTCGACTTCCCTTCATATTTTCTGTACAGATTGTCCATCTCAACTAGTATTAGAAGTTATAATTTTTTATTTTTTGTCTGTACCCAAATAGCTACAAAAGTTACATATTTTGTTTATTTTCACTTGTGTCCAGGCATTTGTTGACAGTGGAGCGCAGTCAACAATTATTTCAAAAAGCTGCGCTGAGCGTTGTGGGTGAGCTATTTTCACTATTAGACAGTAACTTACTTTCTACTAATTGTAATAATTGATCTGCACAAGCGATTCATGTAACATATTGACGAATATCTTATCACATACCCCTTTTGGATTATGCATGTAGGTATAGTATTTATTTATCCATGCGTAGTTATGCCTATTGTTTATATGCGTGGATGTATATGCACCTGTCCTCATGCATGAATCTAATTCCTGTTTGGATTAGCAATTTAGGTGCCAATGCTATCCTGCCTGTTGGCTGTTGGTCCACTGTCTTTTTGGTTGTGTTTCATTTTAGAAATTCAGTGGCCCAAACACGACCAAAATGTATGCATGGTTTTGAGAGCATGCTGATGTTGGTTTGGATCATGAGAGAAAAGTAGGAAGTTGTTCTATAACAATCTCAGTCGGTAGCCTTCATTAGCTAGTTTATGTCATTACCATTTTAGACAATAAAATTTGGCTTTTATGATCATCCCCTAAAGATGAATTTTTGTGAAAGAGGAAACAATTTTTGATTGCTTTATTTCTGTTTTCTTTATTAGAAACTCTGTTGGTTTTTTATATTTTATTTTTATGAATACTGTGAGAGTTATAGAAGTAAAAGCCTAATGTTGTGTTGTTTTGGGCATTGAATTATCTAGATTGTTGAGGCTTTTAGATCAACGTTACAAGGGTATTGCTCATGGAGTTGGTCAATCAGAGATATTGGGTCGGATACATGTAGCTCCAATCAAGGTAGCTGCCTATGATAAACATTTCATATCATATTATACTCTTGTGTCTGAGATGGGTACTTGAGTGACAGGATTTTTAACTTATTTATTAACATTGTTTCTTTAGATTGGGAATATATTTTATCCTTGCTCATTCTTGGTTCTGGATGCTCCCAATATGGAGTTCCTCTTTGGGTTGGATATGCTCCGTAAGCATCAGGTAGGATACATGCTCCAATTATGTGATAGTTGTCCATCTCAATGGCTTTAATTAGTGAAGTTTTCCAGATTTGTTAGTCTTCTAACATTGCAGATGTCTTCAGTGCATTATAGATTTGAAGGATAGTGTTTTGAGAGTTGGTGGTGGAGAAGTTTCCGTACCATTCTTGCAAGGTTGGTCCCATTATCTCTCTTCATATGTATGAATTTATAAAGATTCTGGAATATGTTGTCCTTTGGTAAATAAAAAACTTAAACTATGTACCAATTTCAGAAAAGGACATCCCATCTCGTTTTCTGGATGAAGAAAGGTTTGCCAAGGAAGCATCCAGCTCAGGAGCTCCTGTAAGTCTACTTGAGTTTATGCTTTTCCTGAAGTCAACAGGTCTTGATGTTTGCAATGTCTGATTTCTTTAATCAAAATGCTGCTATATCTAATCATCGAGTGCACAGCCCATGGAAAGTCTAATAGCAAAACTATGGAGGATCAATATTCTGGTGTTAACCATAAAAACCAATTGGCTCTTTCGTCCTGTACAAGTCCTTGTATTAGTTCCCCTTTTCTCTTCGTATCTTTTCTTTCCCTCCAATTTTCTTGTTAAGTACAGATATAGCATGGTTTTTTTTGGATCATAGCATTTATAGGATATGTTTAGGGTCTTAAAAATGTTTTCAGATCTAGGAAGGCAATCAACCTTTGACGTATATTTTGTAAGTTCTTGTATGGATTGGCACTCTTGTTATTTCTTTCAATATTCCTCATTTTACTTTGTTGTGTTATTCTTCAGGTTACATCTGGAACAGCAGATACAAGCAAAAATTCACCATCGGGAGGGCAATCGTCTGGTTAGTTTGGAAATTGGTTGTAGTTGTTAACGGGATTCACATTTTGATAATGATTTGTGTATGCAATTTAGTTTGTTTGCTCTAGTTTGGTTGAATTGGTTAAAAGGTAAATTGTGATAGCAGTGCATGCATGATGTTTTGCCACATATAACTGATGCACTTTTCCTGTTAAATTGACACAGGAAGTGCTCGTTCTAACCCGACTGAGGTAAACTTCTTTAGCTTTAACCTCTGCTGTAGTGTGTTTACATTTGGTTACTCTCAGTTCTAAGTTCTCAATCTTGGGCTATTCAATCTTTTGGGGTCACCATATAGAGAAGTTTGACGGGGGTGATGATGATGATCAATTATCATGGTATGAAAATTCTAATATGATAATGGTATGGCTGCAGGGACCTGATTTTGAAGCTAAAGTTGCAAAGCTTGTTGAGCTAGGGTTCGGGAGAGATGCTGTAATACAAGCTCTTAAATTTTTCGACTGTAACGAAGAACAAGCAGCAGGGTATCTTTTTGGGGGCTGATTAAGCTATATACCTTTTGAAATTCATTTCATTGTTGGAATAATAATGATTAATTGGAGAACTCAATTACAAAAGTAGTTCAAGTTGAAATATTGTGTATTTGTTACCCTTTGATTTGATTTTAATCTATTGACACCCACAAACGGGGCTGGCAACATTTACCCTTTTCAGATTATATATCATTCATCCTTTGTGTTGAGGTTCCCTGGTTTACTTTATCTCTGCTGCTAACTGTCTTTGATTGTCTCTGCCATACATTAAGGTATTGTCAATGCGTTGTGTACGTATGGGTTAGGCCTTCATTGTTGATCAGTATAAGGTCGTCAAAAACATTTCCAAACTATATGTTGCATTGAAGAATGTAGAAAAATGATGATAATTAAAAAATTAATTGAGTAAACATAATTTATTATTTTGAAAGTTTAGATTGAAATAAAGATGCTTTAGTACCAAAAACCGCCCCTTCCTCTACTTGAGAAGCAAGCAACTAAGCAAGGCCAAAACAAACATTTCAAGAGAAGAAATGTTTTGTCTTATGTTCTTGCAGAAGTTGAATCATTTCAATTAAATGGACAACCTCCTAGTGATACTCTCATTCCCACGGATTGATTGAAGAAACAAGATGGTAGCTGTTGCTGAAAGAAGCTTTTTTAATTTATGTTGCCTTGATGCTTTGTGATTTCTGATGTTGTTGCTTTGATTGTTGTTGCAACTTGTAATATACTATTATCTCTCCTTCATGTTGTGTTGAATTTGTTAAATTGATGTTTGATGTTTGTCATTTGTGTGATGATGGATTGTAATGTGTTAAATTCATGTGTGATGTTTGTTATTTATGATTTTTGAGGATTAATATGTGATGATGGATATTGAATATAAGATGATGATGATGCTGTAAAGTTTTTAACATATGATTTTGGGCTAAAAAATGCTTTGAATATGTATAGCTTTATATGCGTTGAATTCATGTGCAGGTTTATATGCTGTCAATTGGGCTCATAAATGTATTTTGTCTGAAATTTGGGCCAATTTCTAAGAAAGCCCAAAAATCCAAACTAAATCAAACCAAACCAATAAGTTCAGTTAATCGGAGTAAACTGTTTATACTGGCTATGATTTGGTTCCGGTTTCCCTAATAGCCACACTAAGACTTACGATTAGGTTTTTCGACCAAAAAAAAAGACTTACGATTAGGTGTCCAAGTTAGGCCCAAAATCGAACCAACCCGGATCGAGCCCAACACTATTATATAATACAATTTTCCTATGTCATGTAGGAGAGTAAGAAATCCCATTTTGAATTGGAAAAGGATTTAGGGTTTTACCAAGAAGAAGCCTGAATAGGAATCCATCCCATCAAACAGATAAAGTATCGGTTTGTCACAATAATATTAATATCATTATGACTAAATGATTTTGAAGTCCCTTTAATAATTGGTCAAATTAATACAAGCAATTAATTGAATATAATCGCATCATTTTTTTTTTTTGAATATAATAAAAGTAAAGTTTTAAGTCGAGAATCTTTAGTTTTGGATTTGGTCAAATGGGCTTATACTTTTGTTAGTTATAGGTCAAAACCTGTTTAATAAAATATAAGAGTTAAATTACTTTTTTGCCTCCTTTTTTATAAAAAAAAATTTCAATTAAGAGGCCCTGCCGCTTATTGAATGTTAAATATATTGTAAATATATAATGAAAAATGATATAGATACTATTTTTAGAGACCAACTTGTGTATCATCTCTCCTCTAATAGAGGTGAGACTCAATAATATTGGTGAACTCGACCTTTATTAGAGAGATGACATACAAGTTAGTCTCGAAAGATAATCTTTCCTAGCATGACAATAACTCGTTATTATTGCTTGCCCTTTAATTTGCTTATTAGTTTATGATTCCTATCCCACTAAATTGTGAATTTTGTTTCCTTGTAATCCTGGCGTCAATACAACAACATAACATTATTCAGCCTATACAATTTTATTATTGAAAGCCAGCACCTGCGGCTTATTGAAGGCCACAACCCTTGACAAATAAAAGTGAAAAGAATATGTGCGTTATAGTCAGAACTTAGCTGCATGTCTCACTTGACCTTTTGTAATTAGTGGTTCGAAATTTTTCTACAGACATGCTTTTGGCTGCATGCCTTACATGTACACATTCAAATTCAACCACCAAATTTAATACAACGTAAGCACGTGAGTATCTTATATCTCCTTGAAGGTTCATGTCATGCATGAGATTCATTTCATCTCTGGTTGAAAAAAATATTGTTGCAGAGCCAAACTTGTCCTTAAGAATCATCCTCAAATGTTAAGGGCTCATTAGGGACTACTTCTGCTCATAAGTGCTTTTAGCAAAAGTGCTTTTATAATATAAAGATATTGAAATTTTCAAGAGAAATCCAAGTGCTTCTCCAAAAAACGCTTTTATGATCTAGAAACACTTCTAAAACACTTAGCCCTTCCAGAAGCACTCCTAAACATATTCTATAGAAAATGCATATAACTCAATCAAAACAAGTTCTCTTGGTATCACAAACCCAAATCAAAACCAATCTGTCAATCTGTTTGGTGTCAGCTATCATAATCATCATCTTTGAGAGCATTCTCATTCAATGCTTAAGCTTACTAGAGAGGCAAGAAACAATGTGGTGGAACATAGACTTCCTGGAACTGAATTTAGCCATATGACATCTCATGAACCTTCAAAGGCTCAAACTTTGGCTTGGGTGGCAAGGACCCAAATGCTGCATCTGCTGCAGTTTTAAGCGTGCTGACTACGACCCTTCAAACATTAGAAGAGTTGCTCTAAGGAGTGGGCAATGGTGCTCAGGTATAGATAGCTAACCAGCATAAAGTCTATATTTTTTTTGTTATTTGATACAAGTCCTTAAGGTCATCAACCCTTGCATTTGCCTCAACACAGGAAGAAGCACCTTGAAGACCTCTTATAAATAATGTACGCACTTTGATGATATAACGTATCAACTGGATAACAAAATGAAGCATAGTGTAAAATGAAACAGAAATATAAATATGAATGCAACTCAAACAAATGTTTCCATAAAAAAGGAAATTCTTACAAGATGTCATGTCTTATCAAGTTACAAAATTACCTAGAACATTTGCAGAGCCACCACACGCATCCTCAAAACACTCAAAACTATAATTGGCTATAACAAATGCATAACTCAAGACAAACTCTCTAAGGTATCACAGACTAAAATCAAAACCTTTCTGCCAATCTGGCAGTAACTGCTCTTAATTTTGAATACACTTTTCCAGCAGGGGATCCTAAGATAAGGCTGCAAAGAGAATCCCTTGCAACTTTAATATTTGCAAAAGAGCCCAGTATGTGAATCTTGGTATCAGCAATCACAATCCTCGTCTTTGTAGCATTCTCGATGGCAAACTTTGTTTTACCACCTTTACCGGACAGTCTTCCTATAGCACGAGACAAGTGCTCTCCACGAAGTGTTTTAACATCCTTGATCTCAAAAGACTCCACATACAGCTCATCCATACGCAAAAGGGCAATTGCATCTATCACATCAAACCCCAGCATGAAAGCCTGAACAAAATCAGAGCACTTCTGTAGATTACTCACGTCGGGTGTGTCAGCTCTAGTCTTTAACTCAACTTTGCGACCCTTGAGATTCATACGAATGTCTATCTTCATCTGTTCGTAAACTGGGGTGTAAATATCCATCCATACTTTCTTGAGAGGCGAATATCGATGTGGTGGAACAGAGACTTTCCGGAACTGGACTCGACCATCTGACATCTCATGAGCCTTCAAAGGCTCAAAAATTGGCTTTGGTGGCAAAGCCGCAGCTGCTGAACTTGGTTCAGATGGAACTGCTTCAACTTCCATGGAAACAGGAGCTTCATTGGACTGCATTTTTAACTGCTCTGACGTTTGGGCCCTTCAAATATTAATCAAAATTTGTTCAAATAGGAGCATAAAATCCGAAATAATGTTTACCAATCCCTAAAAAAAATATGTTCTCACAATAAACATCTACTCTAATTCTAATTAAGCTTTATATCAATAAAAATATACAATACAATACAAACTATCCCTGCCTTGTGTGAGAGAACCGAAACAGAGCTGTTCTCACAATTAGAACCTCAACTGAAATATCCACAGCCTAAGATGCAATCATCAACTGAAATATCCCTGCTTTAAACTTACTCCAATAAAAGGAAAATTAAATTCCATTTCAAGTGACAAAATTTTCCCAATTTAATCATAGGTGCCTGATTTTTTTTTTATCGAGCTCGGAAATAGAACAAGCATCAAAATTGGCAGAGACCCAAATGAAAAACACACAAAAATTTCTGTAAAATTCAACAAAGATACAAAGATCAACTGCTTTTTCAACGTACCCACGAAAACTTAGGTCACGAATAGTCTAATTTTACTAAGCTTAAGAAATGTTGGAGAAAAAAAATAAACCTTTATGATAAAAAGAGAGTACCTGTGAGTGATGGAAGCAAATTCTGACCTCCTTCTCTCTTCCTCTGCGTCTTCGTCTATATGTGAGAGAGAGGGCCACGAAAGAGGAGGAGAGGGATAGCTAGGGTTTTGCTTTTATTAATTTCTAAATAGTAATTTGGGTTCATTTTTTGGTCGGACTGACTGTCCATGGATTGGGCCTTATTTGTTTTGAATAAGATTGGGCCTTATTTGTTGTTACATAAAAGTGAATTGTAAAAAAAAAGAACAGAAAAAAGATAAAGTATTCTCCAGGAAGAAAGATAAGGTTCCTTCAGCATCTTTTTCACTTTTTACAGCTTTTTTATGCGAACGCATTGACTGTTAGCAAAGACCAAGAGGTTGGAATTAAAAACCTATGAAATGAAGGGCCAGATCACTGTCTCTACCTAATACTTATCTTTAATCCAACGGCTATGGATAGGAATTTGGCGCACAACCATAGCTATATATAAATGTAAGATAAGGAATGTTGTTGTGTGGCCATAAGGTCAGCAAGTGAAGAAGCAGAGAATATGGAGAGGGAGATGGAATTTTAGGAAGGTTATGGCATGGGTAAGTGGGGAAGATGATAAAAGTAATTACTACTTTTGAGTGGTTACAACTTTGAAGTAGATGAAAAAAAATGTTATCTTTCCCAATCCACCCATGCCTTAGGTTTCCTCTTATTCATCCCTCTCCTCAATTTCTCTCCTCTACTGCTACAACATTTATATGTGATATGTTTATTATGTTTGGTAGCTGTTCATCTATAGATTTACTCTTCTTTAGTGTCCCATCATATATTTTTATTGTGTGTGGTGTGGTGATTAGGTTTTCCATGGTGTGTAGTTGGTTTTATAGTTTTTCCATTTGTTTTTTCTTTGTAAGGGTTGGTATAATTTGATGAGTGCGCATATAAGGATCTGTTTTGAGGCCAAAGATCTCATCAACCATATAAATTTCCAGCTTATTTTCTGATCTATGGAGATCTTTTTTACATAGTTTCTTTGAGATGATCATATTCATATGGCAGCAAAATGTGAAAAGTAACCAATTAAGAACATTTGTTTCATCCTTTTATTCGCTTATCGGCGCGAACTTAAGCTGACAATCAATCTAAAGTTGAATGCAAACATGGCCAAATTCTAATAGTGCTTCACTGCAAGAGGGCTCTTTACATAGTGACTGCCATCTGACCATATCAACTCTCCAAATACATACCCTTGAGGCTTACCCTTAATCTTAGCTTTCAATATAACCTTGAACTTCTTCACTTCACCAATTCTCTTAAATTCCAATCTTCTAGGTTTAATCAAAACTTCTACTTCTGATGGCTCCTTGACATGCACTCTGTATGTGCCGGGAGAACCAACATTTGTAACTTTTCTGTTTATGGTCACTGAGTCTTCCCCGAGATTAGGAACTGCAATTGAAGGGTAGTTGAAGTCTGCTAGGCTGAATGACTTGGAACACTTGTGAGTTGAGTTGGAGAATGATTTGATCATGGTTTCGTTGTATCCGCGAGCGCATAAGAAGTTCAAGTAATCGAGCGTTGTTAGGTTGTAAATTAGTCCTGGATCCATTGCTTTGTTTGGTTGAATGTGTCCTGAGCCATAAGCAAGTGGTGTTGCCTTCACATAAGAAGAAGAGTCATCAAGTATTGGTTCCATGCTGTCATCCTGTGTTGTAGCTGCATGTGTAAGGAAAGTAAGTAATGCTAGAAAGGCAGATGCGCATTTCATTTATAACTGGTCAATGAAAAAAACTAGGTGTTGTGTACCAGTGGTCATGATTGCAGATTTAATAGCTGCCGGACTCCAATCAGGGTGGAGTGTCCTGAGAAGCCCTGCAATTCCAGATGCATGAGGGCATGACATTGAACTGCCAGTTTGCACATTAAAAGGAACCCGGCGAGTATCGGAAATTTGAGAAGTTGGCCCTGCTGCTTCAGTATAAGCAGCAATTATGCTCACCCCTGGTGCAATGATATCAGGCTGAAAGTATGTAATGAAAAGTTCATGTAATATATAAACTGTAATGGTAATACCAGGGAAAGAAAACCCCATTAATTTGAACTAGAGAACAGAGAAAGTTATAGTTTACCTTTAAGATTCCCTGTTCCAGGAGGTTAGGCCCCCTAGATGAAAATGTAGCCACAAATGGAGCTGGCTTTGATCCCAATTCAGTCTTGACTCGAGTTAAGTAAGCCATTGGGGTTCTGTTATGAATAAAGTTACACACTGTGTGAGTAATTAAGACCAAATTTGATAATATATACATAAACAAAGTTCAAAAGCAAATTAGCAAGTGAGAGAGTTGAAGACTTGGTAGATTTAATGTAATCGAAGATATATTTGCCGTCAGTGTAGTTGACATGTGAAACTAGGAGCACATGAGGATCGGCTACAACATCATTTCCACTTTGCTCATCATTAACCAAGATCATTCCTACAGCACCTGCCATATCAGCCTGCCAGCTCTTCTCAGTTCTTGCATTATCGTTATATTCTCGAAGGCAAACCAAGATCTTTCCTTTCACCTTCCTAGGATCAAGGGTTCCACCCTGGCAAATTATTCTGAAGTGAAAAATGAAGCAGCTTACACATTGCTAAAGAGTAGAATCATACAACTTTTCGAAATTGATAGGTTCAAGCATTGTGCTTACGCTTCTGCAGTGGATGCATTAGCATGTTTCGCTTCTGCTGCACTGACCAATGGGTAGAACTTTTCCGATGGCAAGCCTTTAGCTGAAAGGCTAACTCCCTGGCAGAGTAAAAATGTAAACTAGTTACTGCAACTCATTATGTCTAGTAAACATCAAACAGGCATGCTGCTATTGGCAACCATTCAAAAATTGAACATCCTAGTTTGGTTGTATTGGCTCGTCCCTTGTAGACACTAGGAAAGTATGCAAAATGATACCTTCAAATGCTTCTTGTTTCCAAGAGAGACATAACTTGTGAACTCCCGATCGATCGTGCCAGCACCAACTGTTAATAACCAGGGCGACAGATTTAACACTGTCCCTGGATTTGGTCCTGTATTGCCAGCTGCACTAACCACAACAATGCCATGCTTAACTGCATGGAAGGCCCCTATTGAAATTGAATTCTTAAAAAATTCTTCTGTTCCTCCACCAAGAGACACAGAGATTATATCGACTCCATCACTTATTGCAGCATCAAAGGCAGCTAATACGTCTGCATCAAAGCACTGGGCACCTTCATATGGTGGCCAGCATACCTTATACGCAGCAACGCGGGCTCGAGGCGATCCACCCTTGGCAGTTCCATAGCCATTTCCAAAAACACTTACTCCGGGAACAAAGTTGCCAGCAGCCGTGGCAAGGGTATGGGATCCATGGCCATCGTAGTCACGAGCGGTGGAAAAGGAGGAATTGAGAGGGCCAGCATACATGGCAAGACCATTGTTAAAGTACCTTGTCCCAATCAGCTTTCTGCATTAAAATGTGCCCTTTCATATATGGGAAAGATTCTCATCAAGCTTGGGTTGAACACTTTGCATGACCGTTAGTCCAATTAACAAACACAAATTTTCTAAAATTTGGTAAAAGCATGGTTTGAAAATTTGATATGCAGATATGCACAGAAAGCCATAGGAGGCAAAACAATAAAACGCAGAATTAGCAAGAGCACATCATTAAGAAGAGAGATAGCTAGTTATCAGCCAATGTCCCACCAAGAAATGAAAAGTGAAAAATAGGATCAAAAGAGTCGCTTCAACAGAAAGTAGATGGTGACTGGTGTTATAAAGATAAAAATCATATGTGAGAAAACCACAAAATCCAATAATGCTAAGATTTTTCTCCCTTTTTTCCCCTCAATTATGGCCTCCTAACCAATGATTGATCAACCTCTGGTACTGAGTCATTGCTTGAACAGAACAACGTACCAACTCTAGCACTAGCAGGTTTTTTTCTTTTTTCTCTGAAAATGTTTTCTAAGTTTCTTATGCACCATATGCTCATGAATATCAAAATTTAGTACCTTTTTTTTTTGGCCTTCTCACCTAAAGACTAAAACCATATGTTGCTTTTTCTCTCTAGTGAAATTGAAGTATGAAATGCAATGAAACACAACTGGATTCAAGGAACTCTGATAGAAGTAGATTTTGAATTTGAACTTTACCTACCAGCTTTATCAATGCATTGGTTTAGAATATAATTAAAGAAAAAGTGGCTGTCAGTAGATAAGACTCAAGAGGCTGGACCTGTTACAACGAACTCGCTTTGTATCATGTTGACAAATTCCACGCCACTTTGAAGGGACGGGTCCCAACCCTTCATCACTAAAGCTTTTTGATTCTGGCCAAACACCTAACACATCCCCATTGCAAGAAGCAACAGTTAACAATGTAAAAAACAATGTAGGTTTTGGCAAAGAGTGAACAAAAATTTCTCAAAAAGTTCTTCATTATTATCTTCTATCCCAAATTTGATCAAGTTCTCAAGTTACAAGTCTTAGCAGGATACTCTAAAAGCTATCAGCTTGGTGGGCTTCATTCAAAGAAATGAGTTGTGTGACCGAAACAAGCAAACACGAAACGAAGTTCCAGAAACAATGCGACACTGACAGCAGTTTACAAGTTTCATAGTTCTTGAAGAAAATAAGTAATTACTTGTGGTCTAATAAACTCGAAAAACATATAGAAGTTTACCAGTATCTATGTTTGCAATTATTGTATCTTCTCCCAACCTTGCCTTCATCCAAATGGAGTGTGAAGGAATTAGTCCATTTCTCTCCAATCCAAGAAAATTCCATGATCTAGTTGTTTCCAGTTTGCTTCCCTTGTTTAAGAAAACCGATATCACATTTGGATGCTCTGCATCATCAAAAATACAAAGCAACTTTATAAATATTTTCCTGCAGCTTAATACCACAAACTAGGTTGTAGCTTGTATATATGAAAACTGACATTAGAAGAAAAAAATTATTACCACATACCTGCAATATCTGCGGCTTCTTCCTCTTCAAGAATTGCAGCAAAACCATTAATATGTCTAGTGTAGGAGTAGAAGATCACATCTTTGGCACTCTTATTGCTGTAAGTGGAATTCAAAGCAAATAAAATAGTTTGGAACATCAATTTATATGGAAAGGACCAGAGGTTTACTTTGCCTTGTGTTAAATTCTATACCTTCTCAAGAAAGACCCCAGAAAATCATAATGAAATTTTCTCACAGAATCGAGATCCACGGATGAGGGGTCGGGGCCATGTGAATGTGCTCCTAAGTACACTATGAATGACTGCAGTACCAAAGAAATCTTAAGGTCATTGGAAGAACTCAAGTACACTTTAGAAATATGATCATCATGTTCAAGAAAACTTGTTTAGCTGCAGCAAAAAGATTAAAAGAAAAACATGCTTGCCTTTTTTATGGATAGGGTAGGTGTCTGCAACAGAAAGAACAAAAGAACTGGTAGAAGCAAGGAAGGAAGAGTTGAAAGCGCCATTGCTTTGATTAATCTTTGTACAAAAATGTTGGCTACAAAGCTGGTTCAAGTTTATTTCTCTGAATGACAAATTGTTGACATAACTATATAAATTTATGGCACTGATAGCTTGAAATAGGAGATTCCATAAACAAAAAATGCTGATATGTATATGTATAAGAGAGATGTTTAATATGATGGTAGACTGCTTTAACTTTGAGATTTCTGTTTTTTTTTCTGGCCGTTGTGCTTCAATATTTTTTAAGTAAACCAAAAGATCCTTGTTTGGACACATGGGTCCAAGTCTTTGTCCTACTTTATGCCTGTTTGGGTAGCAAGTTGTGACACACAACGAGCTCAAGTCAAGAAAAAAAAAATATTAAATTAACACTACATTTTTTCACATGGTAACCAAATAAAAACTTCCATTTGATCCTTCATCATCAATTCCTTTATTAACCATTTTATTTTCCACTGATGTTTTAGAAAAATAAATCATTTCTGCCAAAATACAGAAAAGACATAAAATACATCTGACTAATGTGATCTCTACCTAATCATTTCCACATATTTGAAGGGCTCTAGACAATGATGAAAATGAATTGACCTACTTTGTCATTTCTAGTAGTGCATGACAACAATAGGGCTCCTGACATTGCGCTTTCCATCAGACCAATTCAACTCTCCAAACACATAGTCTTGAGTACCCTGAACCTTAGGCTTCAGAACAACCTTGAATTTCTTCTCTTCACCAATGGTCTTGAATTGCAAGCTACCAGGCTTAACTGACACAGAAACTCCTGCCGGTTCCTTAATATGTACTACGTATGTGCCTGGAGAACCAACATTCTTAACTCTTCTAGTTACAGTCACTGGTTTGTCATGGAGATCAGGAACTGTAATTGAAGGATAGTTAAAATCTGCAAGACTGTATGCCTTGGGACATGTGTGTGGCTCGTTGGAAAATACTTTGAGCAGTGTTGTGTTGTAGCCACGAGCGCATAAGAAGTTCAAGTAATCATCAGTAGTTAAGTCATAAACAAGTCCAGGGTCCATAGCACGGTTTGGTTGAACATGTCCTGCTCCATAAGCAAATGGTGTTGCTCTGGCTTTGGATGAATCCTGCATTGCCTCCTTGTTGTTATCTCGTTTTCTTGCTGCAATCGAAGCGAAAAAAGGAAAATGTAAGATTCCAAAACAAGTTTGACTAGTTATGGTGTCACTAAAAAAAGCTTGTACCTGTGGTCATGATTGCAGATTTAATAGCTGCAGGGCTCCAAGATGGGTGAAGAGTTTTCAGAAGACCGACAATTCCAGATACATGAGGGCATGACATCGAAGTTCCAGATTCTGTATTGAAAGATACATGCCGCTTATCAAACTTCTGATTAGTTGGCCCTTCTGCTCCAGTATAAGCAGCAATTATACTCACCCCTGGTGCTGTGATATCAGGCTGATTTACAAACAAGAACAAATTAGTTGAAAAAATCTAAACAAACACTATACACACAAGTTAGAAAACAGTTTCAAATAATACCTTAAGGATTGACTGCTCAATGGTGTTAGGTCCCCTAGAAGAGAATGAAGCCATAAATGGTGCTGGTTTTGTTCCTACTTCCGTCTTCACACGAGTTAAGTAAGCCACAGGGGTCCTGATGCATGCAAAATTTCACCGAATGATGAGCCAGATAATTAATCAGGAACTTTTGAAGTTCACAAACAAAAAGTGAAAGATGTGTTCACAAACAAAAAGTGAAAGATGTAAACATGTACTTGGAAGACTTGATGTAGGCAAAAACAGCTTTCCCATCAGAATAATTGACATGTGAAGTGGGAAGCAAGTGAGGATCTGCAATTAATTCATTCCCACTTAGCTTATCATTAACCAAAATCATTCCAACAGCGCCTGCAAGAGCAGCTTGCTGACCCTTGTCAGCTCTTGCATTTTCCCCTCGAACGCAGACCAAAATTTTCCCCTCCACCTTCTTTTTTTCCAGGCTTCCGGCTTTGCAGAGCTGGCTGAACAAAGTTCAACAAGAAACGATCAAGCATTGTAAATCATGAAGAACATATCATGAAAATAACTGGTGGTACTCACGCATCTGAACCGGAAGCATTAGCTGCTTTAGCATCTACTGCACTTATCAATGGGTAGAACTTCTTAGATGGCAAAGCTCCAGAGGAAAGACTTGCTCCCTAGTAAAAACAATGCAAAAAAAAAAAAAAAAAACTAGGATTATTTTGGGAAATATAACTGTTGATTAGCGCATCAACGACTATATATCATATCGTCAATTAATGCGATCCGTCTAGCAATACTCATAACAACAATGAACAAATGGCGGTTGAGGGGTTAAAGTGAAATACCTTGAGATGCTTCTTGTTGCCGAGAGCAACATAACTAGAGAACTCACGATCAATTGTGCTAGCTCCGACTGTGAGCAACCACGGTGACACATTGGACACTGTCCCGGGGGTAGGGCCTGAATTGCCAGCTGAGCTGACCACAGAAATCCCCTCCTTGACAGCATGGAAGGACCCTATTGCGATCCCATCAGTAAAGAACTCTGTAGCTTGACCACCCAGAGACACAGAAAGCACATCAACACCGTCACTGATTGCAGCATCAAAGGCTGCCATGATGTCTGCATCAAAGCACTCATTGCCATTGATTGGCGGCCAACATACCTTGTACGCAGCCACACGAGCTTTCGGTGATCCACCCTTCGCAGTGCCATTGCCATTGCCGAAGACACTTGCTCTCGGGACGAAATTACCAGCAGCTGTTGACAGGGTGTGAGAGCCATGGCCACCAAAGTCGCGTGCGTTGGGCTGGATGGTCTTAGCTGCAGAGGAGTTTACTGTGGAGGCATATGCAAGATAGCCTTTGCTAAAGTACCTTGCTCCGATCAGCTTCCTGCACAAGTGATTATCAGCTAATTAAACTTGTATTAAGCTGACAAGCAAAGATTTCTTCAAACCGAAAAACACAGCCATGTGAATTGAATTAAACAAACTATCAATGCAGCAATCAGAACTTGCGTGCTAAGAAAAATATGCATGTAAGTGAGGCAGCATGTAATGAATATAATAATAGTGGTAAATAATATCTGTTTGTAGACTAGATTAGTACAACACAGACATTGCTACCATAGTTGGTCTTACGTCTGCATGTGATGAAAATGTGCAACATAAACAATGACCCAAGTTGACTTTCTGAGATTTAAATTGGAGGCATTTCAGTCAACTCCAAGCATGATCAGGACCAAACAAAAAAAGCCTCTTTCAATGTGGATAAAATACAGGAAACCATTTTTCTCGTGATCCAAACTTTTTACTTTGATGACTCTCAAAGCATATTCTTTCCATCACATAATTCAAAAAAAAATAAAAAAAAAATAGAGCTGAACTGATAGGTGATAAATTGCAAAAGTAGGACATACCAGAAAAAATTGGTGGGAGACACAGCTTTTGGGAACTTTATAACAGGGACCCCCTTTCTTTTCGAACTTTATAATAAAGTTAGGGTGTTGGATCATAGATGTAGCCCAATAGGTCCCAATGCATGCTAGTGTACTTTCAAAAGTCAATTACCCATGGGATACAGTCACCTCCCATAAATCATAAACTCACTTGGTGTTGAAAACCAATTCCAAAATAGTTGGGTAGGCATCAAATAAGAGAAATGTTAAAGGCAGTCCCTCACGAGCAAGTGGATGATTTCTGTCTGTAAATGTAATTTAGAGTCCATAACTCGTCTACTAAAGTTAGATATACCTATTGGGTATCTTCACCTAGCATCTTAAGTTATGTTTGTACCCATAAATAAGTCTTGATCACTCAAATGAGGGACAATTAAACTCTTCAAACATGTAATGTGTTTTGGAAATTGAAGTGCTTAAGAAAGACAGCAAGAAGTGGAGAAAAGAATGAACCTATTGCAGTGAGAACCATTTTTGGTGTCAAGCTGACAGATTCCACGCCACTTGGATGGGATTGGTCCAATCCCTTCATCGCTAAAGCTCTTTGATTCCGGCCAAACACCTTCCACACACCCAAAAAAGAAAACAAGGCAAACAAAAGAAAACGTCAAAACACACATGATTGACACAAGAACACACAAATAATATGCTGCAAATAATGGAAGCAAAAGCAAAACTATACCAGAAAGGGAAATAATGTATATGGTATTTTAATAGAAAAAGAAAAGAAGAAAATACCCACAATTTGAAACACAAATATATTACAAAGTTGTCACAGTCACTTATCTAGACTGATCTGCATTTCTTACAGCGGTTAATTTCTAAGAATTAAGATTTTCTTGCAGTCGAGTAAAACAAAGCTTGACATCAACTTGCAAAACTCTTTGAAATATGAAAGTGGGTTGGTCAAAATCATTATGCAAAATGCCATATTGGGTTGGCAGCATTTCACAAGTAGGGTTTTTTTCGTATAAACCATGATATATCACTTCAGAAAGTTTCCATCTGATATGAAAAACGCTGACCTAATAGGGTCAGGTCAAAGTATCATAATTACATAAAACTCAGCAGCACTATATCATTGTCAACTTCTGGATTTAATTCGAAGAAATCAGTTGTGCTAAAAACGTGGACATGAAATCAAGTTTCAAAAACTCACGCAAGATTTAATGGGCAAGGCATCTATCAAGAAAAGCAAACAATGTGACCGATCTTACACTCCAAAGAGTTCAATGTTGCATAAATTTTGAACCAACCAACAAATTAAATCAAATTAAATTACCAGTATCAAGGTTTCCGATAATGGTATTTGCACCAAACCGTGCCTTCTTCCAAATCGAACCGGGACGAACTTCTCCGTTTTCTTCCAATCCAAGAAAATCCCATGAACGAGTTGTATGCAGTTTTCTTCCGCTGTTTGGGAAAACAGAAAGAACATTTGGGTCCTCTGCAATTGCATATGCATAGCCATTGTGAGAAACAGAGGAAAACAGAGAAAAACAGAGGAAACTGTAAATAAAAAAGAAGTTGTAAAATTGATTTCCAAAAACATTGTAATTGATACATTTCTATAGAAAGTATAAGATTTGAATTCTTACTTGCAATCTGAGCAGCCTCTTCATCATCCAAAATTGCAGCAAAGCCATTGATATTTCTGTTGTAGGAGTAAAATATTGCTTCTTGGGCCCTTTCATTGCTATTGAAGAAAGTGCAGCAAATAACAAATTCAACCACATTAGAAATGAAAAAAACAAAAAAGAAGAAAAAGGCCAAAGCCTGGTCAGAACTTATATGTAATGCCATACCTTCCCAATACTGATCCCAATAAATTGTAATGAGAGTTTGTTACGCTATCGAGATCGACCGACGAAGGGTCCAGGACATGAGGCTGTGCTCCTAAGTACACTATGTAAGACTGAAACAAAGAATAATTCCAAGGCCATCAGTAGAATTCATTAGAATGAAAAAATTAAAACTGAGAATACTGAATTGCATGAATGAAGTGAAGAAAAGCAATGCAGGCATACATTTTTGGCAGCATGGACTGGTATCTGAAACAGAAAGAGGAGAAAAACAGATAGAAGAAAAGGAGGGAGAATTGAACTCCCCATTGCTTTGCGTTGAATGTTTTCTGAAGAAGTTCGGAAAGAGGGCTCTGCTTTCCCCTGTTTTTAAAACTCTGCTTTTGCCTGTTTTGGAAGCAAAATTTGCTTCCCTCTTCGGATTAATAACGGAAAGTTGTGGGATTTGAAAGTATATAAGGGAATTGGCATTTTTTTGTGGAAATTATATAATTTTTAAAAATCATGGAAACAGTTTTTTATTTGGATATATGATTGAGAATGAGATTTCTGAAAATTGGTGGGAAAACAGTGGGCCTCAAAAAAGGGCAATTTGACTCTTTGATAGAGAAAAATAGCCTTTATGTTTTTGCAAAAATTATGTCGTCCATCAGTCAAATATCATGGTGGCCTGTATATTAATTTCGGGATTCTGATTGAATTTGGCAAGAAATTTAGTACAGGGAATCAGTAATTAGCATAAATTAGTCTTCTTTAGTGGGAAATTGATTCAAATTTAGTACCCTTTTTTTTTCCGAAGCAAATCACTGTCGATTTGCCTTGACTAGTAAATTATAAAATTTGCTTGTAAAAAGATTTGCAAAATGCAAATGCTCTCTCGTACAAAAAATATATAAATAAAAGTGAAAAATAAAAATAGAAATCTCAACTGCAATCTCTCTTTCATTTTTGTAGTTGGGCCAACCTTGCCTTTAGAGCCAAGGCAATCCTGCAACTAGGTTGTCCAAATAGAGATACAAATGTGCTCAGCATTCTCATCTATGGATAAAATAGTCCATGCAGTTTTAGACAAAGGGAGAAACAAAGCCCATGTTTCTTGTGGACCCCAAGGGGAGAAACAAAAATAAAAGAACGATTCAAATAATATTCTCTCCATATGCTTTCTAACCACTCCTCTTCTCTCTCTCTCTCTCTCTCTCTCTCTCTCTCTCTCTCTGTGTAAATGCATATATTCTAACAGATGCTCCCCCAGAAGTTCTTATCACTTATGATTTGGTAGCATTATTTCAAGCTTTCCTTGGAAGTGTACACTTCATTAGGACTTGTCTATCAACATTACAGTTAAAGAAGAAAAGCTCACAATTACATCAGTGTTAGAAGAAGGAACCCCCCCCTCAGAGTTTCTCTCCAAGGTGAGCTACTTGCCCTTGCTATAAGAAGTTATAGAGTAATTGCTCTTGCTCTGAAACTTGCCTTTGTCGTTGTTTTGCTCATGCCGAGTTCAAGATTCTCGAGTAACAAAGAGAATTCCTATACTATTTTGTTTTCATAACTTGTTAGTTGTGCTTTGGTTGCTATATGTTTTGAATTTTCTTTAAATCCATACCCTGGCCGTAAAATGATTACGAAACATGTTCTTGAAGAGAATTCAGATGCTTTTGTTTCTCATGCGTGTGCCATGCATGTCAAGGATTTGGCCTGTTCTTCAGACTTCAAGATGTAACTATTCCATTGATAAAATAAAATGATCATTCAAATCCGAAACCAAAATATAAAATCATTCAAATTTCACTTTTGAATTCAAGAATATGTGTTTCTGTAACACGAATGGCAGCTTCTATGTCATGACATGAGAACCAATATATATATGTACAGGACGACATAGATAAATTCGATCTGGACTAAAGAATCAACATGACAATAAATCCTGGACACTAATTTTACTAGCAATCCACATATTCGTGGACATAACAAGATAGGACAGATGTAACAGCGCTTATGATTTCATTCTTTTGTTTTTGTAGGCTTCAGAAACCTTTCCAGGCATTAAGAACTTCATGGAAGATTTCTGCTATCAAGTCCCTGTCTGCACTTAGCAAAAAGGCATTGAAATCGTCTCGGATGTCATATATCTTACCAAACTTCACAAGATACCGCATGCAGCTGGTTTTCAGTCGCGGCAATTGATATAGAGATGCATTTTGGAGCCTCTCAAGTACATTCTTTGAATCAATATCTTCCAAAAGACTCTCATGGCATGCATCTTTCAGGTCAGAGATGTCATACTTATCAGCAGCATGGAGAAGGGCAAGCCTGTTGTTCAGGAATTCTTCATGTCCGATGTTCCCATAAATGTAATTAAGAAAAGCCTGACAAGCATCAATTGACATATCAGAGATGTTTATGGTGGACAGTTCCTTCTCTTTGAGGTCATGCGAAAACATGCTCCGGAAAACAGGTGATCTTGCAGCAAGAATTGCCCGATGAGCTCCAATGCTTCCATCAGACACGTTAATCATGATGTCGGTGTGGATGCCTTCTGTTAACATTCGACCAAGGGACGCAAGAGCTGTTGCATTGGATCGCTTTTGCGTCAATCCTTCAGCCCAGATGGAGCAAGGTTCTCCACCCTATAAATGTAATGGAAAATTATCATTGTTAAATTAGGAATGGTGAAATCAGCACTCTTGTTTATTATTACTTTTGCTCAACCTAACCTCAGTCTCAACAGAACAATGTGATTATGTTGGCTCTTCAATATCATACTACATATTTAAATTAATATTAGCAGTTCTTACAACAGCAACCCAAGTAAGATGCTTACGTCTCCGGACGCAGTCTTCAAATCAAGGAATTCAACGTCAATGATGAATTTTCCAGTTAAGGGAACCTCAATTGCCCAAACAAAATCCTCATTGCTCTTGAGCTTTTTGTTTGTAATTTCTACATGAATACGAAACAAAAATAAAGAAGTAAATGAGCTCTGCTAAAGAAAAGAAAAGCAGCATCATTAAGAAAACATATCAAAGAATTCGACTTCATCAAATACTTTAAATCATGATCTTCTTTCCCTAAAAGCATCAAAAGGTTAATCAAAATTAAGGGTCCCAATTAGAAAAGCATGTCATAACTTGAGGGTTACCTGGATGAGTTAAGGTCTTGCGATCACCCACAGAACAGACCACTCGAATAATAAAAGAAGCAATCGGTGGATTATCTCTGGTTAAATTCGATATCTCTGGATACAATTTAACATACAATACCCTGTTCTTCTCTAGAGATAAGTGCCTTCATTTCAAACCCCAAACAAAAAGTAAAACAAAAAAAAGGTTAAAATTCACTCCAACCCATAAAAAAATACACAGGGCAAATTTTCCCAGCTACCAATCAGACTTGTAACATATGCAATGGGTTAAATTTATTTCTATAGTTAATACAAATGATTGAAATGTTAATGGGTGATCTTAGATTAACATTGATCATGCATGGATTTCAATGTTGATGATCATTAATTTCAACAAAGCAAGAATTTTGGTAAAAAGTGAAAAATTTGAGTTGGGTTTTGACTGACCAATTCCACTTGCCAATCTTGAAAGGATCCGATTTGCGGTAGGTGCAGGAAGCCAAGTTGTCGATTCTCCATTGGGCGAGACGCGACGTTGTTTCGACTCTGTAAGCTGAATCGCTCATCCTATCAGCAGAGAAAGCCAAGGCCGTCGTGATTTCATGGATGCAGTCGAAAATACCCTCCAACAGAGACTCTCCCGGCTTTCCCAGGTTGACAAATCCCACAATGCTCGCTTCTCATTAGCATATGCAACACCTAAACGACACCGTTCTGCTTTGTTCTCTCTCTGTTTCACTCTGTTTCTCTCTGTTTTCCCTCTGTGGACTGCTTCTACTAAAGCAGTTTCAAAATTTTCAAGAAAAGATAAAGTTTTTCGATATGGGTTTTAATTTTTGTATTTAAAACTCATTTGGGTTGCGATTGTTTCAATGGTTTCGGGCACGCAAGCTTTGCTTTTGTTGTTTCTTTACGCCATTGATAGTGAAGGTTGTTTTGGCACAGAGAGAGGGGGAGGGGGGGGATGGGGCCTTGGAGAGGTATTTTGGGTTTGGCAGCACAAACTACCTCAGGAGAGAGGATGACGGGAGTGTGGGGTTTTTATTTATTGAGATGTATTTTGGTTTGCTTCCCCATAAATTGGTCATGGCATGGGGAGTATGCTTGGAATGGGAAAGCCTTGTCCTTGGTTTATGGTGGCTTTGAAGCAAAGTATCTATTCTCTTAGCTTATTTATATTGATGTGTAATCATCAAATTGTTTGATTAAAGAGTAGATTTCATGGAAATGAACCCTTTTTTACTTTTATTTGTGTTATTTATTTTGGACCCGTATCTACACAATTATTAAGAGAATATGTTTTTGTCAACTAAGAAATAATGAAAAGATAAGTGGATATATATAAAACTTCAAAATGATTTCAATGAATAGAGATAAATTATTGTGGAAAAAATGTATAAAGTGAAAGTATCCTTCAATCACATGTAACACATAATTTAACCAACTCAACATCTCCTTCTACGTACTCATTACGTGTCCACAGATTACTAGTTAGTACGTAATAAAGAAATGAAATCTCACTTATTATGACTAAATCTTAAGTTCTTCAATAGCAGAAAGGGAAAAAAAACAATTTTTGTGATATTAGATTGCATGACCTAATATCTTGTAAACTTCGGCTCCTAAATGGAGGTGGTAATTAAAAAGCACTTCCTAACCAATATGGACTAGTCTATGGTGATTTACTAGTAGGAGTCATCCATGTGTCTTGGATTATGAATAGTAATGTTTTGGTAGTTTAATTATGTAAGATTTTGGAGATCCATTTTTAGGATGTTTAGCTTTGTGGTGACTTTGAAGTTTTTAGATTTTTGTTTGGTCGATAGCTTTGTGATGACTTTGAAGTTAAACCCATGAGTCACAATGAGATATATATATTTGTAGTATCATAACAAAAAGAGAAAAAGGGGAAAGGAAAATGACATGCAAAGTAATAGCTTGCAAGTCATAGCAAATTCAAAGGCATTAATGTGTAAGCTTTAAATGGATGCTATCACACACCATCATTCATTAAGCTATTTGTTTTATATCTACATTTTGTACCATATGCATGCAATCATATCTACTTAATTAACTTCTTTAAACATGATTTGCTTAATATATATAAATTAAAGTAAAGAATAGATAATTTCTTGTGGAAAGAGAGAGAGAGAGAAGTGTGGTGGGGGCATGGATTGAGAAGTGGGTGGAATCTTGGGTTCGTTTGTTTCCTTCTCTTAGATAATTGGCAATGGAAAATTCTTTGATTGGAGGAAGGCATACAATTTAAGTCGACAAGAAAGGTATCTCTGCGTGGGACATATCAACTAGAATCCTTATAAGCATCCAACATTGCAAGTAACCTATAATTAGTAATTAATGACTCATTAGTTGATTCATCTTTCTTTCTTATTTTAAATTTTCCTCTAAAGTAATCGTATGCAATAAACAGTGCCCCACTTGTGTATTTTATTTATTTATTTTTAGTTTCTTGGTTAAATCCAAATGCCAATTGTTGTACATCACTCATTTGGGAAGATAGGCCTCTCATAAGACATAATTGCCTTTTATAGACTTGATGATTCACTCCTTAAATAGGAAAAATGAATGATTGGATTAGTTTCATTTATTTGGGGGGTGAGAATTGCGATTATATAAAATTATTTGTTGAGAATAAAAATAGGCCAAAAGTCCTCAATGGTATATGTGATTTTTGATACGGTGGTTTTAATGTATTCAATTTTACTCATTGATTTATAGTGAATGTTATTGCGATCTTGCCATAATCGGTTATAACGTGTCCAACTGATCACTTTTGAATGGGTCGAAAAAGTTTTAATTCTTACTTTTACATTGCCATTGAAAAGAAAAATCAAGCCCTCAATATACTGCAGATTCTCAATATCACGGGTCGAAGAATTACTTTAAAATAGCGTAGAATATCACTTATATATGTTGTGTTACTTATGGGGGGCTAACCCAAGCCTGTGTAACAAACAACCTCTGAAGGTTTACGATAAATGGGCAGTGATGGTAAGTATGGGTAGGTCGATCTTCTAGAATGAGGTATATGTACTAAGCCCTATACCCTATACGTACTAATATATGAAAGATGGATTAATTGTATTATTTTTTATCCAATTAGATTGTGAGCAATCAATTACTAGATTTTGCTTAGAATTAATAAAGCACTATGGATAATGGTTAGGTAAACTCATAAATGATTTTAAATATAATGGTTGGTAAACTATGATTTCGCATCCATGCGACCGCAGAATTCTATGAAAGTTGGATAGTTTATGTTTCTAATGACCTTTTTGTCTTGAGCTCATCATTAAGTCAAGTCGTCACTGTAAAATGCCCTAATTAAGAGGTCAGAAATAATATCACAATCTTGGTTCTTTGTCTTCTGACCGTTGGATCATATGCAGATGATCAAACAAGAGTCATCAACTGAGAGAGACGTTTCCTTGCAAGATAACACTGAGAAAGACAATTGGGTCATGGCGACCTATCTATCAACTTGCATTTCAAAGTTTGAAGTAGTTGTTGTGAGGCAGATTGTCGCAGGGACAGGTGGCAACAGTGTAGCGAATTATACTAATTTTGTAATATATTTATTGGAAATGATTCAATTTTGAAACTTAGGTATAAGCAAAAAATAAGAATAAAAAAAGTGTAGTGGAAGAAGACTGGCTGTGTCTGTCGACAAACACTGACGAGGCAAAACATGGTTATGCGATTGATTGGCACACTAGGATAAGTCACCAAACCAGTGCATATGGACCAACCAACGCAGAACCAACCCTTCTCCACCAATTTTTTAAGGTTGTCATCTGACCAAGTGCTAGTTATTGGTGCTCTTAATTTTTTAGATGACTTTGCAATTGACAATTTGTGTCGAATTAGGATTAATTCGTACTCGACCCCAAAATGACACAACCTGAACAGGGGTACGAGTTGTGAGCACCATCCACACACACACAAGTACAGTCATTATAATATGATGAACTCGACTTGTTTTTCCTTAAGGCCCCGTTTGGTTCACGGAATGAATTTGAGGGGAAATCATTTCTCATGTCATTTCTCATGTTTGATAATGCTGGAAAAATAACCGAGAGATATCATTTTATTTCCCATAAACCAAACGGGGCCTAAGAGCCAATTTGTTAAGTTTTTCATGGCATCTGACTCTCTACTCAAATTCGTACACATTACACCGTTGGCATGGCCACCTGAATTAATTTGGGTTGTTCTTTCAAGTTTATGCTCTTCTTCATGTTCTAAATGGGCTGACCCTTCTTATATACTTGGCTTCAATTGGGCTTTTGAGAGGCATAGAGTTATGTGGACACAATTTGAGTCCTTGACCCTTTATTCTTTTAATTCCAAATAATATAATGTAGCTAAACCCTATGTGATCAATTTGAAGTATTGGGGTGGCTCCAATATTAGTGCACCAATATTTGCTTACCTGGGTGCAGAACAACCATTAGGTGATGATTTAACTTGGCTTGGCTTTCTCACAGATAATGCCCTTCAGTTTAAAGCTCTCCTGGTATATATAGAGGTACGAATATGAATTTTGGTTCTTAACACAATTTTCTGGTCTTGAAGTGAAGTTTTCTTATTTGATCCAAAAAAGAAGAAAACTCTCCTCCTCTGTTAAACCTACCATTTGGTGTGATAACATTTCTGCTATCTCCCTTGCATCAAACCCTGTTTTTCATGCCAGAACCAAACATGTGGAAATTGATTATCATTATATACGGGAGCTGGTTCTTGCAAATCTGGTTACAGTTCAGTATGTTTGCAGCCAAGACCAGATAGCTGATATTCATACTAAATCTTTGTCTAAGAATCGGTTTCTCTTTCTTCAATCCAAGCTTTCTCTTGGAACTCCTAGTCTTTCCAAGCTCAGCTTGAGGGGGTGTAAAGATAAAGATGCCAAGTCATGACCAAGTCATGACAGCTCATTTAGTTTGTTAAGCTGTTATGTTTGTTACAGCAGGTTGTTAGAGAAAGTTTTGTATAGCCTTGGTTATATATATATACACCTCAAATGTAAATGTAATTAACAAGGTCAGTAAATGAGAAGAGGATTATTCAGTAAAACTATTCTTCTGTTTTCCTTTGGTTTCTCTGGTTTCTTTACTTCCAAGCGGAGTTGCAACCTTGGATTATAAGTAATCTTCTATCCAAATTCAAGTGGGGTACTAGCCTATCCTGGAGCTTGGTTTTTGTGTTTACCTGTTGGTTTATTTGGAAATGGAGAAATAATTTCATATCCAAAGCTGAGGAGGAGTTGCCTCTTAGTCCCCTGAATAATATAGTGACTGCTGCTAAGGAATGGATTATGAATGCTTATACTCCACCAAAAATTGATAAAGTTTTGATATCTCTTGTCTGGGAACCCCCTGACAATGGTTGGTTTAAATTAAATGTGGATGGATCACGGAGATTTGGAGCTGGTACTATTGGAGCAGGAAGTGTGATTCGCGACTCTAGAGGTGGGTGGCTTGGCGGGTTCACTGTTAACTTGGGAATAGGCCAAATCTTGGATGCTGAATGTTGGGGTCTGTTTTTTGGAATCAGACTTGCTATTGACAAAAGGGTCTCCAAACTCATTATTGAGATGGACTCTGCTAGTGTGGTGCAACTTATCCAAATGACTGATGCTCTCCACTCTCATCCTCTTGCTGGGGTGATCTCTAATTGTCGAGAGGTCATGAATCGGTTTGATTGTTGTGTCTTGCGGCACATTTACAGAGAAACGAATGGGGTGGCCGACTGTCTTGCCAAATGGAGTTACAACGTGGATTTGGGTTTATACACCTTTGAGATTCAGGTGCCTACTTGGGTGGGTTCCTTTCTGATGGATGATATGTTAAGGGTGCCTAGAACCCGTGCAATTTGTTCTAATTTTGCGTAGTTTTTGCTCGAGACTCAGCGCCCCCCCCCCCCCCCCCCCACCCCCCATTTTACCCCAAAAAAAAGGCATTAATGTGTAAGCTTTAAATGGATTGCTATCACACACCATCATTCATTAAGCTATTTGTTTTATATCTACATTTTGGACCATATGCATGCAATCATATCTACTTAATTAACTTCTTTAAACATGATTTGCTTGATATATAAATTAAAGTAAAGAATAGATAATTTCTTGTGGGAAGAGAGACAGAGAGAGCAAAGTGTGGTGGGGGATATGGATTGAGAAGGGGGTGGAATCTTGGGTTATGGGTCGTTTGTTTCCTTCTCTTAGATAATTGGCAATGGAAAATTCTTTGATTGGGGCCCATACAATATAAGTCGACAAGAAAGGTATCTTTGCGTGGGACATATCAAGTTATCAACCAGAATCCTTATAAGCATCCCAATATTGCAAGTAACCCTATAATTAGTAATGACTCATTAGTTGGTTCATCTTTCTTTCTTATTTTAAATTTTCCTCTAAAGTAATGGGGCATGGGCAGATGATCATGAATCGTATGTAATAAACAGTGGCCCACTTGTGTATTTTATTTATTTATTTTTAGTTTCGGATTAATTGTTTTATTAGTCACTGAATTTAGACCCGTTTTGCATTTGACTCCCTCAATTTCCAAAATCATTTCCCTGGTCCTTTAACTTCACTTTCGTTAGGACAAATGGTCCTGCCGTCAATGTTGTTAACTTTTTCTGTTAAATGCAGGGGCAAAATGGTATTTTTATATTAAAACAAAAAAAAAGAATAAAAAATCATATCTTTAAAATAACAATAAAAGAAAATCAAATAAAAAACCAACAAAAAAAAAGTTTGGGGGGAAGTAGAAATCGGGATAGGGGAGGGAGAGAGAGTTTAATTTTAATTTTTATTCATATTTTAATCAATTTAATACAAAAATACCATTTTGCCCCTGCATTTAACAGAAAAGTTAACAAAATTGACGGCAGGACCATTTGTCCTAACGAAACTGAAGTTGAAGGACCACGGGAACAATTTTGGAAATTGAGGGGCTCAAATGCAAATTGGGTCTAAATTCAAAGACTAATAAAACGATTAACCTTTTAATTTCTTGGTTAAATCCAAATGTCAATTGTCATAGGACACTCGTTTAGGGCCTCCCATAAGACATAATTGCCTTTATAGACTTGATGATTCACTCGTTAAATAGGAAAAATGAATGATTGGATTAGTTTCATTTATTTGGGGTGAGAATTGCGATTATATATAATTATTTTTTGAGAATAAAAATAGGCCAAAAGTCCTAAATGGTACATGTGATTTTTGTTATGGTGGTTTTTAATGAATTCAATTTTACTCATTGATTTATAGTGAATGTTATTGCGATTATGCCATAATCGGTTATAATGTGTCCAACTGATCACTTTTGAATGGGTTGAAGAAGTTTTAATTCTTACTTTAACATCACCATTGAAAAAAAAAAAAGATCAAGCCCTCAATATATACTGCCGAATCTCAATATCACTTATGAATGAGCCGAAGAATTACTTTAAAATAAAGTAGAATATCATATATATATATGTGTTGTGTTACCTATGACCAAGCCAAGTCTGTGTAACAAACAACCTCTAAATATTACCGATATATGAGCAATAATGGTAAGCATGGGTAAGTCAATCTTCTAGAATGAGGTATATGTACTAAGCCCTATACCCTATGGGCATGTTTGGTAGGCCTCACTCCCTTGGACTGTGCTAAATAGGACTTGAAGCCCATGTTTGGTAAGATGGGGGACTAAGTTAAATGGGATTGTGGAGTCCAACAGTTAAAAAACCTCCTCACTCGCTCTCCTTACACAGAGAGCCTAAAATTCGGTTCACAAAATAAGCCCTTCGCTAAATTGAGAACACGCGACTCCGCCTCTCTCTCTCTCGTTAGCGACTTCGACTCTCTCTCTCGTTCGCGACTTCGACTCTCTCTCTCGTTCGCGACTTCGACTCTCTCTCTCTCTCTCTCTCGTTGGCGTTCGCGACTCTGCCTCTCCTTCGTTCAACATCGACTGCTCCCAGACAAGTTTTTCTGATCTCTTCCTTTTGATACCTCTTATTCCTTCTTCCACTTTTCTCATATGCTCTCTCTCTCTGCAACATTTTTCCTTTTAGACCACAGGTGCGCTACTCGATAGCTTCATTTAATCTATTTCTAGTTCGAAAAGAAGTTTTGTTACTGGGCTTAGAAGAAAGCTTAGGAAACACACACTAGTAAAAAAAAGAAACCTTGCGCGACGAAACACAATTCGTCGCTCAAAGTCTTACGCAACTAAATTTTGCGCAACGAAACACAAATCGTCGCACAAAGTCTTGCACGACGAAGATGTTTCGTTTCGCAAAGTCTTTACAAAAATAAATAAAATAAAAAATTATTTTTAAAAATCTTTGTATGACTTTGCGTGACGAAACACTAAAATTCGGTGCACAAAGTCTTGTGCGATGAAGATTGTTTCATCTCGCAAAGTCTTTACAAAAATAAATAAAATAAAAAATTATTTTTAAAAATCTTTGTATGACTTTGCGCGACGAAACACTAAAATTTGGTGCACAAAGTCTTGCGCGATGAAGATTGTTTCGTCTCGCAAAGTCTTTACAAAAATAAATAAAATAATTTTTTTTTAGGGTTTAGGGCATGACTTTGGGCGACGAAAAACTAAACTTTGTCTCGCAAAGTCTTTACAAAAATAAATAAAATAAAAAAATTATTTTGTTAGAAAAATATATTATTGTAGTTCGGATTGGGTTTTTGTTAGAAAATATATTTTTTAAATTGACGATCGAATTGGTTCATTGTATTCATATAGGGTCAAGGAGTGTAGCTGTAAAAAATCATCAAAATCGAAATTGAAATAACCGTTAAATCGTGATGTTTCGTTTATAACCGTCGAAATTTTTTATCCTATTACTTGATCTCTGAATGTTTATTTTTTTCGATTTTTGGCGTATATGATCTCGAAGTATAAACAAACAAGTTTGACGGTTGGATCGTTGAAACTAGTTTCGTAGAATGCGTATGCCATCAAAACAATATATTCACTAACAATTAAGAGTTTATTTATACTTTCATTAAATATAACATAAGATTTTGTGGTATCCACTAGTGTAAATATTTTAAATTGAAGAACAAATTCAGTCATTGTATTCATATAGGGTCAAGGAGTGTAGCTGTAAAAAAATCATCAAAATCGAAGTTAAAATAACCGTTAAATCGTGATTTTTATTTATAACCGTCGAAAAGTTTTGTCCCATTACTTGATCTCTGAATGTTTATTTTTTCCGATTTTTGGGGTATACGGTCTCGAAGTATAAACAAACAAGTTTGACGGTTGGATCGTTGAAACTAGTTTCATATAATGCGTATGCCATCAAAACAATATATTCACTAACAATTAAGAATTTATTTATACTTTTGTTAAATACAACATAAGATTTTGTGGTATCCACTAGTGTAAATATTTTAAATTGACGATTGAATGCAATTATTGTATTCATATAGGGTCAAGGAGTGTAGCTAAAAAAAATCATCAAAATCAGGGTTGAAAAAAACCGTTAAATCTTGATTTTTCGTTTATAACCGTGGAAATGTTTTGTCCCGTTACTTGATCTCTGAATGTTTTTTTTTCCGATTTTTTGTGTATATGATCTCGAAGTATAAACAAACAAGTTTGACGATTGGATTGTTGAGTAGCTTTAAATTTGTTTATTTTGTACATATAACACTTAAGAAATTGAATAGTATATATATTTATTAGTAGCTTTAAATTTTTTTTAAGACTTTGCGCGACAAATATAATATTTCGTCGCGCAAAGTATACTCTAAAAATTTGGGCGGGTACCAAAAATGGGAATTTAAAAAAAAAAAAATTTAAGACTTTGCACGACCAATATAATATTTCGTCGCGCAAAGTATATTCTAAAAATTTGGGCGGGTGCCAAAAATGGGAATTAAAATAAAAAAAAATTACGACTTTGCGCGACCAATATATAGTATTTCGTCGCGCAAAGTATACTCAAAAAATTTGGGCGAGTACAAAAAATGGGAATTTTTTTTAAAAAAAATTTACGACTTTGCGAGACCAATATATAGTATTTCATCGCACAAAGTATACTAAAAAAATTTGGGCAGGTACCAAAAATGGGAATTAAAAAATATAAAAAAATTATACGACTTTGCGCGACCAATATATGGTATTTTGTTGCACAAAGTATACTCTAAAAATTTGGTGGGTACCAAAAATGGGAATTTATAAAAAAAAAAATTTACGACTTTGCGCGACCAATATACAGTATTTCGTCGCGCAAAGTATACTCTAAAAATTTGGCCAGGTACCAAAAATAAGACGTGGGAATATTTTGGTCGCCCAAAACTTTTAGCGACCAAAAATTCGTCGCACAAAACCCTAAAAATTTGGGTGGGCACAAAAAATGGGAATTTTTTTTATAAAAAAATTTAGACTTTGCGCGACCAATATATTATTTCGTCACGCAAAGTGATACGGTTTTTAAAACCAAAATAACTCCTCCACCATTTTCTCAATGTCTTCTACTCTTACCTCTCCTCTCTCTTTCCCTCTCCCCAAATCCTACCTTTCTCTCACACTCACTCCTCTCACTTAATCTCTCATCTCTCTCTTCACTATCTCTCACTTTTACTCACTCTCTTATCTCTCTTTTCATCATCTCTCACTCTCACTCACTCTTTCATCTCTCTCTCTCTCTCTCTCTCTCTCTCACTATCTTCTCTAATTCTCTCACACTCACTTCTCCTGTGAAACCCCGTATTCATAAAATTATATGTGTTATATTTTTAGATTTTCTCATTAGTTATTAAAAAATAGTAGTAATATTATAAATAAGTATATGTATTGACAGCTTTATCTCTTCTTTTCTTGTTGACCAAGTTCAATAGCCTAGATTTTTTTTACAAACACACTTTAAGACTCCAAGTGTCATTCTACCTAGGTGACTAAGCTTTATTTAGCATGAGGTGTTGGCAATTAGATGATAGCTATCCTAGTCTTGGAGCTCAAGTTCTCACGTAGCCATCACCTCCCCACCAATTAAAACATATTGATTCCTCCTTGAGTGTACTATAAATAGAACATTTCCTTTGTTTTTGAAAGCAGTTACCCTTGCATGAAAGTTATGCAAAGAGAGAAAAACGTAGAGGGAGAGAGAATAGTGAGGAAATTCTTGGAGGAGAAAGGTAGATGGGTTGTCTTGCCAATTTATTTTAAGGGTTCTTATTATCGAAGTGAGTGGTTTATGTAATGTGTTCTAAAAGTTCTTATTTTGTGATAAAATATGAAAACAATGAATTATCGTGAATTTATTCTATTTACAAATATCTCTCTATTTCAAGTCAAGCATGTCTAATTTGGTGCAATCTTCCACACTATATATATATATATATATATATATATATATATATATATATATTGATTGGAATATGAAGTATGTATTATTCATGGAACATGAGAACTTCAATGTTGGGGTATCTGAGGGATAGATATACCACACGGGGACATAGGGCAGTGAGGCCAATAGGAGTCACGTGGTTGGTTACATGCTATGAAGGATAACCGAGATATGAAGGGATGGTGTGATATGATCTGAATTGGTGTATCTTTTCATGATATTTTCTAGAGTGTGTAAAATGGCATTGCTTGACTGGCATATTACATAATCTACTCACTGAGCGGTGGTTGCTCACCCTTCACCCTGTTTAATTTTTCAGATGAATTAGTGGGCAAGACAAGGATTAAACCAGTTGAGGCTGAATTAGATGAGAGTAATAGAGCTTTATTTATTAATTGTAAAGTTGTAAGATTTTGGGAACTATTTGTATAAGAAAAGTTTATTTTATGTTTCGGCTTTGCGTATATTTATTTTATTTTTATTTTCTCACGCACTGGGCGTGGGGTTTCCTCCTACCCCCGGGTCCAGGGCGTGACATCTCCCTCTCATTCTCACTCACTCAAAATCTTGCCAAAATGTATATTCTCTCCAAATTTTAAATTTTTTTTCATTAATATGTGTTTTTGGAGTTAGTTTTGAGTTTATGCCAATTTTTTGTTATTATTTTATGTTATTTTTTTGTTATTTGACAATATTTGTTTTTTTGTAGGGAATCATCGAGACTTTTACGGCTAAAGTTGAGGATTTGGACGCTATCGAAACATATCCTCCGCCACTACCACCACAATAGGCTTGTAGATTTTATTATTGTACTTTGTTAATTTATGTGTACATTTTGAATATTATATATATTGGATAATTTGACCACTATTTTTCATATGTAATTTTATTTTGAATATGTCAATTTAAATTAATGTAATTAAAAAAAAAATCATACAATTAAATTAAATTTAAAAAGTAAAAATTTGAAAAAAATTAATATAATGAAATTGATATAAGAGAAATAATAAAACAAAATGTCAAAAGCCTTGCGCGACAAAATATTTCGTCGCGCAAACTATTAAACTAGTTTATTTTAATTAAAAAATTTTTAAAAACAAAAATTTTTAAAAATTGAATATTTCGTCGCGCAAAGTTAGGATTTGTCGTGCAAAGTAGTTAAGATTCGTCGTGCAAAGTAGTTAAGATTCGTCGCACAAAGTTGATATTATTCGTCGCGCAAAGTAGATAATATTCGTCGCGCAAAGTAGTTAATATTCGTCGCGCAAAGTGTTTAAGATTCATCGCGTAAAGTATCTTTGAGCGACGTTAGTATTCGTCGCGCAAAGTTGTTATTGTTCATCGTGCAAAGTAGCTCTGCGCGACAAAGAATATTTTTCGTTGCGCAAACCCTTTCTTCACGATTTTTGCGCGACCAAACGTTCGTCGCGCAAAGTTTGCGCCAAAAAATTGTACTTTGCGCAACAAACTTATTTCGTCGCGCAAAGTGTTTTTTGTAGTAGTGACATTCAATCGACTGATAATACCCGAACTGTGATAAAATGAGTTTATGCGCTCACAATGTGGCCGTAGAATCTAAGTAATTTTTCATGGGTATTGCTTTTTCTTTGGGTGCTATTGAGAAATTTCATTATTAGATTGTTTGTTGGGTTGTTATTTTCTATCTATCCTCTGTTTGGTTGCTGGGAGTTTTAGGCAAGAAAAAGGGAAAATCTTCCATTTTTGTGTTTTATGCTGTTATAGATTATATAATAATTAGTGGCTTCACTAAAATTAAGCAGATAATGGAAAGAGAATTAAAATTTTAGTTGCATGTGTCATTTTACATCAATTTCTCAACAATCAAATAGTACATTAGGGTTTGAATGTGGATTAAGCACTTCATGTTTCCTCTCTTAATTGTTTGTTTACAAAAATTGCATCTTTTGGTTTAAAAAAACTGATATTATTCAAGCTTTACTTGTTAGAAACTTGAAGGCATATAGTTGGCAACTGCCTGTTGCCCATGATAAGTTAGTTTTAAGCTGAATTTGAGATTTGATGTGATGAATTGATATTATTAGCATTATTGTTCTTTTTCTTCTTCTTCTTCTTTCCAGTAATCTGTACTACAAAAAAAAAGGTCATTACCGACGAACTTTTTCCGAGGACCTCGAAATTTCCTCGGTAAAAGTGATATTTCCGACCAAAAAATGTTGTCTGTTGGAAATACGTCACAGGGCTGAAATTTATTTCCGACAAAGGAACTACCCTCGGCAAAAGTCTCTAAGATCGTCGGAAATGTAATTTATTTGGCGAGAAAACTTTGCGCCAACTTTATTAACGACAAAAAACATTTTAGTCGGAAATAAGATGATTATTTCCGAGGGGCTACTCATTCCGTCAGAATTGTTTGACTATTTCCGAGGAGCTTCTTTTTCCCTCGAAATTGTTTGACTATTTCTGAGGAGCTTCTTATTCCGTCGGAATTGTTTGACTATTTTTGAGGGGCTTCTCATTTCCATGGGATTTGTCTATGAACAAAATTGAGTTTTTATTATTACTTTGTATTTTATAATTCAAAATTAGATTTTTTTTTTTTGAGCTTTAAGGTGAAGAGAATGTCACAAGGAGTTCCTAGGAATTTTCGGTGTATTTTTCTGATTTTTAATTTATTTATTATGAATTATAGAAGTTAAATCTAAAAGAAATAATATGAAATAGAATAGATTGACACATGTCATTCTCTTAAAGGAACTCCGTCAGCGTTTCTGACAGGAGGCCTAATATGGCAACATGTGTCATTTTCTTACTATTTATTGCTTTTATCTTAAACAATTCATTAAAATTAAATAAAAAGCATAAAAATGCACCGAAAATTGCTACAAACTCTTTATAAATTAGCCTTTGATTATGAAGATCTAAAATCATGATTCCACATGTTTAAGTTAATGAGAATCATTGGATCTAATAAACAAGAGTGCTATATGATAGAATGTTTTGATTTGTCTATGAACAAAGTTGAGTTTTGTTATTACTTTGTATTTTTATAAGGCTTATTATCACAAAAGTTCCCTAAGGTTTATGAAACTATCAGATTGCATCCTTAATGTTTTTTGTGTCACTCGTGGTCCTCAAGGTTAGTATGTGTGATCACAAATGGTCCATGCTGTTAGGTTCCGTCAAAAACTCCTTTAGTTTGCTGACGTGGCATATATACATATCACAAAACATCCTTGAGGTTCACACATCTATCACGGATAGTCAATTAATATATATTTATATCCTCTTTTGTTTCTTCTATAATTTTATCTTTCTCCAATAAAGCTTCTCTATTTCTTATTCTCATTTATGTCAGTTTCAAGAACATTGTGAAAAATACCAGAAAGTTATTATTTACATAGAGCAATTGACAAGTTAAGGTTCATTCATCCAACTTCTCCATAATGTTAACTTCTAAATGCAGGCTGCTATAGAGTAATATAATTCATTTATTTACTTTTTGGAATAATTCTTAGTATTGTTGGAGCACAATCCAAAGATTTGTATTACTATTGGAGTCATTACATAAATATTAATTGCAAGATTTGTATTGGGCCATGAGCTGTTTGTTTGGTTCTACTTGGTATTGAGCAAGACCATTGTATTGTTAACTTCTTAATTATGAAGAGTTATGTTAAATGACATAGAGCAATACTTGAGTGAAATGGTGAGAACAATAGAATAATCTCTATTCTTTTCTTTTTTTGATTTATCTACAAATTGTGGTTTTACCAACTGCTTGAGTTTAATTTGTGGTACCCAGCTAGCTACATTCTGGACGAAGACATCCGTTGTGCACATAAACTCCTTTTGGTTTATGAGATAGTCTGGGCTTTGAGTTAAGGAAGGTGAGTTAAGCGTGGAATTTGACTATAGAAGTTCTTAAAATGTTGAATGAATCTGACTGATATTGTTTCAGAGATGGGCTTTGAGTTTTGATTTGTTAGTCTTCTCTCTCTCTCCCTCTCTCTATTATTGATGGGCTGTGTTTTCCATCCTACATATCCTTCAATAATGATTATTGGCTCTGACCAGGCAAGTCAATTCTCCATTATTGTGCAGAGTCCTTTTTGTTTTTGTGTTGTTCATTACATTTTTTAGTTGAAGATTTAGTTGTGACTGCTTATTAGTTATGACACCTGTTGTTTGCAACACATAGCTTGATTGGATTTAACATTGCCTTTAAGGTGCAGGATTAGCTTACAGCTGTGAAAGGAGATTTTCGCTGAAGCCAGAATTGAAGGATGTGGGATCTGAATATTATGCTTGTTTTACTACATTGTGAGAGTGGTTGAAAAGTTTTCAGTTCACTTTCCTCTCTATGAGCTTTCCTAGTACTTCTGTTTTTTGTTTTGTTTTGCTTTCTTTTCTTCTCTGTTTTGAATTTCGTTAAAGTCCCTTATGGCTAGGAATGGGGACTAAACCTTGTGATTTGGTTCCCATTTCACCTGTTTCTTGCTGAACCAGTTTCATACTTGATTTTTAACTGGGGACAACAATTGTAGGATTTGGAGCTATGGAACATGCCCGAGATGAAGGCAATACTTATACCAGTACATAAAGGATGTGTTACTTCTTTGGCTGTGTCACCTGTTACAGATGTGCTTGCTTCAGCTAGTTACGATAAGATTGTCAAGCTGTTTGGGTTACTATCCCACATGTGTTAGAGATGATGAGTACAAACCTTGGGGTTACAAAGGACATAAAGCCTGTACATTATTAGTTGAAGATGACTGAGCGACAAGATTAGTTGTGTTAGTTTGCCATAAAGCATGTACATTATTGTTATATGAGAATAAATGAGATGCTACTATATTTAGGGAGCCTTGTTTTATCACGGCTATGTATTGCACAATGAATTTTTATTTCTTTATGATGATATTTAGTGTTTTCAATTGTTTTGCTTTTATATACCATTTAACAGGATTTTTTTTTACAATGAATTGACATTGTTAGAAATAAATTTGTTGGTTGAATATAATGTTTTCGACCACTTGTTCGTCGAAAATATTTGTCGACAAGATTAATCTATTTGCGACAAACTTTGCGATGACTAAATGTGGTTGAAAATATATATTTCCGATGAGATATTATATATTTTCCACAAACTCTTTTGGTCAGTAATGATAATTGCGACGAAATCTAGCCATCGCAAATTATATATTATTGTTGGAAAACGTATTTTCGACAACATTCATTGGTCGAAAATATAATTCGCGAAATCTTGATAAAAAATTGTTTCCAACAATCTTATAAGTAATTGCGACCACATGTACGGGTCGGAAATAAATATGCATGGTCGTTGTAAAAATTCATTTCCGATAGAAATTTAAGCAGCAGCTACGAAACATGGGCGTTAGAAATACATTATTTACGATGGAATGGTTGAAAAAGAAGTATTTCCAACTAGCGTTTTACCAACGACTTCCAACGGACTTTTGCCGTCATAAAAGGGTATTTCCGACGGCAAAAGGCTTTTTTCGACAAAACAAAGCCCTCGCTAAAGGGGTTCTGTTTTGTAGTGACAGTTTTGGGATGCCATGGCTGGACTTATTTGAAATATGCAATTCTTTTCCAGTCTGTTGTATTTATAGTTTTGGTCGCATTCTTTTCAGGAAGCTGAGAAGCATCTGTCAGATATGGTTGTGTCCAAGGCTCTGGTGGCCAAGATTGACCAGCCAATGGGAATAGTCTGTTTTCAAACTGCAAAGGATAGCAACAATGTTCTTAATTCGTGGGCTACGAACTTGGAGAAATTGCTTGATCTTGTTGAGAAGAGCTGCCACCAAATACACAAAGAAACCATGGTTCACAAGGCTGCTCTGAAGGTTTGAGAATCACAAATTTCAGGTATAGATCTTCTGTGAGCGGCATGCTTATTTATGTACTTTTCGAAAATCAAATAAAGTGCCATTTCCAATGAAGACCTTTAACCATGATTGCAGGTAGGCCACACCTAATCTTTCGTTTCGCGTATTAAAGAGTTCTTGGATTCAAGCATTTGGATTAAACCTGTGTTTCACTGGGTTGATGAGGCATATGTATCAATTTATTTCTTTTGCTAGTGTTATGCTTCTTGAAACTAAATTGAAGATTGTTGTATGCTACCGGCACATCCCTTGCTAGTAGGTAACCAAAGGAAAATTTGATCGGCTTAATTTGTTTCTGGCACTGGAAAGAAATTGACTGCTTTCACTTGTTAACTATGTTCTTTGCCCTTGTTTAAGATTCCTTGTGTGTTCCACATGGTTACTGGAAAGAAATTGACTGATTTCACAACTAATTTGAAGTGATATCTTATGCAAATTTAGTACCTTACACTTTTTTTTTTTTGGATGAAATGGGGGGGAAAAACCCCAAGAAACAGCTACAAATTAGCAATAGAAATCTGACGAGAGCGAGAGACCCCTAAGAGGTCATCAACCAAAATATCATTAGCCCACGCAGGAGCATTATCAAAATAACAAATGCCTAAGTCAAGGTTGTAGCTCCACCTAGCAAGGCAGTCAGCAAGGCAATTCTTTTCCCTATATATATGATGTAACTGATAATTCTCAAATTGCCTTAGAAGAGTGCAGCAATCTTGCAGCAAGCCAGCAAGTGGGTGAAACCGAGATACATCAGTTTGTTGGATAAGTTGTACACCAAGAGATGAGTCCATTTCAATGATGATCCTATTGATGCCTTTGTCTAAAGCCATTTTAAGACCAAAAAACAAGCCCCACAGTTTAGCTTGAATTATTTGGCCCTTTCCCAAGTTCACCGCAAACCCCTTAATCCATTCTCCAGCACAGCCACGAAGAATACCACCAGCACCAATATTCCCAGAGGTAAGTTTGCAAGAACCATCCACATTGAGTTTAACCACTCCAATACCAGGAAATTCCCAAGCCAAAGAAATCTGAATTTTCTCCCCAGCTATAGCACCACCACAAGGAACCTTACTCCATTCAGAGATAGCATATAAGATGATTTGCCTGCTGTTAGAAGGAGCAGCCTCATCAACATTAAAGATAGATTGGTTTCTCCATTTCCACAAATACCAACAAATAAACACAAAGACAGAACACCAAGAAATACTCCTAGACCATCTAGCCTTGGAAAGGATATTAGTCTTTAACCAAGGTTGGAAGTCAGCATAAAAGAAGTTATTTCGTTGGTGGGGAGGCAAGAAATAACGCCAAATCTCTTTGGCTTTAGTACAATCTCTAAGAATGTGGAGAGCAGTTTCATAGGGCCAATCACATATAGAGCAAGAAGGGTCAGTAGCTAAATTCCTTCTTACTCTCTGATCATTTGACAAAATTTTATCTTGGTAAACAAGCCAGAGGAAGACTTTCAACTTGGGGGGAAGGTTCAACTGCCATAAAACCTTCCAAAAAGAGTCCTTCCAAGAAGAGTCTCCAAAAAGCAGTTGATATGCAGATTTAACAGTGAAGACCCCATTAGCTGTGTGTTTCCAAATCTGCGAATCTTGTAAAGTACCAATAAAACCAACAGGAAAATTAAGAATTCTTTCTACTACCTCAACAGGAACAGCAGCTTTCAACCTCTCAATATCCCACCATCCATGCTTAAAGAAGCTTGAAACAGGGCAGTCCAAATCTAGCACATCACCAATTCCCTCATACTCCATCAATGGTATGTCAGACAACCCCTTGTCTGTCCAGAATTTCACTTTATCCCCCATCCCAATTCTCCAAGTCATCCCCTGCTTAAGCAGTCTAGAGCCATGTAGAATTCCCTTCCAGGTGGCAGAACATCCGTGTCTATTAATCCGAGAATTGTCCAAGATAGAGTATCCTTGCAGGTACTTATCCTCATAAATTTTGGCCCACAAGCCCTTATCTTGAGCATGTAGTCTCCAACCAATTTTACCCAGCATAGCTTGGTTCATTAACGAGGTTTTCTTCAACCCCAAACCACCTTTATGCTTGGGTTTAGATACCAAATCCCATTGGCATAAGTGAACCTTGCTCTGCTTGGCACTACCTCCCCAGAAAAAGTTGCGATTAACGCGATCAAGATCATCACAGATGCTCATAGGTAATTTAGTTGTTTGCATTGCATAGATAGGTATAGAAGATGTAACTGCTTGAATAAGAGTTGTCCGACCCGCCATAGACAAGCATTTACTTTTCCAAGTAGCCAATCTATTATGGACCTTGTCCACAATGCTATTATAAGTACACTTGTTCGCACGGTGATGCAGGAGAGGCATACCTAGGTATCTTCCCAAATTTTCAGTCAAAGGTGAACCACATATAGCACTTATTTCCTTGGCAAGCTCCTTGCCGGTGTTTGGAGAACAAAAGACTACAGACTTAGAAAAATTGACAGTCTGACCCGAAGCCTTGCAAAACAAGTCCAAACATCTTTTCATGATCCGAGCATACTTTGGGCTAGCCTCCGAAAACAGGATTAGATCATCTGCAAAGAAGAGGTGAGAGACAAAAGGCCCAGATTGGGAAGATCTGATAGGCTTCCAATTCTTTTTGCAAACAGAATCAGTGATCATGTGGGAGAGTTTCTCAATGCATAAAACAAAGAGATAGGGAGAGAGAGGGTCTCCCTGTCTAATACCACTTTTAGGGGTGAAAGGGTCAGTTAATTCACCATTAACACAAACTTGATACTGTACCGTAGAAATACAACTCATGACTAATTGGATAAAGGCCGCAGGAAGTTTCAACTCCATAAGCACCTGTTCAATAAAATCCCAACTCAGTCTGTCATAGGCTTTAGATAAATCAATCTTCCATGCAACAAAACCTTTCTTGCCTTTGGACATCCTGAATTTATGCATAAGTTCTTGAGCGATGAGGATGTTGTCAGTAATATGTCTACCCGGAACAAAGCTCACCTGGTTGGGGCTAATCAAACTAGGCAGGATAGGCCTTAGACGAGCAACCAGGATCTTTGAAATAACTTTGTAGAGAGTGCAGCAAAGACTTATAGGCCGAAATTGGATCATAGAGGTAGGATTATCCACTTTAGGCACCAGAGTAATCAAGGTGGAATTAAGACCTTTAGGAATCCTACACTCCCTGAAGCCTTGGTCGACCAACTTAAAAATATCATTAGCGCAAATATTCCAGTGCTTCTGATAAAAGCAAGCTGGAAACCCATCTCTTCCTGGAGCTTTAATCCCCCCAATGCTAAAGAGACTCGCCTTAACTTCTTCCATATCAACTGCAGTTACCAAGGAAGCCAACTCTCCAGAATCAATAGAGGGAAAGAGATTAGGGATTGCAAACCTGCAGGTTGGCACATGAGTAGGAGAAAACAAATCAGAAAAATAGCGCATAGCCAAATTTTTAATACCATCAGCCTCTTCCACCCAAACTCCAGCATCATTCTTGAGTTTGTCAATTTTATTCTTTCTCCTTCTAATAATGGTAGACATGTGGAAGAACTTGGTATTACGGTCACCCTCTTGAAGCCACTTCACCCTAGACTTTTGGTGCCAAAAAATAGCTTCCTGGTCCAGGATACCATTAAACTCTTCAATAAGCACAGTTTCCAAATTGTTAAGAAAATCGTTAGGCCCTTGGCAAAAGGCCTTTTGAATCCCCGCCAAACGAGCTAAAATTCTAGCTTTTTTTTGTTTGATATGACCAAAGACAGCGCGGTTCCAATGCTTGAGGGGCTCCACTAAGGCACAAGATTTCTCCAAAGCAGAGCCAGAGGAGAGCTCCCAGATTTGAGCAATAAACTCTTGGAACTCCTCATGTTTCAACCACATTGCCTCGAATCTAAAAGGCCTTTTAATGCTTGAATGAGCAAACTGAGACTGAAGACAGATTTTGATAGGAGAGTGATCAGACTTCATCCTTGGCAGATGGATAACATGAGCATCAGGAAAGAGGCCTCTCCACTGAATATTGCAAATAGAACGATCAAGCCTTTCAAAAATCCTCTTATTAGTCCAAGTATATTTAGGTCCAGAGAAACCTAAGTCACACATTGCATACTGATCAAACCAAGTTTTGAAGCCTTTCAACCGATTGATAGGGTTACCTCCTAATTTATCACTGCTACTCAACATATCATTAAAGTCTCCATCTAACATCCATGGTAGATTATGGCAACCAGCTACAAAGGAGAGGTACTCCCAAAGTTTTGTCCTTTTAACCCCACAAGGTTTAGCATAAATGGCTGTAAACATCCAAGGAGATTTGTTCGGCCAAGAAATACAGGCAGAAATGGCCTGATCATGTGTACCAAGGATCTCCACTTTAACTCTTCTGTCATCCCACATTAGCCACAAGCCCCCAGAAAAGCCAATAGGATCAACAATTTCAAAGCTCGGGAACCCAAGAGATTTAACCATAGAAATAGCTTTCAACCCACTGATGCGAGGCTCACAAATAAACAAAACCTCCATGTGGTGGCTACTAATCAAGTCTTTCATAGTAGTTCTAAACTTGGTGCAAGCTGCACCTCTAGCATTCCAACATAAAATCGACATAAAAAATTATGGGGGAAAAGGAAGGGACCTGCAGGGTCAAGCCCTTAGATTTCGAGAAATGTACCTCCAGTATCATTAGAGGTACAATTATTTGGGACCTCAATGGGAGGATCCATATGGCCTTCAACAAGGTCCATCTTGTCTGCTGGGATCAAACCACCTTGGTTAGATTGAATCAAAGAGTCCACATCAATATTGGTGTCAAGCACCTCCTCAAGATTAGTATTATCCCCCCTTATATTAGGGGGTTGGTGCCCAAAGTGGTAAGCACCCGTAGCATTGTAGGCATTTTGGCCATTAACCCAAAGGGCTAGCTGTTCATTGAGAGAAATTGGCTTAGAATTTATCTTTCCATCAGCCACCAATTTTCCTTTATGAGCCCCGACTGCAGGGGTGGACTTACTTGATCCACGTACCTTACTAAAGACACTCTGAACTTTGAGGTTCTCCTTGCTATACTTATTGGATATATCATTCAACACAGGACGAGCATTAGTGTTGCTAGACTTAGATTTAGTCCAGAGTTTTTTCCCCCTATCCTCACCTCCTTTAGATGTGCCAACATGGTTGGGCCCAAACTGATTAGTCTTTCCAGTACCAGAACCTCCATTTCTATCAAAGTCTTCATTCACTTTTCTTAACGCATCAAACCGAGAGCCCATGCTGGGACCTCCAGCTCCCTTGTTTCCTCCATCCTTAACCCCACTCTTAGGTTTTCTCCTATTTTGAACAACCATCCAAGGCCCTCTCAAGTTCTCAACATCACCTTCTTTTTCCATCGCAATATCGTCTCCCAAAGATTCCTCAGCTCCTGTGCCTGAGCCCTCACCAATCTTCGTAGCAGAAGTATTCTTGTTCAATTCACAACTTTCTTTTTTATGACCATAGAGACCACAGGTATAACACTTTTTAATCTTATGTTCATAATCATGTTGTTTATGTTTCCATTTTATATGCTCTTTTCATGTTTATTTCAGTATGTGAGACTTATGAAACGGAAGGACACCTACACCAAAACGCAATTGGACAAAGTTCGAGATGAATGCGCAAGTCATATGTTAGAGTTGCTTTTTGTTTGAAATAAGCATTCTACCTTCATTTTAAATGTATTTTTCTTGCTAGTATGTTGCTTAAAGACAAGTATGGATCATATGTGGGGTTGGAAAATTTGTGATTTATGGAAGTGTTGGATATATATTTGATGTATGGATATATTTAAATTTATATATGGTTTTTAATGTGCAAATGGGCAACACTACCTGATATATTGTTCATAACCTCAATTTTGCACAAACAACTAAAGTTAAAATTTTTAAATAACAACAATACTCATAAGACAACTGAGTGGTGGTCGGTGGTTGTTATTGATATATTAATCAAATTCTTTCGATGGAATTTATAACCTTAATAACAAATAAAAAGCCTTTGGTTTGGGGGAAAATAAATGTACGTGTCAATTTGGTAATTATAATAACAAAAAAAAAAAACTTACATTTAATTATTTTTAAATTATTTTTAAATATTAAAATAATTATTTTTTAGTCCGACACAGCACCAAACATAGGTCTTCATTATTTTTACAATCCAGCTTCTTAGTCCGACGCAGCACCAAACGTAGGTTAGTACTTAATCCAGCTTAGTCCAATCCGAGGTAATCCGAGACAGTCTCAGGATTTAGTCCAGTCCATGACTGTCCGCCGTGCCAAACGACCCCTTATGTACTAATATAGGAAAGATGGATTAATTGTAGATCGTGAACAATTAATTACTAGATTTTGCTTAGAATTAATAAAGCAATATGGATAATGGTCAGAGCCGGCCTTGGGCAAGGGCCACCAGGGCTACAGCCCGGGGCCCACAGCTGAAGGGGGCCCAAAATTTTTTTTTAAACCTATGTATATATGTGTAAAAAAAAAAAAAGAAAAGAAAAAAAAAGGAAGCTGCCGGTTGTACTTCTCAATGAAAAGGGAAGTCAATCAATCTCTATATACTCAATCTCAAGAAACGTAAAGAGTAAGCAAGTCCTTATTAATTGTACAATATAATATAAAATAAATAAACAAATTATGGAATAAATCAAAACAGACTTTTTCAGCCACAAAACAGACTTCTCAGTTCATAACCCAACGCCAGCATTTTTTTTGGGTGATTCTCCTCTTCTCTGAACTCAAGCAATTTTTTTTTTTCGGTGATTCTTCTCTTCTCCTCTTCTCCAAAATAAATCATGCACAAGCTAGACTAGTGCCTTTCTTTGAAGGTAATTTTTTTATTTATTTTTTATATGGATACATTATACATATAGAATGTAGATGTATAAATTTTGTAAATTGTAATACAAATCTTTGTTAACTTTTTCTTATTTATTATTTGATTCAACAGAAAACTTGGCTGGGATTCTTGTTCTTTATACTTGGAAGTTTCAAGTGGAAGAAAATAAGCTCAAAATCCAGGTTTTATTGTTCTTTGTTAATTAGTTTTATTGTTTTTTATTGTGTTGTGTTTATTATAAAAATTAAAAAATGTTTCCTAAGAAACAACTTTCTGGAAATCTCAAGAGACAAAGAAAGAAAAAAGAAGAAGAAATTGCTCAAAGTTTAAGAGGGTCTTTGAATAAATATTTTGTTAAACAAACCAATGCTTCACTTGAAAATTTAGATGAAGATTTACCAAATGAATATGAACAACCAATTCAATTGGAAGAATTAGTAGAAAATGAGAATGATGTGAATGAAGAAATTGGTGATCTTGATGAAAATGAAAATACTGATGAACCTTTCCTTGATGAAAATGAAAATATTGATGAACCTTGCCATGAAAATGAATGTCAAGAAACAAGATTTGATTTGAACATTTATGATCCACGAGTTTGGGATAATCTTGATGCAAAAATGAGAGATTTACTTGTAGAAAAAGGTCCCCTAAGAGAAACTAATCTCAAATTCCCCATGGACGAACACAATAGACATTTTTCTTCAAATTATTATCTTCGTACGTTACCAAATGGGGAAACTAAGGATCGAAAATGGCTAGTGTACTCAAAGGAGTTGGATAAAGTGTTTTGTTTTTGTTGTAAGTTGTTTAAAACAATGAATTCTAGAAGTCAGTTAACTAGTGAAGGAATTAGAGATTGGAAACATCTTGGTGAGAAGCTTAAACAACATGAAGGCAGTATTGAACACCTCACTAACTTGAGGTCTTGTGTTGAATTGCAAATTAGATTGAAAACAAATCAAACAATTGATACAGAATTACAAGAGCTAATCAAGAAAGATACACTACACTGGAAAAATGTTATTGTCCGAATCATCGCTGTTGTGAAATGTCTTGCTATACATAATTTGGCTTTTCGTGGAACAAATGAAAAAATTTATGAAGATGGTAATGGTAACTTTTTAGGCCTACTTGAAATGATTGCAGAGTTTGATCCAGTAATGCAACACCATTTTCGACTCATTCAAGATAAGAAGATTCATTATCATTATCTTAGCCATAAAATTCAAAATGAGTTGATAGCTATTTTAGCATCAAATGTTAAACATGCAATCATTGAAAAAATAAAAACGGCTAAATATTTTTCAGTCATTCTTGATTGTACTCCTGATGCAAGTCACAAAGAACAAATGACTTTAATATTGAGGTGCGTAGATGTGTCAAGTACTCCAATAAATATAGAAGAGTACTTTTTAGAGTTTCTAAATGTGGAAGATACATCTGGATTAGGAATTTTTAAAGAATTGCAAAATGTAATTGAGTCCCTTACACTTAATATTGATGATGTGAGGGGACAAGGTTATGATAATGGCTCTAATATGAAAGGAAAAAATCTAGGTGTACAAAAAAGATTACTTGATATAAATCCTAGAGCATTTTACATGCCATGTGGTTCTCATTGTCTCAACTTAAACATGTGAATCTTGAAAATGCTTTAAAATATGGTGATGTTTCTGATGTTGATGCAAGAGACTTATTTTCAGAATTACAGGTGTTGCAAGTGATGTTACCAAAAGAAGCATATGAAACAGATAAACCATGGACGTCCATTAAAATTCTTGAGTTTGTAAAGAGTGTGGATATGTTTCCTAATGTAATGGTTGCTTATAGGATATTATTGACTATACCTGTGACTGTGGCATCTGCTGAAAGAAGTTTTTCTAAATTAAAATTATTGAAATCTTACTTGCGGACCACCATGAGTCAAGATAGGCTAAATGGATTAGCGATATTATGCATTGAAAAGGATATGTTAGAAAACATTAAATATGATAGCATAATTGATGATTTTGCATCTAAAAGTGCATCAAGAAGACATTTTAAATGATGTTTTGTGGTTCAGATTTCATTGCTATTTTTATTTTGTAGGTACATGTGATGATTATTTGCTTCGATTAGTTGTGGAGGATGAAAAGAAGATTGATCAAATCAAGAAATACTTACGGAGATTCGGGAGGAAGCATGTAGACTCAAATATGTAGTTTTCATTTTTTAATGCAATGTTTACAATCCGGGGTACTCTTTTTCCTTCATTTGGGGTTTTGTCCCATTGGGTTTTCCCTAAACAAGGTTTTAATGAGGCCCCAAAGTGTTCTTCCTTATCTTTTGTAAATTCTTATAATTTTAATAAAATTAATTAGTTGATATATATATATATATATATATATATATATATATATATATATATATATATATATATATATATTGGTTTAATTTGTATAAAGGGGCACACTTGAGAAAATTTGCCCTGGGCCTTAAAAAACCCAGGACCGGCTCTGATAATGGTTAGGTAAACCCATATATGATTTTAAATATAATGGTAGTTAAAACTATGATTTCGCATACGACCGTAGAATTCTATGAAAGTTGGATAATTTATGTTTCTAGTGACCATTTTGTCTTGAGCTCATAATTAAGTCAAGCCATCACTGTGAAATGCCCTAATTAAGAGGTCAGAAATAATATCACAATCTTGGTTCTTTGTCTTCTGACCGTTGATCATATGCAGATGATCAAACAAGAGGCAGCAACTGAGAGACATTTCCTTGCAAGATAACACTGAGAAAGACAATTGGGTCATGGTGACCTATATCCACTTGCATTTCAAAGCTTAAATGGTAGTTGTTGTGAGGCAGATTGTCGCAGGGACATGTGGCAACAGTGTAGCGCATTATACTAATTTTGTAATTTATTTAGTGGAAATGATTCAATTTGAAACTCAAGTGGTATAAGCAAAAAATAAGAATAAAAAAAGTGTAGTGGAAGATGACTGGCTCTGTCTGTCGACAAACATTGACGAGGCAAATGCCTGCTACATAGTTATATGTGATTGATTGGCACACTAGGATATAGGGGTGGGCATTATTACCGAAAACCAGATCGAATCGGCCGAACCGGACCGCTGTAGGTGATTTGGTTCGATTTTATACTAAAAAATAAAGAATCGATAGAAAAACCGACCCAACCGACTCTGAACCGGGTTAGACCGGTTTTTTTTTCACTCCAAACCGCTGAAAACCGAACCAGACTGAGTATTTTAATTATATTATTAATTAAACAAAACAATACACATGTCAGCGGATGATTAGTGGATTCATTGGCGTATCGTATTCCTTCCTACACCAGATTATGCGGAACCCTAACATCTGAAGGGCTTCGAAATGTTTTCTCATTGCGCCTCTTTCTTCTTCCTCTGTCACCCGACTCTCTCGCCTTTGCCTCTCTCAATCACTCTCGCCTGAGTCGCCTCTGCCTCTTTGTTTTCCAAATTTTCTCAGCCGATCTCTCACTTTCTCTCTCACCCGCTCTCTCTCATCACTCGACTCTCTCGCCTCTGCCTCTCTCAGTGACTCAAGTTCCTCTTTTTTATCCAGATTTTCTCACCCGATCTCTCAGAGTCTCAGTCACTCACTCTCTCTCTCACACTTGCTCCGACTCTCGTCTCCCACAGCCAATTTCTACATGGTTCTCTCTCAGCCACTCTTGCTCTCTGTCAGCCGCTCTCTCGCTCTCTCTCAGTCATTCTCAGTCTCCCTCTCTCGATTTTTGTCGGTTTGAGGTATGAATATGTGTAAACCCTAATTAAAAAATTTAAGGATTTGACAATTTTTGTTAATTCTATTTATCTGATCTTACTCTGTTGTGATTTGTTGTGGACAGAATTGATTTTGGGATCATAGGAAACGATTGGCTTGCTCTAGGTAATTTCTGTTGTTGCTGTTTGATTTATCATTTATTTCTGGTGTTGTTGTAATTTCTGGTAATATCTAGGATCATAGAATTGATTTTGGGACAGATAGGCAAATTCGAAGGCGTTTATTTTTATGGCAAATCATGAAGAAGAAGAGGAGGAGTGGAAGAGCGGAAGACGAGGAGGACCAGAAGAAGAAAAAGAAGGGCTGCGTTCGGAGAAACATAAGAGGCATGAGGAGGAGCAGAAGAGTATGATGAAGGACTGGGATTCGACTAAGATCGTGTATTTGTGTTTTGGCTTGTATGGCCAGGACAACCCTGTTGTTTATTGCAGTATTGAACCCCTGGAATTTTCGTCTTATGGTGTTTGGTCGATGGGGCAATATCCAGTTGGCTCAGCACTCAACGGTATAGGTATAGGTGCTTACGGATCCAAAATAGTGTTTGCCGGAGGTCAAGAAAGCAGTTTTGAAGGCTACAAGTACCGATCATGTCCAAGCAAAGGAATGAGAATCATTGATACTGAGTATCCTGACCGAATCATCGACCCCTCCTACATGTTCAACAGCAGTACTTTTCAACAAGGGAAGTGTTGTCCCCTTGTGGCGCAATATGATTGCAGATTGTATGTGCTTTCTACTCTCTGTTTAAAAACATGGGCTGGGAAACCTTTTAGTGGGGGGTTCGAGATGTTTGATCCAAAAGTGGGGAAATGGGTGACTCTGCCCGAATGCCCAACTTTTAGATTCAATCGATTATCTCGTGGGACTTCTAGTGTAGTTGTAGGCAGTAATATTTTTGTCTCAATATCGGGTTGTCCTATATATCGATTTGATATGGCTGACCCCAACCACCAATGGGAACAGCATATTTTCACCGACTACCCTGAATTTTCCTTACCTTTAGGTCGCCAAACTTTAGCGGTGGAAACTAGGGATGGGGATTGGGTGCTTTTCACATGTAAGTTGGAAGTTCATCCAATTGCTGATGATAAAGACTACCCCAAGGATGATGACTACAGTGACATGTTTGCTGAGTTTGATCTTCTTCTTGAATCGAAGGATACATCCATGATTGTCTACTTGATGTCAAAGGATTTGACATCGTTGAAAGCTCTTGAACCACTGAAATTGCCTCATTTACCTATATGCGCGCGTAATATACAGCCTATGTTGGTCCATCTAGGAGCTCAAATTGTCGGCCTAATTTTGTCCATGGACATAGGGGACGAATCAATGAAGAGGAAAGAGATTTTTTCCATGATGTTCGAATTTGAAATTGAAGACAGCATACGCTCTTTAGCCCTTCGGAATTTTTGGGGTCCTTTCAAGTGTATGCCTCATGTCAACGAGACATCCGAACAGAGTAGCACTAGAGTAGGCTTGCTCGATGCCATTGTTCTGTGAAAAAAAAAGGTAACTTATTGATATTTTTTTTTCTTTTCTAATTCCAATAATTGTTAAATGAGTTTGTTGCTCTGAATTTTCTGAAGTATTGTGCACATAGTGATCATATGAATATATTATGTCTTGAATGTTTTTAATGATAATTGAATTACATATAGAAGAATCCCTATCCTGAATTAGCTATACAATTAGTAAGTAATTTGTCTCCTCTAGTTAGATCTGCTGTCAAATTTCTAAATGCTATTCAAATGTTAAAGATTACTTAGCGTTTTTACATTTTCAAATACTTTATAATTTCAGTTAGAAATAAGCCTTTCTTATCAAAATTATCTATTTGCAGGTCCTCCAACTAGAACTGAAGCCAAACATGAAAAGTATGTCAGCTGAAGAACCCTTGTTGAAGATGGTACACGATGCATTGTTACTTAGAGAATGCGCATAAACATTCACTATGCATTGTTAATAGAAACTAATTTTTGTTTTATATAGGTTTCATCTTCTACATTTTTGTAAAATTGGTTCTGGGTACTGTCCTCATTTTCTGGTTGGAATTTGGTCACTCATGGACTCTCTTATGATCTGTTTCTAAATTGAAGTTTGTTGACATTATTACTTTTGGTATACTCTTAAGGAAAGTAATCCTTTTATTAAACCTGATTCATCTGTAGGTTATGAGTGTGTGTGTGTGTGTATGTGTTTTCATAATCCTTATATTAAACCTGATTCATCTGTAGTTTATGAGAGTGTGTGTGTGTGTGTGTGTGTGTGTTCTGTAGGTTACGACAAGTGTTTTAGTCATGGTAGTGGCAGTGTGTGTGTGTGTGAGAGAGAGAGAGAGAGAGGAATGAATTAGTTTTAAGTGTTCTGTGACATGTGTTTTAGTCGTGGTAGTGGCAGTGTTTTTTGGAAGTAATATTTATTTTGTCCCAAGCTTGGTGGAAGGAAGAGGGGTCTAGTTTTGGGTTTTTGTGCTATGATGGCAGTTTTCTGGTTAGTTGGGGGGAGAGGAATAGTAGAATTTTTGAAGATGCTAAGGGAGGATGAGGTTGGTCATCTATGGGATAAGATTCGTTTTTGGGCGTCGTAATGGGTGTCTACTTCGACAAAATTTAGGGATATTTGCTTTTCGTTTCATCTATTTGGATTGGAAGGCTATAATCATGTAGTTTTTTCTTGTGTTTATTTCTGGTGGCTATCTTAGCCACTTTTTAGTTGTATCTGTATCTATTTTTTTTCTTTTTAATGAAAGTCTGTTTCTTTCCCAATGTTGTCTTTGCATTAAATTATAAAAGAAAGGTGGGTAAGCCTTGCATATTGCCTGTCCTTGTGTCTGTTTTTTGATCTTGTTCTTTGATTAGTCATTCTGATTAGTATGTGTATAACTGAAAAGATTTGTCTGCTGCAAGTCTGTCATCTGTTTTGGATTAATGAATTACTTGAAACTTTTCAATTTAAAATAATTTGTAGAATGTGAATTAGTTTGGGCTGACTTCATTGAAAAATGAATGTTGCTTTAGACAAGTTAGTCACAGCATACAAATGTTGCTTTTACTTTCAATAGATTTAAAACTTTGGATTAGAGGTCACAGAGAGTTTACAGACCCAAAACCACTGTTTATGCCTATTTTCTATTACCCACAAAGCAGAAATCGATTTGGGTTGTTTTGGCAACAGGGATTGTTGAATGGAATTTATATTAGGGTATGCAAAGAACTATTTAAATTCAAGTTCGCTTTGTGAGATTCGGCTTTTGGCTTTTTGCGTTACATTCAAACAGTTCATTTTGTGAGATTTGGTCTGATATGCAGTGTCTTTATTCACACTAGCATAAAATTTTACACAATGATTGTTAAAACACCCTGCCTCTGTATAAATAAATTAAAAAATTCATCATTCAATTATCCTGCCTCTGTATGAACTGAACTTCACTGAAGGAGTCATCCTCAATGGATTAGTGTCAGAGAAATGATTTGGAATTAAGAGCCGAAGTGAGTGCAATTGGCAGAACAAGCCACAGAATTCTAGTCCACCTACTAGGCTTCTGCAATGAGGAGCAGCACTAGCCACAGAATTCTAGTCCACCTACTAGGCTTCTGCAATGAGGAGCAGCACTGGATTCTTGTATATGAGTTTATGAGCAATGGCTCTCTAGACGGAACTCTGATTCCTCACATGTAGTATAAAACCTCTTGTATCCTTTCATTCAAATCAATTCAATACAAATAGATTATTCAGTTTCGTCACAGGAACAAAATGGTATTTTGCCCCGGAGTGGTTCAAAAGCTCTCCTTTCACAGTGAAGGTGGATGTTTATAGCTATGGAATTTTGCTATTAGAGATTGCTAGCAAAGGTGCTCGTGCGTTGCTGCATGTTTTAAAGCTTTATATAGACATGGAGATCTAAATAGTGGCATAATGCCTTGTTTAAGCAAGTTTAAGTTACAAAAAATAGACTTAAATTGTCCTGTTAAAACATTGACCATATTTTAATAAACCAAGCAGTAATGAAAACATCAAAATAGCAGTAGTTTTGAGCTGCTAATTGTTCAGAAGAGTTTGGACAGGTCTTATGCTAGTCGGTGGTGGAAGGGGATTCTTATGTTTTGATATCTGTTGGAAGGGGATTTATCTCTTGCTGGCTCTATTGTCCTTGCATCGACTCCATCACTTATTGCAGCATCAAAGGCAGCTAATACGTCTGCATCAAAGCACTAGACGCCTTCATATGGTGGCCAGCATACCTTATACGCAGCAACGCGGGCTCGAGGCGATCCACCCTTGGCAGTTCCATTGTCATTTCCAACTTACTCCGGGAACAAAGTTGCCAGCAGTCGTGGCATGGGTGTGGGATCCATGGCCATCGTATTCATGAGCGCTGGAAAAGGAGGAATTAAGAGGCCAGCAGCCATGGCAAGACCATTGTTAAAGTACCTTGTCCCAATCAGCTTTCTGCATTAAAATGTGCCCTTTCGTATATGGGAAAGATTCTCATCAAGCTTGGGTTGAACACTTTGCATGACCATTAGTCCAATTAACAAACACAAATTTTCTAAAATTTGGTAAAAGCATTGTAAAATTGGTATAAGAATATAATTGCCAGAATGAATTTTTCATTCTATTTGGATTGGAAGGCTATAATCATGTAGTTTTTTCTTGTGTTTATTTTTGGTGGCTATCGTAGCCACTTTTTAGTTGTATCTGTATATATATATATATATATATATTTTTTTTTTCTTCATGAAAGTCTGTTTCTTTCCCAATGTTGTCTCTGCATTAAATTATAAAAGAGAGGTGGGTAAACCTTGCATATTGCCTGTTCTTGTGTCTGTTTTTTGTTCTTGTTCTTTGATTATTCATTTTGATTAGTATTCGTATAAATAAAAGATTTGTCTGCTGCAAGTCTGTCATCTGTTTTGGATTAATGAATTACTTGAAACTTTTCAATTTAAAGGATTTTGTAGAATGTGAATTAGTTTGGGCTGACTTCATTGGATAATGAATGTTGCTTTAGACAAGTTAGTCACAGCAATTTCAATAGATTTAAAACTTTGGATTAGAGGTCACAGACACATTACAGACCCAAAACATCTGTTTATGCCTATTTTCTATTACCAACAAAGCAGAAATCGATTTGGGTTGTTTTGGCAACAGGGATTGTTGAATGGAATTTATATTAGGGTATGCAAAGAACCGATTTTTGTGATACGTTTCGAATTTGAACTTTCTGACACTAGTGACTTGGTAACCATCAAAACGGGGTCTTGTGGTGTTCAATGTTTTCTACTCGGTGCGAACAATCCAAGGGCAACTAAAGTATCCATGCGTGGTGCCTTTTGGCTGTAAGTTTTGTTAACTCACTATTTGTTCTTTTCAAGTTTGGTTTTTATCTTTTGTAGCTGTGGAATTTGATGTAGTTTTGCTAAACAATTGAACAGGTAAACGTCTCTCAAATGGTGCAGTTGTCAACCTAATTTTGGGGCAGTCTCAAATGGTGTATGAAAGCTTTGATAATGATTTTGTGTGAGGAATGAAGCAATTTAAGTGCTTTGGGACGCCTTTTTTTTGCTTATGTTACAAAATGTGAAACTTAATTTGCTTTCTATGGAGACTCTAAGATGTAATATTATAAGAATACTCTGATCTTTTTACCTTGTTTTTTCATTCAATCGATTTTGGTATTAGTTTTCATTCTGATGACTCTGCAAGAATTGTCACCTTGAACTTAAACCTATATTGTATAGGAACTCTTGCAGTTTGAGTCCTGAGGAAAAACACACTTATTTAGTGTTTGATGTCATGCATGCATTTGACTCTTTATTGTCTCTCTCAATATCATTACCAGGTGAATGCGTGTTCCATATTGCTGATGTATGTATTTTTGTAGGCTCTGGACACCATTAGTGCCGTCATATCTCCAGCATACTATTATATAAGTTATTTTATAACATTCACCAGCGTGACTTTGTTTAAGGATGCTTTGGCACACCTTCATATGGTGGCCAGCATACCTTATATATTGTTACCAAAATATACAAGCTTGTGAGTTACCAGGATTACTATGAAATAACATCTTAATTTTGTGTTCAGATCTCTTTATTTGATCTTCGAAAGGGATTGTGATGTACCTCTCTCTTAAAACAAGAATGATGTTTTTAAGTTTATATCCCCTTTAGTATATGTATATATGGAAAAAATAGAAGTGGAAGGAAGAACTTGGAAGTACATGAGTTACAATATCACTTGTCATATTATGCGGCATTAAAATGTAGCATTCTCCCGACCATTATTCTTGTTAGAAATTATTAAGTATGACTTTGAGTTTAATAAATTGAGTGAAACAAGTATATGTTAAACTTCTCAAACACAACCTGAAAATAATAAATTCCTTGAGAAAAGCATCCATTTGGGAAGCTAAGGGTTGTTTGATAACCATTTTATTTTCACTTTTAACTTTTCATTTTCATTTTTTTTTAATTGAAAACATGTTTGGTAACAGATTTCGTTTTTAGTTTTCAAAAAAATGAAATCTAGTTTTCAAAATCACCCTTATTTTTTAAAACAACTGAAAGTGTTTTTAGTTTTCATTTTCATTTTTTTGAGCTCCTATATTTCATTCATTAATTTTACATCACGAAACATATGACATGCACTCCAGTTATCAAAATTTGGTATTTGGGACTTTCCGACTTGGACCCGGTCATTCAATTCTTGCGTTTGGCCACGGACCCAATCCAAGCCTCGTGAACTCCATCTCCAAAATTCACAAAAAAATCAACCTAACTTCAAAAAATTCACCAAAAAATACTATGAACTCTTAGTAACATGCACTTTCATTCTATGATATCAAATTCACAATTTGACCGAAAAACTTTCATTTCCAAGTTTCACATAAAACTGAAAACTTCAAATTAAAATAAGTTACTTAACAAGGTTTCAGTTTTCAGCTTTTGAAAAATAAAAAATAAAAACTGAAAACTGAAAAGGTTATCAAACGAGCCAGCATATCAAAACTATTGCACAACTATTCCATTGTTTCTTGAATCCACAATACCAAGAGAAGGTTGGTTCATTGGCACCTGTACCCAAAAGTCACATACGTACACCAACATTTTTTTAAAAAAAAATTCAAAAAAAGAAAAAAGAGAAAGAGAAGTCAATAGTTTATTGAATTAAACAGTAGGACAATCCTCAAGGATAACATTCTCTAACTGACAAAACATATAAATCTTATAACCTTCGACCTGAAAGACATCCCTTGGAATTAATTAATTTTTCTTCTTCCAAGAAACTTTCTATTCCTTTGGTTACTTATACGAAGGTAAGCCTTTTAATTCATTTCATTCTTTTTATCAGAGTTATTTTTTTCTTATGTAAATATGATCTTTATGTATGCAGCAAAAGATAGTAATCAAGGTGCAATTGACCTCTGAGAACTGCAGAACCAAGGCCTTGAAGATTGCTGCAGAAGCCAAAGGTATATATATGCATCTCAATTTCAAATGGCCAATTAATTTTGTGACTACCCAAATGACCAATTTAAACTAATTACTTATGCAAGGGACTCACTAGTGTAGTGGTTTGGAGCATTTGCTCCTCTAGGAAAGGTCCTAGTTTTGAGTCCTAACTTCCGTTTAGTATGTTATCGCCCCTTTGAATAAGAAAGGTACTCATTACTGATAATTAATTAGTTAGTTAACAACTAATGATGGATCACTAATTAATCAGGTGTGAGCAACGTTTCCATTGTCGTAGAGAAAGCAGAAGTGGAGGTGATTGGAGTTGGAGTTGATGCCGTTTCCTTGGCCAAGTCATTGGAGAAGCAGCTTGGCTTTGCTTCCATTGTAAGTGTTGAAGAAGTGAAAAAACCAGAGGAGCCAGAGCTAGTCATTCCAATTCAATGGACATCAAGCTATATTCACTGTCCACACTATGATGGATTCTGCCGGTGTTAAATTAAGCACTTTTAATTAAAGTGCTTCTCACAATGTTTTATTTTTACCATAGTAAAAGGCTCTATTTTATGTAATTGGTATTGAAATTTGTTGTGGAATAAAAAGGCAAACATTTGTTTTTATTATGTAATATTGTTATTGAAATTTGTTGATTAGAGTTTATGTGCAACGCTTGATTTGTGATCTACATTTAATTTTTCTTTATCCGAAACAAGAAGGGCGAGAACGATTACAATACTGCCAGCCCATTTGGAACAAGACCAACAAAACTTCAAAATTTTAAAATTAAAAATAAATAAATAATAATAAACCAAAAATGACTCGGAAAGGTCCAAATTTAAAGAACTGACAAGTTTTTGTGCACCATTACAAGTTGGCTTACACACACTTTGACTAGCAGTTTTCTGCTAAAAGTTTTCATCTTCATAAGACACAATAATCTCCGGTTTATGTCTTTCCTCTGTCAAGATTTGAAGCCAACAAACTGCCAATTAAATCTTTTCGTGGCCTTATCGATATATAACAGGCCTTATCAACAAACTGCAAACTTGTGCAGACTTGATGCATTAAGTCAATGTGTGATGCGTCATGCAATGAGGTCGAGGAGAGACACCATACGGTGCGTTTTGCAAATATTGATGAATTCGGTTTATTTGGGACTTCATTTGGGCATATTGGAGGAACATGTGGAGAAATTATTGTGTGACATCTTGTGATATTTTCGTTTAAAAGTTGCCATGTCAGCTACAAGTCCAGGTTGGAAAAGAACTTTTAAGTTTTTTTTTTTTAATAAAAAAAATGCATGTTCAATTTTTTAATGAAAGTATCACCAGCTGATGTAGTGATATTGTAAATGTTGTCTAGCACCACGTAGGCAAATAACGCATGAACTGAGCTGACTATAATTGGGTAATAAATTAGTATGGTTTCCTAGGATTTGTGTATGAGTTTGTAAATATCCAACAAATCATATATGAACTTGAGAAATACCTAATAATTTGAGAAATTTTATGTTATGTAACTAACCCTTAATTATTTCTAATTAGTGCATGAGGAGTTGTGCAGAAGCTTTTAATTCCATTGTGCAATGAATGAAATATGAAGTCCACTTTAGTTTATTCTTTATATAAGATTTCTGGAAGGACCACAAGAAGCATCCTGGCTAGACAGCTGCCCGTGAAATGCAAGTCTTTCTTAATCTACGGTTGCTTTGACTCAGTGTATGAGTGCGGAAAAAGTAGTTTGTTTGTTTTAGTTGAAGGTGTGTAGACTTGGTCTTCTATGAGGACAAGTCAACCGGGGGTAATAGTATTATAAAACGACCAAACTCCTATAAAGACAACATCGCATTGAGCTACTTTCTCATCCACCTCTAAAGTAAATCACGTCAACTCATAAAGCAAGGCCCTACCTACCTACCATGGTACAGCAAAAGATAGTTATGAAATTGCAAATGAACTGTGAGAAACACAGAACCAATGCCTTGAAGATTGCTGCAGTCGCTAAAGGTTTGCAAAATTATATATATTTTTTCATAAGGTCATCCCTAATGGTTGGGGCTCTAAAAAGGGTTTATAGAGCCCCATTTAGAGCTCCGATGGAATCTTTAGGGCTCTAAAGGCATTTCTCCCACAGTGAGAGGCTCTATATTCGGGGCTCTATATTAGGGGTTTGATATTTTTTTTATGATATAATTTAATTTATGTGCTATTTTTGTTTTTTGTTAACTTATTTACGTTAGTGTTTTTTTTGTGAACATTTCAACCCAAAAAAATAAAAAATTGGACAAGATTTGAAAACATGGTTAAAAAAAATAAACCTAGCCATTTAGAACTTGAGGGTTGTAGCCTGAGTTAACTTTACCCAAAAAAATTACAAAAAACAATGGGACAAGCTTGTTGCAATTGGCCAATTGATTAAAAAAATAGAAAAAGTAGTCAGCAACTAAAATGGGCGAGTATGACTCTGTTGAGTCGCAAGGCAAGTGAGCCGAAAAACTGTTGGGCTGGCAGCTTTTTCCAAATGTGGACCCCACCGGGTTTCAAGGGCTGCAACCAAGTACACAGATTTAGCTTCAGCTCCGGTTAGGCTCTACCATTTAGAGCCTCAAAATTATACCATTGGGGATGGTTTTTTTCAAAGAGTTGCTATTTATTAGAGCCCAAAGGTAGTGCAGCCCATTTTAGAGCCCCCATTGGGGATGGCCTAAGAAACTTTAATCCTTTGATAAATTAACTTACGATCCAGAGGAAGTTAACGTTCCACATCAAAATCAATTAGTAATTGGGAAGTAACTCAATTCTTTTTAAGTCTTGTGCAAAGTTTCGTAACTTTCAAATGTGGAATAATTCTTTATTTCGCATCCTCACGGGACCAACCTTATATGTATGTAAGCAGGTGTGAGCAAAGTGTCGATAGAAGCTGAGAAAGAGCAGATGGAGGTCATTGGAGATGGAGTTGATACCACGAGATTGACCATGTCGTTGAGGAAGAAGCTTGGCTCCGCCGCCATAGTAAGTGTTGAACCAGTGAAAGCAAATGCGGAGGAGAAGAAACCAACTCCAACAACAACACAATATTGGACATCAAGCTATGTCCATCATCCACGACATCGTTCTACTCACTATCGTGTAGTTCATGATGAATCTCCGCAACAGATCAATTGTTCTATTATGTAATTGTGATTGAAATTCATTTTCATTATTCCTTTTGTATTATTAATTTATTTCCAAACTTATCAATATATAAGCATCTTCTTGAGTTTAACAACTTAAAAGACAGAGTCAAAGCAACATCTATATGTGTTAATTAATTTTTGTTCTCAAACGCAATCAACACAAATTCCTCAAGAGAAGCATGAGCGTCCATTCGGTAATTATCTAAGGATATGAAATTGCACAACTATTCCATTGTTCTTGACTTCATAATACATAGAGACACATGCATTAATCAAAATGGGTCACTACTATTAGTCAATGTTTTTAAAGGCATGTGCCTAGCTGGAGTGTGACGATAGCAAATCGCCTCAGACGTTTATAAATTGTAATTTTTTTTTATTATATAGTACATATGTTAATAAGGATTGTGAGGTTTTGAATTTTAAGTTTGTAGTGGAAGAAGGTTTAGGGTACAAACTGTCATCCCTAGGATTTAATTAATCTAGTTATTCTCCAACAAAGTAGAGACTAAATGTCATGCACCATACCAAATGGTGACAAGGGACCATCAAAACAATTTTGTAAGAAATTCTTCAATAAGCTAAAGCACTAATACAAACACAGTAAAGCCCCACCACACACAAAAATAAAAATAAAAATAAAGTACTGAACGCATTTTTTCTTGGGCTTGCCCTCAATTAAGACCAATTCACATATATAACCTCACGGTTGTTAGAACAGTACCAATTAATACCCGACTTGACTCAATTGTCTTTACCTGGATTGACCCACATAGATGGTTCCTATGACTTCACTATACATACATCATCTAATACCATAAGACTTAGTCAACGAGGTTTAGTTGAGTTGGTAAGGATCAATCTCTTCACTATTCGAGTCTCATTGCCGACAATCCCTCTTGGTAAGTAATCTGTAAAATCAAAAAAAGGGTTAAGACCCCCTTTGTAAGTCCTCAAAGAGCTTTAGTATGCCCTGATTTCCCCTCCCCTAGACTTTGAGCAAACCAATAATATATGGGGTGGCTCGGTTGAGGGATCCCTCAAATAAGCTTATTTAATAGACACTCTTGTAGGGCCCACTCTGTATTTTATTTCACTAATCCAAACCGTCTATTTTGTAGATACTCATTCAAAGATCATATCTACAAAAAAATCACTTGAATCCGATATCATTTGACTACTCAATTGAATTATTGAAATTTTAGTATTTTCTTGAAGCACCGTGTTCATTGATTTTGTAGGACACAATTGGATATCGAAATGGTTTCCAATTTGTCTAATTTTTTGCAAGGATAATCTATGAATGTAAATTTTAAAAATAGATGGTTGGGATTGTTGAAAAAAAAATTATAGGGAACCCTAAAGGGTGTCTCTCAAATAAAATTATTTGAGGGATCCCTCGATAGAAGAGGACTAATATATATATCATAAGACTATTTAATCCAATCTTAACCCTCCACTTGAAGAACATCTCTGTCCTTCACCAAGACTCGGATATTAGAACTTGGAATTAACTAATGTTTGTTTTTTTAATTATTTGGCATACTAATAAAATTTATTAGATGTGAAGAAACTCTCCACTTATTTAGTTATCTATATATGAAGCTTTTACACATAAAACTCCAATTTATTATTTGTATAGACAATAAAGGCTTTATTATAAAGCATTCATTCAAGATGCCCAATCACTTAAAAGTAATGGAAAAGGGCCCAGATGGGAGCTATTGCACTTCCACCTTTAACTCTTGTCTTTAGGAAAAGTCAAGGTCTCCTTGAATCAAATTTGAATCTATCTCGTACAGTGTCTTCACTCGGTATGTAAAAATCTTGGTTTCCAAGCAGCTGACCTAAACGTGTATTGAATATTGGAGTCTACTTGCAGTTAATATATTCTATGAAGACTATAAGCTCCTATAAATACAGCATAGACTTGGTGTTACATTGCAAGGGACATCTAAGTCTTCAAGTACCAAAAAGACATTCATTTCATAGATTCTTATAAGAGTTTTCTGCTCCCAAAAAAAGGCTACTTATATATTTTCTTTCATATATATAGTTTAATTTCCGACATGAAGGTAAGCCCTTTTCATTGATTTGTTCCTATATCCAAGCAATAGTCTAAACTACCAATTTAGATTTTCTTGAGGCAAACTGAACAATAAGCTTTAACCGCGATCCTTGTCTATGCAGCAAAAGATAGTCATGAAGGTGCAGCTGAAGTCTGAGAAATGCAGAACCAAGGCCTTGAAGATTGCTGCGGTAGCCAAAGGTATGCATCGATCACTCAAATAATCAAACACTTTGGTGGCTACACAAATGATAATTAATTAGTTAATTCATGATTGATTAAGCAGGTGTGAGCAAAGTGTCGATAGAAGTAGAGAAAGAGCATGTGGAGGTGATTGGAGACGGAGTCGATGCGGTTGACTTGGCCAAATCATTGAAGAAGAAGCTTAGTTATGCCACCATAGTGAGTGTTGAAGAAGTTAAGAAACCAGATGATGCAAAGCCAGTTGTTCCATTTGAATGGACATCAAGCTATATTCACTATCCTGTGCACTACGATGGATACTACCACGATGGATTCTACCTCTGGTAGAAACAGCACTTTTTAACAAACTGCTTTTAGCCATCTATAAAGTTCTGATCGTCTTTAAACCCACTTTTCCATAACGGATCAGCTATTATCCTCCCTATCATGTAATTTTCGTTGATCAAGTAGTTAAAAGGTGCCAGACGATTGTTTCAGTTGCCAATCAGCAAATTAATTACATGGTTTAAAAAATTAATTAGCCGTAATATATGTATTAACTGAAAAGGTGAAGATTGTCGACAAACCCCTGATTACATATTTAAGCTTCAATTAGTTGTTGGCTTGTAATATCATTGATCTACTTGCCAAGAAACTTACTTTCGTTATTTATTTAGGGAGCCTTCCCACATACACTGCAAATATATATATATATATATATATATATTATTTTATTTTTTTTCTATGCCCAATCACTTTAAAAAAAAAAAAAAATTTTAAAACCCACTTGTCAATGATATATGAATTTTGGACTGAAATAATCAGATAATTTGGTGATGACGTTGTTAAACTCACTTCTCTATCAATCTATAAAATTTATAAATAAATAAATATTAAACAAAAGCCCAATTGTCAACAACCCATTTGAGATTTGACCCAAGAATAACCCAAGCTCATTTAGAACAAAAAGAACAAAAACTTGAAAGGAAAAAGAAATTGATTCAAATTAATGCTCCAAGCCTCCAACCTTACATAAGAAATAAATAATGCACCATCTTTAATTACTTTACAATTTGGCTTGCGCACACTATATCACTTGCACCTTTATGATAAAAGCTATCATATTTAGGCCATGTTTGGCATACCTTACTATGCTTCACTGGACACTGGATTAAATATTACTAGAAATCCATGTTTGGTAAAGAAGAGGATTAACTTAAATGAGATTGTATAGTTCAATGGGGAAACAAAACATCGGACTCGCTTGTCTAATATAGCGCGAGCCCAAAAAGTGGTTTGCAAAATAGCAAGGGTGTTATTTTGAACACGCGAGTCCGGCTGCATACCACCACCACCATCAAACATGCGAGCCTGACCACCACCACCACGAGTCTATGACCGTCAGACCACCACCATCAAACCTATAACCAACCACCACAGACCCAATCGAACCATTACCACCACCCAATCAATCAATCAAACCATCACCACCAGCCACCACATACCCAGCTCAACCATCATCACCACCCAATCGAACCACCACAACCATTAATTAGTGGAACCAGAGCGAGAGGGGGTGGGAGTTTGCAACCACCACATACCCAGAAGTGGATCTGGCTCTCTTAAAAGTTAGGGTGCAGCATGAAGAGAGAGTGAAAAAGAGGGAAGGAAAAAGAAAATAGAAAGGAAAGAATAGGAAGAAATTAAGAAAAAAGAAAGGACGTCCTGGTAAGGAAGAAGAAAAGAGGAAGAAAAAAAAAAAGAGAAATGGGCCAGGAGGGAAAGGAAGAAGAAAAGACAAAGGAGAGAAGAGGAAGGAAAGAAGAAGAAGGACAAAAAAGAGAAAAGATAGTTTTAGCCTTTAAAAAATATTAGAATTTATTTGTTTTCATTTTATTTATTTTTCAATCAAAATCCTTAATTAAATATTAAAATAAATATTAGAATTTTATTTATTTTTAATTAAAATTAAATATTAAAATAATTATTTTTTAGTCCAACATAACACCAAACATAGATCAGTACTTAATCCAACTTAGGCCAATCCGAATTAATCCAAGACAGTCTCAGGATTTAGTCCAATCCATGACAGTCATCCATACCAAACGACCTCTTAAAGGATAAAATAGTCTGTGGCCCATGAATTTCCTTGCTCAATATTTGAAGCCAACAAATTCCTAATAATTTTTTTTATACAAGCGATAATATATTTTAATTTAATCTACATTACGGAAAGTGGAATTCGAACTCGAGTGCAGAGTAATGAGCACATCTGCTTTAGCTAACTTTGCTAAGCCCTAAGTCGGGACAAAACAGTCTGCAGCTCATCAATTTCGTCGCTCAATTTTTGAATTTTGAAGCCAACAAATTCCCAATTAAATCTTAGTTCCTCTGGCACTTTAGTTTTGGAGTGGTTTTTCATGTTTTAATGCCTGAAGATCCACGGAGTACTTGTCAATCCGTCCTTTAATAATTTTCACCTCAATTTTGCGCTGGTTGACCAACCACTCCGGATCACTACTGTTTCCACGTAGCAAATCCAAGCAATGGGTCCCTGCAAAATAATTTTAATTACAATTAATACTTACTCTAAAGTAAAAAATTAATACATGCTAGCTCCAAATGTTTTTATTTTTACTTTTTCAGACTCATATTCATATATAGAAGTAGATAAATTATATATATGTTCTTAATTTGGCACACATACCGTTTTTTTATAAACAGCAACCACATTGTCTGATATGTTATGCAACACTCTGTAATGAAATTTCAAGAGATGTTAAATTTTCTCAAATAAACATAAATAATGTGTGTGAGAAGAAATTTTTTTTTTTTTTTTTTTTGGGTATAGCCATTTTCATACCCGCCTGAACTGTAAGGGTCTCTAAGTCCATTGAAAAAAATGATGTTGCTAGCAAACCTGTGGAGAACCAGTTTCATATCCTATTTATTGACACAAGTTTTGTTAGAATTAGTAACTCTTATAATAAAGTAATTCATGAAGCATATTTGGGTTTAATAAATATATATACATACATGGCCTCCATAGTAAGTAGTGATCCAGTGAGGCCGAGGAGGGACACCATATCTGCTCTTGCAATCATTGATGAAGCTTTCTAGATCGAAAGATGAAGGTGGAAACAATGGTGCGGATGGCCCGTACGCAGCGACACCTGCTAATATGCTGCTGAGAGTATCATTTCCAGAAGAAGAAGCTTCATCAATGGCGCCACACATTTCAGTCATGTGGGGATGTTTTGGTGGAAAATCTTATTGAGCCACCCCGATATACACCCACTCCAAGTAATACTTGAGGACAGACGAATCGTTCAAGGGACTAAACCATGAAACAAAACAGCGATTGTCACAAAATTATTCACAGGAATTAATGACATATTTACTTACTTGGAATAAGGTATATAGGGTATTGGAATTATACCAACTTATGATTTCTCAAGAAATTGAAAAACATGTGAGTTCCACATTATAATCCGTAATTCAATACTTGAAAAATCAGTGACTAGATTGATTAGGCGAGAAAAGTTTTTCATGACTTCCCCAATTCCAAAGTAAGCATTTTGTAAATCACAACATCGGAGAAGGCAAGGGTAGCTATATGCATGCACCTGCAAGTACGGAACGTCTTGCTAAGAATTGAGAGGCCTACAGGCTTAGAAGCAATGTTATCAATTTCAGACCAAGATTTTTTTATGGTTTGGTAGCATGTCTCACTTGCTTCCTACACATGCATGCAGATTTATAATTGTGAGTGCTTTGTTTAAAAAAGCAAAAGAATTCGAAAATCTCCTGAAACGACAGAGTAGTATCCATTTTCTGGGACAGCAATGTTATCGAAGTAGAGAACTGGAGCTGATGATGAGGCCAGAGCTCCAAGAGCGACGTGCGGATATTTCAGGCGCAACCATTGAACCAAATAGGTAAACAAAAAAATAAAAGATAAAAAACATGGACAAATATTTACTTTTGTTATTTTGTTATTTTTTTTCTTCTTTGTTTTTCTTTTCAATTACAAAAAGAGAAAGAAACATTAGAGAAAAGTGAGACCAGGAATAAGGGATGCGAAGACAAGTGGAGAACATATATATGCATAGTGTCAAACAAAGTAAGGCAAATATTCAGTTATGCTAAGATACACTCATATTTTTATTCTTCTCCAATATAGAGGTATTTATATAAGTACAACCCTAAATAAAATAGGAAATAAATCTAAATTACAATAGAAAATAAATCTAAATTATAATAGGAAATAAATCTTAATTATAATTGGACTAGACAAATGGGTAAGTAATAACTAAAATCCTAACATAGTAAGGAACCAAAATCCTAACTAAGTAAGGACTCGCCAACACTCCCCCTCAAGTTGGGCAAAGATATTTCGCACGCCCAACTTGACAAGCGAGTCACAGAACACCATACTTGAGAAGCACCAATTGTAGAGAAGGTCTTTTCGTCAACCACGAGTGAAACAAGTGACAAACTAAAGCAAAGTTCGCAACGAAAACACAAGAGCAAACCCTAAAAAATAGGGCACATAGTAGAACACAGAAACCCTGTGAGCATGGCAGCAGATAAGGCAGAACACAGAAGCCCTGTGAGCACGGCAGAAGATAAGGCAGAAACCAAACCCTAAAAAATAGGGTAAGGCAAGGTAAGGCAAATAAAGGCCAAGCAAAGGCAAGGTGGCAAGGCATGGCAAAGAAAGCCCAAATAGGGCAACAAAACCCTAAAAATAGGGTAAGGCAAGGCATGGCAAGGCAAAGCCAAACCCTAACAAATAGGGTAAGGCAAGGCAAAGAAAGTCAAGAGCAAAGGCAAGGCCAACGGGCATGACCACAACGGAAACACACCAGCAAAGGCATGAGCAACAATACTGGCACCAACAAGAGCAATACAAGGCACTGGTACCAGCAAGAGCAAGACATAACAGGCATCATCAACAACAATACAAGGCACTGGCACCAGCAAGAGCAATACAAGGTAAACAATTGTGGTAGCAGCAATAGCAGAGACAATACAAGGGACTGGCACCAGCAAGAGCAATATAAGGCACTGGCAGCAGGAACAGCAGAGACAACTTCTCTTCACTCCTCATCTCCCCCTGAAGAGAAGGGGTTGTCGGAATCATAAGAAAAGTGGCACTTAAGAAACAGAAGCTGACTGATGCTCAGATGTAGAAGAATCATCCATGGCAAATAGGTGGTTAAATCGCAGCGGAATAGATGAGCAGCGGTGACAATAGCTAGGCAGCGATGACGGTAGCAAGGTAGACGGCAGCGGCGGCAAACTAGGATTATAAGCTAGATGTATAGTGCAACGGAAATAGGTAGTCTCTAGGGTTAGGATAGAGACAGATCAAAACACAGTAACATCATCGGCAATGACCATAGCACATCATCGGCTATGACCATAACAACGACAACATCAACGGCAACAATAGAGGCAACGGTAACATTAATTGCGGTAGTAGAGGCAACGACAACGGCAACAGCAACAGTTCTTCCATATCAACTTTAGCTAATTCACGCAGACACAACTTCTCTTCACTCCTCATCTCCCCCTGAAGAGAAGAGGTCGTCGGAGTCAAGAAATAAGCAACATCTTCATGGGAATACGTCAAGTTAATGGGGATACGTCAATAAACATATCTTTTTCACTCTCCCTCCCCCCCCTTGAAGAGGAGGGGAGGAGAGCACTTAAATTGCAAGGAGAACGCAAACACAGGTCACAGGAAAACCTAGGCTCTTATACCATGTCAAATTTTACAGGTTAACGGGCCGAGGGCCCACTCCAACGACACCGATACTGTCCCCACTTTACCACCTGCACAATCCTCAGGTGTGGGGTTTTATCACAAAAGGCCTCGGTATTAGTTAGAGAGGGGTATTTCTATTTAAACTACTTTCTCTTTGGCCCTCTGGCCGATGTGGGACAACAATGAGTTCCAACACTCCCCCGCACGTGAGACCCCATTTTTATGAGTCACACGTGGAGATCCACATCGGCAACCACGTGGAGCCATGTAGGGACCCACCCATCGCGCGGGGCCAATCAGGGACCCACCCATCACGTGGCACCTTTGGCCTACGTGGAGCCAAACGGGGACTCACCCATCGCACGGGGCCAAACGGGGACCCACCCATCACGTGGCAAGTACGGGCCCGCAACCAGGCTCTGATACCATGTCAAACAAAGTAGGGCAAATATTCAGTTATGCTAAGATACACTCATATTTTTATTCTTCTCCAATATGGAGGTATTTATATAAGTACAACCCTAAATAAAATAGGAAATAAATCTAAATTACAATAGAAAATAAATCTAAATTATAATAGGAAATAAATCTTAATTATAATTGGACTAGACAAATGGGTAAGTAATAACTAAAATCCTAACATAGTAAGGAACCAAAATCCTAACTAAGTAAGGACTCGCCAACACATAGAATGAAAAAATAAATAAAAATATTTCAAAGATTCTTTTGTATCTCATTCTATTTCTTTAACTAAATAAAACCGGCCCACAAAACTGTTGTGTAACATACCCACATGGTCCATTACTAAATCTAAGATTGTACTCATATTATTCCCAATTTAACCACTTAAGTTCAAAATGTTACGACATTAACCCTTAAATGTACAGTATAGGATCGAATGCGACAGATGTAAAGAAGGGTATGAAGTCACTTACTTCAACCATATGATCCACCAATAACAATCACCGGACTATGTTGAGCATGTAGTTCTTTCTTTACATGTATGAGGATCTCTGCATAATCTGCTATAGCTTGGGCTGAGTTGGAGTATCCAAGAGTGCTTGCATTTTTAAATGCTTCCTCCATTGATCCGAACGGGATTGATTCCCCATAGTATCGGTGCTGCAACAAAATGTAAACTACTTATATCTTTCTTCTTCTTCTTCTTTTTTGGATCAAATAAGAAAACTTCACTTCAAGACCAGAAAATTGTGTTAAGAACCAAAATTCATATTCGTACCTCTATATATACCAGGAGAGCTTTAAACTGAAGGGCATTATCTGTGAGAAAGCCAAGCCAAGTTAAATCATCACCTAATGGTTGTTATGCACCCAGGTAAGCAAATATTGGTGCACTAATATTGGAGCCACCCCAATACTTCAAATTGATCACATAGGGTTTAGCTACATTATATTATTTGGAATTTAAAGAATAAGGGTCAAGGACTCAAATTGTGTCGACACAACTCTATGCCTGTCAAAAGCCCAATTGAAGCCAAGTATATAAGAAGGGTAAGCCCATTTAGAACATGAAGAAGAGCATAAACTTGAAAGAACAACCCAAATTAATTCAGGTGGCCATGCCAACTGTGTAATGTGTATGAATTTGAGTAGAGAGTAAGATGCCATGAAAAACTTAACAAATTGGCTCTTAGGGCCCGTTTGGTTTATGGGAAATAAAGTGATATCTCTCGGTTACTTTTCCAACATTATCAAACATGGGAAATGATTTCCCCTCAAATTCATTCCGTGAACCAAACGGGGCCTTAAGGAAAAACAAGTCGAGTTCATCGTATTATAATGACTGTACTTGTGTGTGTGTGGATGGTGCTCACAACTCGTACACCACCTCTGGTAACACCTTCCAAGTGATGATATAAATGAGATGATGGGCTCTAGTGTTTGGCCAATACGTGACTTCTAAGTTTGCCACATGCAGTTATAACAGTTTCAAATTGGCGTGTTCGGGTTGTGTCATTTTGGGGTCGAGTACGAATTAATCCTAATTCGATACAAATTGTCAATTGCAAAGTCATCTAAAAAATTAAGAGCACCAATAACTAGCACTCGGTCAGATGACAACCTTAAAAAATTGGTGGAGAAGGGTGGGTTGTGCGTTGGCAGTGAGCCCACCTTGATGGGAGGTGGCTCGCAGATGCTTGTGACATGTCGACAAGCTGATGACGTTGTTGTCCATCTCCTTGTCTGCTTACTCCTGCTCGACTTGCTTAGTACCCATTGAACTGCATATCGGCGTGTCCGTCCATCCTTCTCTCTTCACCATGTTGTCCAAGGCCAAGGTTTTGAGCCAAGTTTATTTGGTTGAGGAGTTGCCTCATCAAATTGTTTTGGTCGTCCATTCTCTGAGTTAGCTGGTCAACTATCAGATTAAGGTATACTTGACTTCGTGGATCGGGAGGAGAGAAGTGTGTGGAGCCCAATTGCACGCGGGCTAGGGCTTCATTAGAGGTGTGAGCGGGAGCGTGCGTCGAGCGCGGAGGCAATGGAGGGAATGATCGGAGTTGCTCCAAGATTGGGCCAAAGTCGGCGGTAGCAGTGAGCCCACCTTGATGGGAGGTTCCACCATGTTCAGCGACAGTGCCATGAAGGTGGCTAGATCCGGCCACGGGGCCTTGAGATGGTACGACAACTGCTAGTGCGGTGGTCCCAGATGCGAGTCCGGCAGGTGGCACAGTGGTTTGTGGTGCGGCAGCAAGGGTTTGCTGCGGGTTCATGGCGGCTAGAGGTGGTAGTGCCACCATGTCGATCGTGGGGTCGTGGGAGGAGTAGCTTTGGACCGTCACGGATTGAGTCATCGCAGCGGTCTTGCCCCTCGTGCGCTTGCTTCCAACCATAGTTGTTTGGAAGGCTTCGATGGTTTGGAAAATAGGAGGAACAGATTCTTTGAGCACGCGTTGAGTATAACTCATGCTCTCAATGAGCACCAAATGTTTGTGCAAATAATCTCACGGGAGAATATTCGCTTCTAGATCCTTCAACCTTCAATCTTCCTTCTCTCTCTTTCTCGATTCTTGTTAAAAAGATTGGAGTAAATATACCACACCCGGGGGGTGTTGGCCAAAGGCCCTCCGATGCCTAAGTTAGTTCGAGTGTTTGCAGGAAAACAATAGCTAAGCAAAGGGTACGGAGTTGTATGTATGGTGTGAACCGGGCGGCCGGAGCCGTGTGTGGTGGCCGGAGCCGTGTGGAGAAATATGGAGAGTGGAGAGAGAGAGAGAGAGAGAGAGAGAGAGAGCTTCGGGTATTTTCTCGGGTTTAGAAGTCGTAGGGTTTTTTTGAAGTACCTTGAATGATGAATGAAGTCATCTATTTATCGGAGCCTCGGGGCTAGGGTTTCGTAGAGATTGAGTCGGACTTGATTTCATCCTTTTATTATGATAATATCTGAATTAATGGTATTATCTCATTAATTATGAGATAATACCCTATAATTAAGATATTATCCCCTTATTAGGATAATATTCCAATTAGTGATATTATCTTATTAAATAAAGATAATATCTTATAATTAAGATATTATCCCTATTAATTAATTAACCAAATAAATAGATTTAATTAATTAATTTAAGGGATAATCTTCTTTTCCACGTGGCGTGCTGTGATTGGAGACGAAAATATTTGCTCCCACACCTCTTATGTTTCTCCGAATGCAGCCCTTCTTTTTCTTCTTTTGGTCCTCCTCGTCTTCCGCTCTTCCGCTCCTCGTCTTCTTCTTCATGATTTGCCATAGAAATAAATGCCTTCAAATTTGCCTATGGGTCAAAGATATCCTTAAATTCTCAACCCCAGTATATGTATGTTGGGATATTAAAGCAGAGATTCATTACAAATCAGAACCAAACTGGTAATGAAAAATCCTTCAATATCTTTGAATTGCGAAGAAACTCAAATGCATAAAACTAAAACAAAAAGGAAATTTTTGCACACAAAAAAACCTGTATAGAGATACCTGAGAGCAGCTGATGAAGAGTTGGAATGGGTTTGGTTTTTGATGCAGAGAGACGGTGCCCGTTTGAAGATTGGAAAGAACAACAATTTAGAGCATCTCCAACCGATGTGTCAAAAGTGCCACATAGACATTTAACGGCTAGAAATAACATCTTACATCACTCCAACCGATGTATCAAAGCTGATGTGGAATGAAGGCTGGAGGTCAGGGCCGTCCCTGAGATTTTGAGGGCCCTGTGCGAAACTTAAATTGGGGCCTCATATAAATCTAATACGAAAATACTTAATAAAAATTTGCCATAACTTAATGTTATAAACAATTTTTTTATAACTAAAAGTCACCATCAATAAATATGTAATGACAATCAGAAATCAAATTCATAAAAATTTAAATGTTTCTATTTGATAAATTTAAATGTTTGGTACAAAAATAAGCTCTTTGTGCCCCTATAAGGTCCCTTACTGCCTTCAATAAGCAATCTCTGGTTAATAGGAAAAAAAATTGGCAATCACAAATTAAAGAGTAGTCTGACTATTTGATTTTGAGTGGTCTTTATGAATTTAGGAATTAGGAATTTCTCTTTTTGGTGTTGAAATTCCTGAAATTGAAAGAATAACAAAAATTGTCAAAGGATTGAAAAAAGAACCAAAGAAAGATTGATAAATGATGATGATTACTTACCAGAAAATCAGAGAGTTTAAGAGAAAGAAAAAAACATGAAGGTTTTTGGGTTTTGAAGTAAAAAGTGTTTGGGGAATATATATACTCTTCTTATTGTTAGCTTCGATATTTCCACTTTTTTTAAAAAAGATTTTCTGTTTTTTAAATTTATACTTATAATAATTATCTAAAGTTTGTGGTTATAAAGCAAAAATAATATAAAAAATGGCCAAATAGACTGACTTCAGCGAGAATCAAACTCTGGTGCTTCTAATAAGTGAACATGCACTGGAGTCAACTCCAACAGACACGCTCTTGTGCAAATATTTAGCACGCTATACTATATATACAATCCTATAATATTAATATATACAATATAAAGATTTTTTTTTTGGGGGGCCCTCAAGAATCGGAGGCCCTGTGCGGTGGCGCCACTTGCACCACCCCAGGGCCGCCCCTGCTGGAGGTTGAGATGTTATTTTTGACATCCCAAAAGCAAGATGTTAAATAAATATTTTCTTTTTTTTTTTTTTCTTTTTTTTTCTTTTTAATTAAAAATAAATCAACACTAAAATGTAATAAAATAATAATTTAATTTGACATATCGGGTGGAGTGTAAAGCTGTGTAAGATGTCAAATTGCCACATCAGCCATCAAATTTAAATTTGATGTTTGGTAATTGACATCTCTCTTGGAGATGCTCTTATTTTGGGTTGTGTACTTAAACTGGGTTTAGGGTTTCGTTTGTGATTCTAATTAGCACCGTTGGATGAATTTTTCATTTTATCTAACGGCGGTACGATTAGTAGTGACAAAAAGAGAAATGTGATGCACGACGTCGTTTGGATGAATCTTTTCATTTTGTTGCTTGTTATATCTTCTCTGCTATTATTATAAGTTGAGGGACTATAGCATAAATTAATAATATGATGCACGACGTCGTTTGGCAAAATCATTTTCATTTCATCTTCTACCTTGGGTCGAAATCGACCTCTCCCACTGCGTTAAACCGCCAAGGCCGAAAACTCGGACAATGAACACCTCACGGGGCTGTCACGTGCCCTATCCAACTCTCTCCTCGTCCGTACAACAGTGAGCAGTCGTCGACTTTCCCCCTGAAAAACCTAACGAAGTTGAACTTCGAGCCTAGCCGACTTCGTCGCCATCGATCTCGAGTTCGATCGAGCGGACGTCTGCCACCTCAAGGTCAAGTTCGCGGTGCTTCATTTCTCATGCGTGCGTGCTATTTTTCTTTCCTTTTAGTTTTTAGTTTGTCGTGTGTTTGGCTGCGGGGAAATTGGGGAAGTAAGAAAAGAACAGAAATTTAGGGATACTGCATGACTTTCTTGTTAATGGCACATTGGCTTTTGCTTCACTTACACGTACGTGTTAGTTTGCTGAGAAATTGCTGGGAGAGGAGATAATTTTGATTTCGAGTGTTTTTCTTTGGTGTTTGGATTGGAGTGAAAAGCTCAAAAAAATTTGAGTTTCTTTGGCTTGGAATTGCCCTAGAACTCATCTATCTTTGTTCCAACTTCAATTCTATTGCTTTATCCTTCTATTCTCTGTATTTTGGGTATGGTTGGGTCGCTGGACAGCAGCTTATAGCCCCTGCCCTGCATCATATTGACCCGGTTCTTTCCTGCATCGTCTCTTAGCTGAAGGGTAGAGGCCTGTTTATTAAATGCGAAGCTTGCTCTAGCTTGTCTTCAAGAGAATATACATACATGTTCAACTGAAATAGTAATTTAGAATTTTAAATCTCAACCCTTCAGACATTTCCATCTCATTCAAATCAACTTTCTCTAACTAAGATCCAATTTCCAAACACAGTAGAAACTCTTCAAAACCTTAAACATATTATATTTAAAACACAGGAGCCCTCTTACAATTCCTAAGGCAATTAGCGGTGCTTAAATACCAAATACCAAATACCAAACAAGTTAATGTCTTCATCAGGCTAGTATATTTACAAATATTTAAGCATTGATGTCGAGCAATTAAATATGAAAATGGGATGGTGTTTTAGTGTATCTGGGCTTTTTGGATCACTCCACCAGTCCTGTCCAGTGTTTTTGAAGCATTTATCTATAGCTTCCCCATTAATGGCTTGGAAAACAGCTGATTCATTTATTTCATAATCAGATAAAAATTATCTGGCTTGATTGGACATTGTTTAGGTATGTAGCATTACAGAAGAAAGGGTTTGCAAATTGACATTGTTTATGGTAAATTGTTTATTTGTTCTTGGATGCTAGATTTAAATACTTGCTATTTACATTAATTCCTTTAAAAAGTTGTGATTCAAATTACTAGGGGAAGGAAATCTGGTCTGGGCTTTTGGATATTCAATTCTGCTCAGTTCAGACCTAAGGTTGATGGGTTTGAGTTGTTATGATCAAATACACATAATTTTGGCATTCTTGGTGGTGGAATATCTTAGCCATGCAGAGCTTGTGATTTGGAAGCTTCTGTTCCAGAGGCTGGTGATGGAGGTTTACGCTTTGTCATGTCCCATGGGTTTTGGAATTGGAAATGTAAAGCAGAAATCTTGAAGGTTCGATGGCTAATCTTAGTTGGTTTGACTTTGATATTTGCACTCTATGCTTTTTTTACTCAATTGCATCAGATGTCTCATCCTTGAAACAGTAAGACATAGTAAGAAGACTCCACAACATTACTTATCTTAAACACCTTTATTAGCTAAGGCTCATCCAGTTCTATTTACTTCAATATATACTAATTACATGTATTGCAATATACTAAATTCTCTATATAATTATACATTACTAATTACAACAGTTTGTAAACACCAAACTACTCAAGAGCACTCCAATGAGGATCAAAGCTGAAGTATCTTTCTTTTTTGAATCTGTGCCTCCAGGTGTTAAAGTAGAATTGTCTTTCCTCATTTTGATCAGAGATTTTCCACCAACACCAGGGTGAATCAACCCGTTTGAAAGCAGAAATCTCTTCTTCCAGCACTTGTTTTTCTTGAAATTGGCAACGCGCATAAACAATCACTCAGGCAACTCTGCCTGCACCAATCCTCAGTTACTGGCTGAAAATGGTCATACTCAGAATAAGGCCAATCTGTGTTCTGCATCTCTTGAAAATATAAGGATTCTGATTCTAGTGAGGTGTCATCACAACTTTGTGAATCAAAGTCCTGTTTGCATCCTTCAACACATCATCTGGATCAGTATGGCTGTAACCATATGGACACTGGCAACTTGGTCCTTCATCGTCATGTCTGCATAAGCTGTTGAATCCACATGCACCGCCGCCTGTATATTCCAAGAGCGAGGTGCAGATATTTGAAGGCATGTAAGACAAAGTAGACCAAGCCATGGACCACCTTCCCGACCAAGCCATGGACCACCTTCCCACAGTTGAGCTAGTACTTTTAGGGTACACATGGTATCTAAAAACTACATCGTACTCAAGAGTTGCTCTCTGGTAGAAATCCTGCGTTGAAAATTGTATTGGACGTACCATCGTAATTATTGTCCCATTCTTGGCCTAAGGTAAGTTGAACCTGAGAGTCACCATCAAATGTTTGAGTTGACCAATAAGCAGAATTAGGAGAATCCAATGGGAAATTCGTGTTTTACAACACGAAATTCCCGTCAAGTTGCAAGGTAAGCTGGAATCTCCCTCTTGAGTGAGTTGTTTCCTTATATCGCGCAAAGAGTATGGTTTCTTGATTTAGACTCTCTGTAGGAAAGATTGTGTCAGTTGGCTGATCAAAATTCTCCCACAAACTGATTGATTCAAGGTTAGCCAACACAAAATTTCCTGTGTCAAGCATGGCTGCATAGGCAACTCCAGTACCAGCAGAATCGGCAACCCATATTCGTTTGCCTGTTGCAGCCTCACTGAGCCTAAACTGTCCATCTGCAGTGAGTTCAACTTTGGATCCTTTTGCCACTAGATGATTACCATGGCTGACCACACAATAGGTTTTTTCTGATATTTTGTTAAACCAGATGGATAGTAAGAAGCCATGTTTACCAATTTTTTGGAAACCAAAAGCAAATTCCCCAGATTGTGATGTCCAAAATGAGCCATTGTCCTCTGCAATGAGTGATGAGCCCAATGATTTGTTCTTTTAAATTTGAGCATTGGTGGAAAATGGCAGCTGTAGAATGAGAAGCACAAAGCATATGACAGTTCAAAAGACATGGCACAAACAAAGGAGCAGCATATGGTGGTTAGCAAATTGAACAATGATGTGTAAGAAATTTCATAAATTTTTTTTATTGGTTTGAGCTTAACCGTGTAAGAATATATACTGTTGATGTAAGGGGTTAGGCGTGGAGGCCTTTTGGATTATGCAAGTTCTTTACCAATGTTTTAGAAGCATTTTCCTATTAGAAGTTTTAATTTTTCAAATGATGATTGAATAAAATAGGTAAACTTTTGAGGCCAAGCAAATGAGGAATGACATACTCAGTAGATTAAATGGATGGTGTTTAGACATGGAGATTTAGCCACTTGATTTGTCAAAAAGAAAAGACCTTTTCCAATGGTTTTGAAGCAAAAAGAACATTTCAATGCACTAAGTTAACAACTAATTTTCAGTCCGGTGATATTTCTTTTTACAACGTTGAAAGATCCCAACATATCAACCCCGATTCTGCATGTCCAACGAGCATAATTACGATATAATCAAGAAAAACAAATGCCAACAAAAGTAAAAGGAAAAAAACTTTAAGCCCCAAAACTCAAACCTCTTATATATATATATATACACACGTACGTGTGTGTGTCTGTGTTTTTGTTTGTGTTTCATATGTTGTAGAAAAGATTTCTCATTAAGATTTCTTTTCAGGCAAGGAATCTCTGCACTGGATTTTGACAGAAAGGTATAAGTACATTACGAGTTGCTTTCGCTAGTTTTGTTTTATTTTGTATGTTGTGTGTGTGTGTGTTGCTTTTACTTTTCACTCCCTTGTATTTACATTTCGCCTTTTCTCCTCTATAAACTTTATATTAGGGAATATAACTGGTATCTGTGTCAAAATCCGGGTGTTTAACAGTGCATGTTTAACAGGGGTACAAAAAGAAAGAATGGTGTAGACAATGTAATGTATATGTGTAGAATCTTTAGTTGGCACTGTCTCTGTGTTGGTTCGTGCCTTACTGGAAATGATGGAGGGTTTTAGCTTTTAGGCACGGTTTTCAGTTTTTCCGTGCCTTATTCTCTACTTTATTCAAATAATTAGTCATGGAAATTATTAATCCGTACCGTATCCAATAACATTTTATAGGGACTGTTTCTATTATCAGTCTGTCCCTAATAGCATTCTATAGGGACTGTTTTGATGTCGGTCTCTAATAAAGGGTCCCTATAGAGCATTTTTCTAGTAGTGGACTATGTCTTCTTTTATTTTACAGTGATAGCATAGCTTCAACTTTTAGCTTTCAACTATCCATAAAACCATTTGAAATCTCAAAGATCCTGCATCTAAAAGGGATTAGAATACATCATACAACACACTTAGTGAAGGTCATTGTGTGAAGAAGTTTGACAAAGATGGTGAAAGATAAACTAAATAGGAAACACCATCTATATATGGTAGGAAATCATTATAGCATCGATTTTGTCAATATGCCGAACAAAGCATCGATTGGCACATAAACACAAACAAGAAGAGATTGCCACTAAGATGTCAAACAAAAATACATCACACGTTGTTCATTTAAGTTAACATATTTTCTGGCACACTAGTGCAGAAAGGGCCATACAGTTGAACTCACTGCAGATGGCCTGTTTAGGCGAAATGACAAACAACTAAAGTCTGGATCTTGAATAGATGGCTGAGAAGATAAGCTGGAACTTCCTTCACAAACTGCATTACCTGCAAATCAACAAATAACTATTAAGAATTGAATACATTAAAAAACCGATATACCTTTCAAAATACATAATAAAAAAATAACTATTAAAAAACCGATATACCTCACACTCGGTGGAGCAAATGGAGCAAGTAGCTCAAACAAATGTGCCAAAAAATTTGGCGCATAAGAATTGAGAGCCGAATCGATTTCCTTTGTACACATGTCCTAGAAGAACATACCATATATAAAAGTTAGAATGCTATAATCAAATCAAAAAATTTCTCTAAAAAATAAAATTAAAGTAATTCAATTTTATACCTGATGTGCTGCCACATTACGATTGAAGCGAATGAAATCTACGGCACTTTGGCTGTATCCAATAGGCTTTGCTTCAAAACCGACAGGTATTTTGTTTTGAAACTTTTGTAATGTCGAATAGTGCATCGCTCGATAGCAGTCCACATACCCTTGATGAGTTTGTGGAGCTTGTGCAACCTCGTTTATCCAATTTGAAACTTTAGCAACCAATCCATTTTCCACAGAAGTTTGCGTCGCAGGTGGTTGATCTTTTACATAATTTCCATCCACTAATCTATAATTCATCCTTTCTTGTGCACTCTTAAGTAATGGATGTTTTATCGATTGCTTGATTATTGGCCTATTGTACAAAAAAGAAAAAAAAAAGAAGAATTAAACAAGTTCACTTTACAAGAATAAATAAAAAAAGGAATAGGTTGGAGTGCATGAAAGAAAAAATAATTAAACAAGTGAATAAGTTAAAAAGGAAGTATTTTGCTTACCAGTTCTCATGGTTGATTTCTATATAGTTGAGAAACACGTCCAATTCTGAATGAATTGCTTGTGGGAAAAAGGAGCGGATCATGTTCACAAATTGACTAACATTATTAGTTAATCGGCACATCTTCAAGAATTTTATTCGATTCCCTGCAACGTAGATGTTTGTTGATGAAATATTGCCATATACGCTATCATTGGAAATGATGAATTGCATAATGTCCCTATGAAAAACAAAAATATAAGATTAAAAGATACACAACAGTAAATATTATTTTTCGTAGCAAGAAACAATACTTTTTTAATTTATTTTTTTTATAATGTAAGTGGAAATATAAATAAATGGAAGAGATAACTTACACCAACATAATCCTAAACGTATCGGTTAAGGAATGGTAATATTGATCCACAACATTTGGAGAAATCCAATCTTGAAGGGTCACACCAGGTTCCGTAAATACAAGCGTACACATAATATTATCTGCCATTATGTTGATGCTACCATATACTGTGAGGTATAATGGGTTGTTGGTGCCACTTGTGCAATTTAGCAAGTAACCAGCTATATGTTGCTCATTTTCATAAAGCAAATGGTAGTGTGCCTCATATTGGCGATTAGTGGGCTCCAATATTATTCCCGACCACTTGTTATGCCCAATTTGCAGCCCATACGAATAACGGTTGATGTGATATCCACAAGGCTGAAAAATGAATTATTAAACTAAATATGTAAACAAAAAAATCAATCAAATTACGACAAAGAAAAAAACAAATATAAAGCACTTACAAACTGACCACCTTGGACCTGGCCACCCAAGATATGTGGGATATTGTCCATCTGCAGAGTGGAAACTATTATTTAAGAAAATATGCATTGTCTCTTCTGATTTGGCTTCCCCGACCCCCTCTCTCTCTATGTATGAAACCGTTGCGGATAACATAGATATGAAGGAGAGACTCGACTTTTCTCAACACACACTACCACGACTTTTCTCAACCGTTGCGGATAACATAGATATGATAGATAGATGCAAATGTATAAAAGTGGCTTTTGGAAGTTTTAAGCAAACTACTAACTCAAGAAGGCCAGTCAGTAGGCTGTCAGTAGGATCCAAACTAAAAAATACAACTGAGATTAAGAGAACCATAATAGATGTTCATGAACCATGGTCAGTACGCCCAAAACTAAAACAAAAAACAGAAAGAAAAAAAAATGACATTTAAACTATTACAATTGGAGATTGGTCCATCTTTACAGAAAAAAAAAAATTAGACAACTCAAGAACGGTGTTTTTTTTTTCTCCAAAAACAGGAACTGGTTTTACCTTGTGAGAGAGTTTTCTGCTTGCAGAGAAAAGAAAAGGCACTTCTCTCGTCTTCTTAACCGTGAACAGCTTGAAGAGACTCTCTCCTTGTGACAACTGGATCAAACTGTAAAAATTGGCCATACAAGCTCAAAATTCAGCCAAATAATAATTAATAAATAAACAGAAAGAAAAAAAAAGACATTTAAACTTTTACAATTGGAGATTGGTCCCTCTTTACAGAAAAAAAAAATAGACAACTCAAGAACGGTGGATTTTTTTTCCAAAAAAAGGAACTGGTTTTACCTTGAGAGAGAGTTTTCACTGCTTGCAGAGATGGAAAAAAGCACTTCTCTCTTTCTTTTGAGCTCTGAGTTTATTTATATTTAGCTTGGAGACTTTGTTACCATAATTTCGTCGAGCCAGTGATTGGTTGCCTCTCTGCCATGCTTGCAGTAGATCCCCAAATATGATTGGCTCGCCTCTCATTAGCCTCTAATAAACATCACGTGTCAGTAGCCCATTACACAATGGGCAATACCCTGAGGAACACTCTCATACTTACCTTCATCATTCACCAAAAGAGTTTGAACTTTCAAAAATTAAAGAAAACTTACTTCACGCCTGCTGGGGTTCGAACCCCTTCCCCATTCGAAGATCTGCAGCCACTCAACCACCAAGCCAGTCATCACTTTATGATAATAAGCTATGGAATCTGTATTTATAATACTTGCGAGCTGTTTCTCAAAATATAAATTAACATAATTACTTATTGTTTTATTTTGTTGTTCAGTTACTTAATTACTTAATATAATTTATTTCTTTTCTATTTAATCCATTTAATGTTATTGATTATTTTATTATTCATTATAAGTACTTACATTACTAAATTCCCCTTCAAATTGTTGCTTAATTACTTAAATCTCTATAATTATTTTCTTTATTTACTATTTAATTCTTCCTTGGATAAATTTATTTATGTTCTTAGTTAATTTTCAATATTCACTATTATTTTTTAAGCATGGTAAAGTGCCTAATTTTCATGAAAAATCAAGTTGGTTTACATCTTTAATTATTTTTCAATTTTTGATAAATAATAAATATAAGAACGTGTACCATGTCCAATGAATAATGTGAAATAAGGTTACTCATGTATCTTACAATGCAATTTATAAAGTGTAAAATATTGTACTAAAAAATGATAAATAAATTACTAGGGGGTGTTTAATTCTCTTTCATTAATTACTCTAGATTTTCTAAGTCACAGAGTTTGTCAGCTCGCAATATAATCAACTTAAATCACTCAAACCCACTATGCAATGCATTTCCTTCCAATTTTAGTAGGTTTACTCACGTCACCTAATTAACTTATGTAATTAATCTCATTGATTTAGTAGGTTTACTCACGTCAACAGTAATATGCACATATACATGAAGCTTCTAAAGATGATCCTTTTCTTTTACATACAAATAAATGATATATCATACATGTCCTCGATCAAAAAAACGATACTCCATATGGTTGTCTCTTTCCGGAGTGGCTTAATAAATGTCTTCATATATGAAAACACCCATGCTTAATTATGTAGTTATCTATATAACAAACGGTACGTGCCAAATTCATTATTTTTTAGGACAAGGGAGTCAAGCAGAGAAAAAAACAAATCATCACGCTGCGGTTCTAGGAGAAAGACCCCCTAAAGAACATATAATTTTTTCCACTTCTAGATGTAGCACTTCACATGTCAATGTTAATGGGTTGAGTTGAGCTCTCCTAGCTTTTCCGTAAAATATATTTTCATAAAACAAAAATATAGGAGCATCCATTAATTCTTTATTTCAGCACCCTAATTATATTTAGGAAGCTCTCATGACTTGGATTAATTACAATATCAATACAATACTGATCCAAATTGGTTAATTTCATACATGTCGCACTATGCAGGTGGTTAGTTAAGGACAATATCAGTGTTGGCATATACAGTAGTGAGCCGTATAGCCCTATTATTGTCAATAAGGCCACAAAGAGATTTGATCTGCAATTAGTTTGAGGGGCTTACATCTTGACAGTGGAATTGGATGAGCTGAATGAAGAGTATAGTGTCCTTTGAATATGTTAGTTTTTTTAGCAGAAAATTGCAAGTCAAAGTGTGTGTAAGCCAACTTGCCAACTTGTAAAATATATAACTAAAGATGGTGCACACATTTTTTATTATTCATTTCTGATGTTAATTTGGACCGTCTAAATTGCAATTTGGGTTGTTTTTTAAAATTCTTTTTCAAGTTTTGGTCTTCTTGTTCTAAATAGGCCGATCCCTTATTCATGGGTCAAATGGGGGGTTTTGAGGCGCACAAAGTTTTCTATATGGTTCTGGTCCTTCTTGGTGTGAATAAAGAAGAAAAGAAATGCTTATCATAAATCAAAGTTTCCCCATAAACTATAATCAACAAAATTTCAATGATAATCAAATAAATAGAGCAACTGTTGTTTGCCTTTTTATTAACGGTAAAAAGGCAAAGATTTACAACTTAAGGGTTTAACAACAGCCAGAAATAATTGATACGTTCTCAGAAGCACTTAATTAAACAGTGCTTCGTTTAACATCGGCAGAGTCCATCATAGTGCACAGCATACCGTGGACAGTGAATATAGCTTGATGTCCATTCAATTGGAATGACTGGCTTTGGCGCCTCTGGTTTTTTCACTTCTCCAACACTTACAATGGAAGCAAAGCCAAGCTTCTTCTCCAATGACTGTGCCAAGGAAACGGCATCAACTCCAATTCCAATCACCTCAACTACCGCTTTCTCTACGTCTATGGAAACATTGCTCACTCCTTTGGCTTCTGCAGCAATCTTCAAGGCCTTGGTTCTGCAGTTCTCAGAGGTCAATTGCACCTTGATCACTATCTTTTGCTGCATACGTAAAGATCATATATTTACATAAGGAAAAAAGAAAAACTCTGATAAACAGAATGAAATTAAGTAAAAGGCTTACCTTCGTATTGTAGAGAGAACATGAAATGTCCTTTTCGCAAACACAAAATTTTAAGAATTTTATGAATGAATGCATCTTTTTTTTTTACTTGAACACTTTTTGTATGGATGAATTGATCCACTTGAACAATTTTTGTATGGCCGAGTTCTACTTGAACACTTAGAGGTCACTTGGAAAATAATGCCAATGCTATGCTCTATTTAAAGGAGCTTAGTCTTCTTAAAATATAATTATGAACGACCGGTTGACCTGTTCCCCACAGTCAGCTGCTTGGAAACCAAGGCTTTCACATAGACTGAGTCCATCAACGTACGTGGATTCCAATTTGATTCCAGACTACTTTGAATTTTCAGAAAGAAAAAATTACCAAAAAATAATATATATATATATATATATATATATGGATTAAGGGAAATACAATGATTAATGTATGAGTTGCAATGTTAGTGGGGTATAGTTCAGTTGGTTCAGTTCTTCCATTTCCACCCATGTGGGCAGAGATTTGAAACCCTAGACACCCAATGAATATTTGTATAAACCCCATCCCCAATTGCTTCTACGGAAAAAAAAAATATATATATATATGAGTAGCAATAGTGTAAGTATAAACAGATAAAATGAGTACTTTGTTTTTAGCTGGAAAGATACGTCCAATCTGGACCCTGGTAGTGCTTTGTATGTGAAAGGCCATCTTGAATTTCATATTAAATTTATTAGAGACAGCTGTATGTGGATGCACTGATTTGGCCATATACATAGAAAACAAAAATGCAATTCGGAGTTTATGTGTGAAAACTGTATATAAAAATAACTAGTCAATTGTCACTGCTATGATATTATCCAAATTAAAGAAGAAAAATTAATTAATTCCAAGGATGTCTTTCAGGTGGACAGTCATAAAATTTACATTAAAATATTGTTACAATTTTTTTTTAAAATGTTAATTCATTAAACTATCAACTTCTTCCCTTTTTTTTTTTGCTTTTATAAACGTTGATGTAGCTAGAGTACCTCCTAGGAACCATCTAGGTGAATCCATCCATCCAGGTCAAGACAATTTGAGACTTTTGGTTACTGGTACCAATAAGCCAATGTGAGTTGTGTGTGTGTGTTTTTTTTTGGTTAAATACATTTATTTTTATACAAGTGATAATTGGAATTGTTAACTGGAGCCACTGATTTAGTCCTTGTGTCTTAGTTGAGGACAACATGTTTTGTGTGGTGGGGGGCTTATTTGTTTGTCTTAGTGTATAAGCATATGCCCAGAAACTGCTTCATATTCTATGTAAAGGTATGTTGATCATGGGATTATATATTTCCAGAAGTAAAGTTTCACCATTTAAATTAGGAAAATTTTAGAAAAATTACATTTATATACCACATTGTGAATTATATTTCTAATAAAGATGACACCCATTGTATGAAAATAAATATAAATTACAATAGAAAATAAATCTCAATTATAATAGAACTAGATGAATGGGTAAGTAACCAAAATCCTAACATAGTAAGGAACCCAAATCCTAACTAAGTAAGGACTCGCCAACAAAATATACATCTCTATTAGAGAACAAGTCATTAAATTATGAAATTTTGTATTCGAATTAGCCTACTTCAATATTGGGCCGGAGGATCAACTCCGTTTGGATGAAGAAATTGAAAATTATATAGAATTCTAAATGACGGAATTTAGATTTCCATCATTTTAATTTCTAGCAATTGAAGATTTTAGTGTTTGGATTTATGCATGTTGAATTTTGTAAATGACACTATGGAAATTGTGAAATGACGCCTATTTTGGTGGAAATTAAACTCTGGAATTTGATGCCCCAATTTCCACAATTTTTCTATGCATCATTTAATAAATTCCACACTTAACTTGCCAAACAAGAGAATTATCAATTTCTCCTCTTAAATTTCAACTTATTTTCCCTATTAAATTTCAAGTTATTTTACCTTATCCAAACCTAGAATGAACAAAACTTCAACAACAATCACGTAAACATAGCAAATGTTTGCCTTTTTGCCATACGTAGAAAGGCAAAGGTCCATTGTAGACAACTGGATAGGAGTCTCAAGATTAACAGTGCTTAGTTTAATATCGGTAGTATCCGTCACAGTCATAGTACACAGGAAACTGTGGACAGGGAAAATAGGTTGATGCCCATTGAATTGGCTTTATCTCCTCTTTCTTGTCCTCTTTCTTGTCCTCTTTCTTCTCTTCAACGCTTACTATGGAGGCGTAGCCAAGCTTCTTCTGCAATGACTTGGCCAAGCAAACGGAATCAACTCCAACTCCAGTCACCTCCACTTGCCCTTTCTCTACTTCTATGGAAACGTTGCTGACACCTGCTTAATTAATTAGTGGTTCATCATTAACTAACTAATTAATTAGCAATAATTACTTTGAATGATATCATTTGGGTAATCACAAATTAATTATTTATATATGTATATATTGGCTATTTGAAATTGATGCATGTATACATACCTTTGGCCTTTGCAGCAGTCTTCAAGGCCTTGGTTTTGTATTTCTGAGACTTTATTTGCACCTTGAAGACTATCTTTTGCTGCATAAATAAACATCACATGTATATAGTTAAAGCCTTTTGTTTCACTTTCCTAAACAAGAAAATAACTCTAATAAAATGAATGGAAATACTTAAAAAATATATGTTTTAGGAACAAACGAAAACTAATTGAAAGGCTAATTAAGCTTACCTTGGTGGTGGGGAGTGTATATGAAATTTCCTCTTTCCAAAAAGAAATCCAGTCTATGAATCTTTCTATGCATGAATACATCTTTCCTCTATTCTATGAATTTTTTTTAATATTTCTTTTTGTGGAATTCTGCTTCAACACTAGGAGGTTCCTTCTATTTATAGAAGCTTAGTCTTCCAAGGATATTACCTCGTGTTGACCTGTCTGTCCCCATCCATATACATATGGGGTCAGCTGCTTGGAAACTAAGATTTCCACAGACTCAGTCAAGACACCTACCAAGATATTCAAATTTGATTTCCTGGAATACTTTGATTTTTCACAAAGAAAAAAAAAACAGGAAGAGAATGCATATTCAAAAATAGATTAACTAGGGTGCTTGTAAGTGATTGAGCATCTCGCATTTCATGCATGCAATGGAAGCTTAATTGGCCACAGATTCATGTGTGACAGTTTCTACCCAACTACTATTCATAGAACTACAATCATTGAAAAAACAAAAATTAATTAATTCCAGGGCATCCGCGTAAATGGTCAAAGCCAAACGTTTCCTTCAGAAGGACGATTAAGATTACATTAAAATATTGAAAAGTCTTGTGGCATTGCTGATGATGCATGTATATAGTGAGTCCTACGAACCATCTATGTGAGTCAATCCTGCTAAAGACAATTGGGTACAATCAGTGGCGGAACCAGGAATTGAGGTTAGAGGGGTTCATTTTGCAAAATATAAAAATAAAGGGAATGAGAGCATAAACACTACAGGTTCTCATAGAGCTTCTTGAAAATCATTACAGCTTTCACACATCAAGTTATGATTGTTGTATATATAAAACCCTTATATCCTTTTTCAATATATTCAATTCAATTCATACACACAACATTAAATTATTTACACACATAGAGAGAGAAAGTAGAGGAGAGAGAGAGAGAGAGAGAGAGAGAGAGTTGAGTAGGGGCCTGGGACCACTCTGGGCCCTACGTGGCAAATAAGCAATAGCAACATCAAATTAGGAAATTGATAAACAATGGCGGTTGAATAGTCTCTATTGCTAGTGGAGACAAATAATTGTCTCAAAAATCAACTTAGTGGAAAAATCAAAATCAGAAGCTAGTGTAAGTTTTTTCAATAGTGTTCGTACAATCGACCAACCTTACATGTGATGTTAATCTCTGCCACTGCGTGTGACTGATACCATGAAGGAAATTGAGATTTTGTCCAAAACTAATTGGCCATGGCTATGTTAGAGTAGCCTATAAGACCTTATAAAAACATGTAAAATTTCTTAACTTTCCAGTATGAGATGTGCGTTATTGATTCTTCAACTCGCACTTCATCTGCTCCTCATCTGCTATTCAAGAAAATGCATAACCACAGCTACTCCTTAATTTGGGGTTTAAAAAGCTTCGCAATCCCTCTGATAATTGCCGTGCATTGAGACAGGCTCATGTGGTCTAGTATTAGTTCTATTATTCTTTGCTAGCAAAGTTTATTTCCAATAACAAGACCTACCACTCATATTTCTTCTTCGAAAACCAAACTCAAGAGAAAATGCATAAACTCCTCCTAACTGAGCCTGAGTGGACTTGTACAATGGGTTGAGGACTTGGAATCTGGACAGAAGCGTGCATGTGGAAGCAATCAAACCACAAGTCTTTTGCAACAAAACACAATATATATATATATGTCCTATAGACTTCACACGTGGAAGACCTATCAGTGGACTGGTGTTGGCATTATTGTTTTTGTTGTGTCTGAATACTAGTAAACTTGTCGATAAGTCGACGACGTATATGGTGTAGATTAATTGATCGACTTTTCGTTGAAGATAATTCCCTACAAAGTACGCAAAGGGATAATGATGTAACACAAATCGCAGGGAAATTTCAAAAGTTGTATAATAGTTATATATTGCGACAAGACAAAACATCATGTGGCAATGAAACATTCCATCCCAAAGCTAACGCAAAGCGAAATTCTGACTAGTCAGTCATAGGTTTTTCTCAAATGTGCTGTCATTATCACATGTGGAAAGTCTTTACTAAAACCCCTTGCGTTACTCATAAGTCCAAGTGGAAATTTCCTGCTCAATATGAATATATCACCAAAAGTTGTATATCTTGTAGCTAAATTACAGTCCTCTTTCGTTCAAGTTGGGATCTATGGAAAGCAACACGTTCCATGTATAGCACGTCAAAAACAAAAATGTAACCTCAAATTTATTTTTTTTGAATCTTTGAGAGTTCCTCACTAAGTTGGTTACCACAAAACATTTTGTGCTAGATGAAAGAGATACAAGCAAGCATTGACCATACATGCTAGTATGGATCCCGGGGTCTGTACATTTAGGGATTGTGCATCTTAGTGTAATCATCATAACTGGTCCAAGAATTACTATTAATTAATCTAAATTCATAACTAATGGCAGTACACATATATGAAGAACAAAAAAAACACAGGCACAAGGCACAAACAAATTTTTTTGTTTTTTGGTCAAAAGGCACAAACAAAATTTTAAACAAGAAAAAGAAATCAAAATTATAAACCCTAGATTGGTTGTGATCGATCTAAGTTATCGATATATCGATCTTCAAGCTAAATAGAGTAATTGCTGTGAAAACGGTTTACATAATAGAGCATTGGACTGCTTCTGGACATTCATTAACCAGTTCATAGTACATTGGAGGACAATATTGAACACAGCCTGGAGGAGGGGTTGCCTTTTCCTCTTTCTTATCATCTTTATCTTTTTTCACTTCTTCAACTTTGACAAGGGCGGCGAAGCCAAGCTTCTTCCTTAACAAACTGGTCAAGCAAACAGAGTCAATCCCATCTCCAATCACCTCCATATGACCTTTGTCTGCTCCTTCGATCGACACTTTGCTCACACCTGCTTTATATGTAATCATCCATTAATACTTATCAACTGACCTAATTATTAGTGATGAAATACTTGAATTTCTTTTCTTCTCTTTTTGATCAATTGATCTGTATGTATCGATTGATCGATGCCTACCGTGTGCAGCTGCAGCAATCTTCAGGGCCTTGGTTCGGCATTTGTCACAGTGCATTGGCACACTCACTACTATCTTTTGCTGCACATAAAAATTTGCACAAAAGTATGTGCGAGCAATGATTATCTTATATATTCAATTTCACTCGCATAAAAAAGGAAAGTATGCCTATGTACAATAAAATCCAGAGAATTTAAGTATGAAATGGAAGCGTTAAGTTTTAGAGGCTTACCGTCATGTTGGAGAGAAGGATATATGAAATGAAGCTTTGAAGTTTTTTGGGATGGAAAACTCTATGAAATCTATGAGTGAATAAATCTATGAGAGTACAACTATCGATCTCTAGGCTGTGTCAAGGCATATATTATGTACTTATTTTATGGGAGCCAGCTTCGTCCTATAATATTATTAGCTCCTGTTGACTTGTAATTTTAAGTCCGCATACACCTGCACGGTTTGGTAGACTTTTGTAATGACAATGGTACATACTACATTTATTATCATTATTGTAAACCAATTACCGACAGTCGTGTATTTTTTTTTTTTTTTTTTTTTTTTTTTTGCCAGTTAACGGGTAGCGAATTCGTTTCCTTGCACTCAAATTCAAATCTTCATTTTCAATTTACATATATATATATATATATATATATATATATTTATTTATTTATTGTTGGTGAGTCCTTATTTAGTTAGGATTTTGGGTACTTACCTATTTATTTAGTCATATAGTAATTGAGATTTATTTCCTATTGAAATTGAAATTTATTTCCTATTGTAATTTAGATTTATTTCTTATTGTATTTAGGGTTAACACATCTTTGTACTTCTCTATAAATACCTCCATACGTATTTGAGATATCTGAAAATTTACCCTAAACCCTAATATATAGTCCTCATCAGTTTCAAACTAGTGAACCTTTTTTTGTGCCGAACGATACAACTAAATAGTGGAAGAAATTCCTTTATTTATGGAGGAGCTGAAGGATCGCACAGAAGAAAGTCCTTTATTTATGTTTCGGTGAGTATTCTCGGGGCACTTCGGTTTCTTACTTTATTCACGCCTTTGATTTGGAGAAAAATTGTCATATACTTCCATTGGCAGAATCCAGTATAGTGGGTAAAACAAATCAGCGTCTTCCCGTACTTATGGGTTTTGGTGTCTGCGGCTCCAACATTGTTTTGGCAGGCGGCATTGAACCGGAATTCGATGGATGGGGGAATTTCACACCAAGTCCGTGTACAGACATTTATGTGTTTGACACTGCGGACTGCATTATGAAATCACCCCCTATGATAGGTCACCGTCCCCTTCAACAAGGGAAGAATTGCCCCCTCGTGGTGGAGCATGACTCCAAATTATATGTTCTCTCGTCCCGAAGTTTAATGTTAATATGTGGTGTACACTTCGCTCCTGGATTCGAGATGTTAGACCCCAAAAATGACGAATGGGTGACTTTGCCTGAACTCCCAATTTTCCACCGACGCTACCTTGGAAGCATCACCAATTGTGTTGTTGTAGGCACTAATATCTTTGTGTCATGTGGGTCTAGTATCTTCCGCTTTGACATGGCTGACACCAGTCAAAAATGGAATGAGCACTCTTTTACAAACTGCATTAGATTGCCATTCGACTTCGATGAACGAAGTTTAGCAGTAAAATGAGTGACGGGAATTGGCTGATTTTCACATGTTACCTAGAATTGTGTGAAGAGGATGATGAATTCGAAGACGACGCCTACCGTTGTTGCTATGAGGATGACTGCTTCTACTGTTTTGGTGTGGATGATAATATTCCTCGGCCTCATCGTCATTTTGAATGGAAGCGTACATCTTTGCTCGCGTATCTCATGTCAAGTGACTTTACATCACTCACACGGCTTCAACCTTTGTGCCTGCCTGATGATCTGTTACCTACTCAACCAGGGCGTGAACTATTGCCTAGGTTCCGTGATCTATTTACTGCTAGAGTGCGTGAAATACATTATAGGATCCTCCATCTAGGAGGTCAGGAGATATGTCTTATATTGTCTGTCGACACTGGATTTGAGTCCAAGGGCGGAGTTCTGAGGAAGATGCCGATTTTTGTGATACGTTTTGAATTTGAACTTTCTGACAGTAGAGACTTGGTAACCATCAAAACAGGGTCTTGTGGTGTTCAATGTTTCCTACTCGGTGTGAACAATCCAAGGGCAACTAAAGTATCCATGCATGGTGCCTTTTGGCTGTAAGTTTTGTTAACTCACTATTTGTTCTTTTCAAGTTTGGTTCCCTTTTGTAGCTATGGAATTTGATCATCAATAAAGGGTGGTTCAGCTTCTTTATCTTTTATTCCTATGTTAGAATAGAAGAGATAGATAATGTGAAGAGCCCATGGGAAAACATTTGTTTAGAAAATATAAATTACATGCATGACTATGTCCAGGGCCGGTCTTGAGATTTTGAAGGTCCTATGCGAACCTTAAATTGGGGCCTCACATAAGCTAACACAAACTTACACAATTACGTAATGCCATACAATGAATGTTTTTTTCTTTAAAGTGACCAAAGTACCCCTATTCCCAAGGACAAAATTGAAATTTCACAAAAGAATTAAATTGGATTAAATCGATTAAATTGGGTCAGAGATGTTACAACTTTTGAATAATCACCATGCTTATGACGATGAGTCTTTGTCATCATAGATCATATTCAGATATTAAATATTTTTTAACACCTAATTGATTTTGTACCAATATTCCAGGACCATCATTAATTTGATGCAATTATTTTGGTTGACTTAGTTGGATGCATTATTTTTGCGAAAATGAATATCTGAGCATAATTACTGACTAATTCCCTGTGATCAGGTATTTATTATTTCAGTTTGTGGTTGTGAAAGTAGATGGGATATTGAATGTTGGTATTGACATCGGACAAGCCTTTAACACAAGCAGGTTTTGAAGTTGAGCCCTGAATAGAAGTTAAGGCCCTACAAACCAACACAACTAGAAACGTCTTTGTGTCAACAATTTGCTCACTCTGTATATATATAACATTTGTTATACATATAGAGTGCTACTATTTCCACCCACATGTCCTATTTTCTCACCCATTTTATCTTCTCACTGTTACATTCCTAAAAGGACACAAATTAATGTGCAAACAACCAATTAAAAATACCCGCAAGTGCACGAATCTATTGAAGTATAGATTATGTAAGTACGGGATCGATCCCACGAAGAACTTGTCGGCTTCCTATAAGTTCTAATTTGAGTATGCAAAGAACACTTAATTGACACACCACAAATGCACAAATGCAAAATGGAAACTAAAAATGAGTAAAGAAGTGTAAAAGAAAAGAAACAACACAAGAAAACTAAACAAAAACAAACAGCATTTTCTATCGCCATTTTATCACCACTTTATCACTTGTGAATAGTGCCCATGAACAGTGTCTAGAGACCGGTCGTGAGGTAAAAGCGACCGGTCGTTTTTTCACAGAATCGAAATTCTGTTTTTTTCAGTTTCGACCTCTGTCCAGTTTTTGACCTATAACTTTCCAACCGTTTGTCCAAATTTCAAGTTCTTTATACGGTTGGATTCAGCACAGAAAATGCAAGAACACAGCGCGGACCAAAAGTCCAAAACAATTACGGAAACAAACAAAATCCAGTGAAAAAACACAAAACGTGTCAAACACGCAACTCACACACGCATTGGGGGGGGGGGGTTTGGTTTGGTTCAAGTGACCTATTTCTATTGCATGAATGTAAATGGACTTTGAATTTAAATGAGAATGGCAGAGATGAGTTATCAAAATGTGAAAGTATCAAGTAACAAATACTAGGGTTTCGGAATCCACCCTAAACAATTCTACCCAAGTTCATGAATACTCAAATGATGAACTCTAAACGTGTTGATGAAGATGTTCGCAATCAAGACCAGTACGAGTGGCTCAAGACGCATTGATTCTCTCTAATATACGTAAAGTGCAGTACTAGTGCTACAATACTTGTGCCTTCCCTATAACTGAATCTAGGTGTGCTTAGTACTTTGATTCAATTACAAGAAAAACCCATTAAGTTCAAAGAGAATATGAACATCACAAGAATCCTAATAGCATGGTGTTTACATTATGTATTCAAGAAACCAATTCACATGGATGGTTCTTACTCCATCCATTTGTTGCTTAGGAAAATATGAAGATACACACAATCCCAACAACCTCAAGAAGCATGCTTTCAAAGGTGATCAATCAAAGAAGAACATACATCAAGGATATATTATTTTAGTGAATAGGAATTCATCAACAATATCCAGAAATTCATACACTCAAGCATCAAAACAATAAGGGTTTCATGTTTAGGGCTTCAACCTAAGCCCTAGCTATGGAGTTTAGTTCCTCATAATCATTTCAAACACAAATTCGAAATAAAACTAGAAAGAGTTTACAGATTTTGTAAAAATGGTGAAAGCTTCAAGGTCTTCAATGGTGGGAGTCTTCTTCTCCACTTTGCTTGGTTGCACCTTGGCTTTCTCCTTGCTCCAAGCTCTCCCAAAATCTGCTCCAATGTGTAGAATAATAGAATGGATTCTGAATGAATGCTACGTTCCTTTCTCCCAAGACAAACTGCCCAAATGAATCATGAAGATGCCTTCTCTATGCTCCACTCTCTCATCCTTTTCATCTATTGCTAAAGTCTTTGTCTCCTTGTCTCCTCCTCATGATGAAGTTTTGTCTTCACAAAGATACTCTTTGTCTCAGAAAATTACACTCAATCAAAGTAATTTCTTGCTACCAAATGGTATGGTAACAAGAAAAATCAACATAACATTATGGAGGTAAAATCTGGCCCACTTCGGATTTCCAGAGCTGTTCTAACATGTAGGATCGGCTGGATGAGCAATACTTGTCCAATGGAGCTCAAATTTGGATATGTTGTAGTTAACATCCATTGGAACAAGTATCATGAAGATCATGACCTCATCCGAGCACCAGAGCATGTTGATCCCGGGCCAAGAAGTTGACCTACGAAAATGAACAAAAACAGAATTTATAACCAATAATGCACTTTTAGCTCATTTTCATTCCAACCAAGGTAAAATCTAAGAAAACACAAAAAGGAAGTAAAAAACTATAAAATGTCAAAACTAACTCAAAATAGTGGGTGAATTGGAATCGAACATAATTGACAACAGAAAGTTGGTTTTCGCAAACTGTGAATGCAATTGCTGTCTGCCGCGCAAATCTCACGGCCTGGGGTTCCGGGCCGAAGGGATTCGCGTTAACACGCGGTTTCCTGCTTTTGGACGGGGTGCATTTGTGCGCGGGCGTGCCAGCACGGTCTACCGTGCGTCGAGATGTTTGAAGTGGGCGATAGTGTTTAGATAGTGCGCCTGTCTGAACTCGTCTTCTAATCAAACGATTGTAGCCGAGAGAGGAACTAGTCTCGGCTGTAAGGTTCACGGCCTAAACTACAAGGCCGTTGAGTGGTGGTGTTTGGTGGGTTTTAGGGCTGTGCTCCGGCGCGCTACTCAATGAGCGGCGGTCGTATGATATATGGGGTGAGTGAGCGAATAACAAGGGTGGTGCTCCAGCGCCTTGAAAATCAAGGGTCGTTTGATATATTGATGAATGGATTTTCCTTACAAACTAACACTACTCCTAGGAAAGCAAGTAAAGATATTGAAAGTGCATTACAGGAAAATATAAGTTGCTCTGTGGGAGGCTTTTGTTTGGTGTTTGAACCCTTTGAAAGTAGTCCTGAGTCTTGTATTTATAGGCAGAGCTCCTGGAGGGGTAATCGAGGCTGAAAATCTGCATGGTGGAGCCTGATTACGCCAAGTGGGTAGTCTAATCGACATTTGGGATCGTGAAGTATGGTGGTGTGACTCCATGAATCCCGGTGAATCTCGGCCGCCGCCCTGATCGTGGGTTCTGCGCTTCTGGCCGTGGAGACGCATTTATTGCTCTGATAGCCAATTACCTAATCTCTCAAGCTGCAAAGAGCTTTGTGAGAATGTTGGCGTCTAATCACTCTGATCTCTGTCACCAAATCCTGACTCTAATCACTTCCCACCTTCCCTCGTGCATTAAATGCTCATTCTTGGCCAGTGGGTTTGCTGCAATAAACAGAGACCTTGCTTCATTAAATGGAGCGTGGGACCCTACTGTCACGTGATGATCTGACTTTAATGCCTTTGGCCGTGACCTTGCTCGGTCTCGGCCTCGGCCTGTAACCTTGGCCGAGATAACCATGCCTTGGTGATTTTTCTCGTTTCTCTGGAACGCCAAACACCCTGACAAAACGCTGCGTTTCAGCTTGAGGCCGAGAAGAGAAGTTCCCCCGGCCAATTTATGGCCGTGATTTATTAGGCACAAACAATTGCATGTTGTGTGTGCAACTACCTAGTTTCTGTTGGCAAATTGAATGTTGTGAGATGCAATTACCTAGTTTCTGTTGGCCAATTGAATGTTGTGAGATGCAATTATCTAGTTTCTGTTGGCAAATTGAATGTTGTGAAATGTTCTCAAACACTAGGGGTTCAACTTCACCATGACAATCCAATAATGCACTTTTAACTCATTTTCATTCCAACCAAGGTAAAATCTAAGAAAACACAAAAAGGAAGTAAAAAGCTATAAAATGTCAAGAACTAACTCAAAATAGTGGGTAAATAACATGAAAAATCATGTGTAAAAATGAACCGAACACTCACCCACTATGTAAATTTGAAAAAATAAAATCCTACTTTTCCATTATTCCTAAAATACCCTTTAATTATTAATTCAACCAAACACCATCAACTCCAAGTTAAAAACATAAAAATTTTAACCCAAAAAAAAAAACGTTCTTCATCTTCTTCCTGTGTTTTCAACATCACGACCTTACCCTACCATATTAATATTCACATCAACCCCTTAGCAGTACTGATGGCTTCACGACCGCGACACCACCACCACAACAACACACGACCAACAAGACTACAATGGATTTTAATTGAAGTGATGTTATATGGAATAAGGACCCGCATGTGGGTTAACCAGACTAAAAAATCTTTAAAATGGAATAAAATTAAAGGACAATTTGGCCTCTATTATCAACACCCACCAACCCTGACACAATATTAAAGGTGGAGTTGAGAATTTGATTTGATTTTTTTATAAAACTTTTCAAAGGATTGGGATGGGCAGATCAGTGCTCGCTGAATTTGTTGAGGTCAGGAAGATGGAAAGAATATGGAGAGTTAAAAGAAAAAATTTATTTATTTATTTAAAATTTGTTTTATTTTTAGGGTTTTAGAAGTCATTTTACAGAGGGATAAATTTGTCTTTAAATTTTTTAAAATAAGGTGAGTTGAAAAATAGGACAGGTGGGTGAAAATAGCAACACTCTACATATATTATACACATAAAAAAAAATCGGGGCCCCTAAAAAATCAGGGGCCCTGTGCGGTGGCACCACTTGCACACCCTTAGGGCCACCCCTGACTATGTCACATGAGATATTTAATATTTGTATATTAAATTTTGGCAAGATGAGAAGTGAAGAATATGATTGAATCTTTCTTGACTACCAACCCACCTGCACAGTGTAGTATGATCTCCAACAAGATATATATTGTCCACATTTCCTTTGATAATGACCCAAACCCCTTTGTCTCATATTGGTGGTTGATTTGCAATATACTACCTGCCATATGATCATAGGTTTTTCTAAGATAATACAAATTCGATTTGAAAGCAAGGTATCTAGCAAAGTTGCCTCTCTATAATAGGAAATTACCTCTGGTATAGGGTACCAAGAGCTAAACTGAAAACTAAAATTCTCTCCACCATAGGTTTCTCTAGAATAGTTTTCAACGTACATAATTAGAAAATCGTTTGAAACATATACGAGAAAAATCATCATCATATGTCCGCTAAATCACTTATAACTTAACTATTTAAGTGGTTCATCCATGTTTATGAAAGTAATTAATTCTCGTCATGGTGATTATATCTTTTAGATCATTTAAATTGGAACAGCGAAGTCAAAGTCTTTTAGTAATCTATAACAACTCGTAAAAAGCAGATTTCATAATGTGAAATCCTTTCTTTTTCTCCTTCCTTTGGATGGGAAAGCGTACCTAATATCCATGACTACAAGTTTGTTATTCCAACCGGCACTAGCTGTCATTAAATATACATTTTTTTTTTTGGTCAACATTAAATATACATCTCCTACATACAAATAATATAATATATAACATATATATCATAACAAAGTCAAAGTCTTTGTTGGCAAGACTTGTGACTTTCCTTGCATGTCAAGAATTCTCATATTAATTGTAATTAATTTTCTTTTATTTTTGATTTTCTACCGCTAATAAAATAAGGAGTTATTACTTTTCCTTCGCCTACGTAGACTTTCTTATATTATAAATATAACCTCCTGCTATAAAGAAAATAATATATAGAAAATTCCCACAAATAATATTCTCTCATATTTTAACAGTTTTCACGTATAAATATATATGTTAGATATGATGGCTACGTCACATAGATATTAAATATTTGCATATGAAAATGAGGAAATATATGTAGCAATCCATGGCATCACTTATAACTTATTTAAGCCTGAAGTGAAAACTTTATACTCAAAATTAAAAGTTTGGGTAATGAAATTGGTATCATCACTAAAAGGAAGGGTATACTAGTGATTTACCCCCTGAACTTGTACCTCATTTTCAATTAGCCCCCTATCCTTTTTTTTTTAATAGAAAATTAAGGATATGAACTTCTTTTTTTCAGCCAATTTCCCCTCTCCCGTCTAAATCCGCAACATTTAATCCAATTTACCGTTAAAAATGAGGGCAAAATGGTCATTTTGTACATTAAAATGAAAAACATAAAATTGAAATTCTCTCTCTCTCTCTCTCTCTCTCTCTCTCTCTCTCTCTTTTTGCAGGCTTTCTCTCTCTCTCTCTCTCTTCTTGCAGGCTTGCGTAGGAATTGGGGGCTGGAGAATGGGATGGGTCTGGGTCTTGAGGGCAAGGGACGGGGATGGGTTTCGATTGAGGCTGGGGATGGGAGGAAGCGGGGGGGATTTAGGGTTGATGGGTTTGATGGTGTTGATGGAGGAGATAGAGCTGAGGGAGGGGGGTTGAATCCTGGTAGTGGAGTTGGGAATCCTAGTAGTGCCGGTGGTGTGTTGGTACTCAAAGGATTAGCAAGCCCTATTATATACATATATACAGCCAATGCTTACTCTAGGAAGTTTGGTCGAATGGTGTTCACCAAATTATTTGGTGATGAGCTGCTCCAAGTTTAGGTTTTCACCAACATACTCTTCACAATTTCATATTCTCAAAGTGTTTATGAGAGAGAGAGAGAGAGAGAGAGAGAGAGAGAGAGAGAGAGAGAGAGAGAGAGAGAGAGAGAGAGAGAGAGAGGGACCATTGAAATTGTGGGGAGCTGGGTTCTCACGATTTTTTTTCTTTAGTTTTTTTTTCTTCTTTTTTTGGGGTCAATTTTCCTCTTTTTTTTCAATTTTTTTGCAAAAAAATAATTTTTAAAAATGATTAACTGAAAATTGGATGAAATGTTGAGGATTTAGATGGTAGGGGGGGAAAATTGGAGAAAAAAAGAAGTTCATATCCTTAATTTTCTAAAAAACAAGGATAGGAGGTTAATTGAAAATTAAGTACAAATTTAGGGGGCAAATCACTAGTATACCTCTAAAAGTTACGTTCTTGTAGTGAAATTTACCCTCTTTGGGTCATAACTTTCTACGGAAAGCAACAACTCCATTTAGCATCAGCAAAAATGTAATGTCAAATTTGCTCGATTGAATCTTACACCATATATATGAAATGACAAACTAGCTGAGGTGGATGTGCCCATTTTGTACATATATAATCAACTTTTCAATCTTAAATTAAAATACTGAAATTAAATTGATATAATCATGAAATTAAATAAAACTTTCTAGGACAATATTACATGATGGAGCAAGTTGGCTCTGGATATTCACGAACCACTTCACAGTACATTGGAGGACACTGCGGAACACAATACTGAACATAGCTTGCAGTTGGTTTTTCCTCTTTTTTATCTCCTTTCACTTGTTCAACTTTTACTATGGCCGCGAAGCCAATCTTCTTCCTTAGCAACTCCGTCAGGCAAACCGAGTCCACATCATCTCCGATCACCTCCACATAATCCCTGTTTGCTCCTTCTATCGACACTTTGCTCACACCTACTCATGTTATCAACTCCAATTAATATATCTGAAAAAGTTAAAATAAATTTTGATGGATCATGGATATATATATATATATATATACCGTATGCAGATGCTGCAATCTTCAAGGCCTTGGTTCGGCATTTGTCACAGTGCATTTGCACCTTCACTAATATCTTTTGCTGCAAAACAACAAACACATAAATATATGTATACATGAAAAAAGAAAATGAAGGCAACGTACTTGCATAAAATGTACCTTCATGTTGGAGGGTATATATGTATGACCAAAACAAAATGGAAGACCGTTGAGTTTTTGGGATGGAAAACTCTATGAATCTATGAAAGTAGAACTCTTGCTGTGATCTGTACTTATATTTATAGGGACCTTTGTCCTAGAATATTACTATTGTGAGTTCATATACATATGGAAACAATAATTATTTTAGTTTTCTTTTTATAAAGTCAGATCGAGCACCGCGGTTTCGCAGAATTAGTCATGCCAATGGACCAATGGTATTCTTTATTTTAATTTTTTTAATAAAAGAATATACATCTCATTTTCACTTATACTTTTTTTTTTATTTTTTATGAGATTGGGGACAAAATCCCAAAAAGAAACGACAACTAACTAATACAGATCAAGTGAGGCCTAACAACGCCTAACAAATCATCCACCAAGAAAGAGCTAACCCAGACAGGAGCCTCATGCAAATAACAAACCCCCATATCCAAGTTAAGGCTCCAGTTAGCCATACAATCAGCTACAAAATTCATTTCTCAGTAAACATGAGCAAGGTGACAGTTGACAATACGCCTCATACGAACACAACTTCTTTGAACCAATACAGCAAGAGGGTGACAAGTCAAGGTAGAATACTTAATTTTCTCTATAAAGCCAGAATACTTAGATTGCGTATCACTTTAGCTTTAATTTTCCCTTGTTTTTTTTTTTTGGTTGTGGCATTTGAATTAATACGGAACTAATATATTATTAAGAGATATTAATCAGTTTCTAATTACTAGTGGGTTTGACAACTTTTTATTTATTTATTTTTAAAGGCATTCTTATCCAGTGATTAATTAAGTAGTCTCAACACCCAGAGAATGAGTCAATATCGCCAGCAAGTAGCAAATGAATTTCAAGAATCAAAACCTTTTGACCATTACACGGTTCGGCCACTCAAAACTATCCACCACGCTTACCCAGCTATTCCACTTAATCTATTTAACATAACGAATTCGAAAACGAAATTTAATATATACAAATTATCCCGGGTAACTCATTAAAATCACAACAACAACAAAAAAGTTTTTACACAGTACATGTGAAACTTTGTTTTTTTTATCATAATAAAAGAGATAGTCTAAACTACAAAGGAGAGGGGGGTTTCTCAAACACACTACCAAAGTGTCATGATGGTTCGAACATGTGACCAATGGTTTGCAAGTCGAGGACCTCTTTTACTGGACTAGACCCCGTTGCCATGTTAAAATGTAATTTATTTGTTAAGAGAAATGACTGATTACATATAAGGAGTCAAGTATATTTTTCCATTCAATATTACGAGAAAAACAAAATTTCATGCTAATTATATGTAGTCAACTCCTTATGTAAATTGTTTCATCTAATTCCCGAATTAGCTAAAATCAAATTATATAAAAGTTCTCTATTTTTGCCAACATGAATTGGAAATACCCATATACGTATAATTGTTGGAAGCTTAAAAACTCTCTACTTTCATTTGAAATTAGATATATATACGCTGCAGAAATAGTCTAGACTATTTTGTTGAAACTATAGAAGATATATACATGCACTTCTTTCTTTCTTATCTTTAGATCTCATTTTGATTTGACTGCCTTAGATTAAAGATCCATGTACGTAGTTGGTAAAAAATCTATCTTGTGAAGTCATGGTCTTTTAGTAATCTAAAAGAAGGCGTAAAAGTAGATTTCACAAATGTGAAAACCCTTTTTTTTCCTTTATTTGGATGAAAAAAGCATACCTAATATGCATGACTACAAGTTTATTATTACACAACCCCTAGCTAGCTGTCGTTGGTAGAAAAGTCCAAGTCCTTTGCTTTGACATAAATTAATATGTCTCTGTCATAAATTTGAGTAAAATGTTTTGTTTAATTGCAGTGGGGGAACAGATTACACATGTTGATATGTCACATGAGATATTCAAATATTTGCATATAAAATAATGCAAGATGATCATGGTAAGTGTACAATGATTGATTCTTTATTCTTGACTGCCAAACCACCTCCATGGAATTATGTCCCTCAAAATATCGTCCAACTCAATCTTTGTTTTCCACACATTGTCCCATATTATTGATTCTTTCTTGGCTAGCCTCAGGGACCAAGTAGTTAAGGTGTCACTTCTCATACTTAAAATTTCTTATACCGTCCACTTTTTATGGAGAACTCAACATTATAGTTTGTAATTTAGATCATTTATTTTTTAAGTCTCAATAAAAAATTATTCGTGCAGAAGGGACAAACATGAACAAAATCTAAAAAATAAAAAGAAATGGATCGATATTGTATATCTTTGTTTTGTGAACTTGTGATCTAGCTAGTCTTGGTTTTGATAATGATCTTCGAATTTAAATTAAAATGCCAAGTAAAAAATTACATGATTGGTCTTCAAATTTGAACTAAAATGTCAAGGACAATTACATGATAGAGCAGTTGTTTGGTTCTGGATATTCACAAACCACTCCATAATATATTGAAGGACACTGCGGAGCACAATAGCTGGCTGATGATATCCATTGAACTGGTGGAGTTGGCTTTTCCTCTTTCTTATCAGCTTTAGCTTCCTTCACTTCTTCAACTTTGACAATGGTGGCGGAGCGAAGCTTCTTCCTTAACAATCTGGTCAAGCAAACAGAATCAACCCCATCTCCAATCACCTCAATGTGATCTTTGTCTGCTCCTTCGATGGACACTTTGCTCACACCTGCTTTATATATAATCATTCCATTAATACTAATCAACTGACCTAATTAGTGATGAAAGAGTTGAAAGAAATTTTGATTGATCTGTTCATATCGATGGATGCATACCGTGTGCAGCTGCTGCAATCTTCAAGGCCTTGGTTCTGCATTTGTCACAGTGCATTGGCACCTTCACCAATATCTTCTGCTGCATTGTAGAAACAAAAAACACATAGTTTCTTAGCTCTTTTAGGAAACAATAATTAATTTGTTCATTTCACTTGCATTAAAAAAAAAACATGTAACTTGCAAAAAATGTGGAGTAGTACATATACATATGTGTTTAAGAACAAATTAAAATAAAATGGTTACCTTCATGTTGAAGATGACTCGTATGTGTGAGATGGAAGAGCTCTAATAATGTTTTGGTTAATTGGAAATTCTATGATTTTATGAGTGAATTAGTGTACTATGCTATTGGCATAGCATCTTATATAGAAAAAAGGAAAAAAAAAACACCTACGTCCTAGAGGCTAGAACATTATAATTAGCTCTTGTTGACTTGTAAGTCCTTATACAAAGGTAGGTGACTATCTCATACAAGGTTTTTAATGTGTTTGAAAGGCCGCGGTTTTGCAGAATTAGTCATGCTAGTGGTATTTCAAAATGAGTTTTTCTATTTAAAGCCCGCACTTCTTTTTGTTCATCTCAACTTGTAATACGAATTTAAACAATTTCTAATAAAACCCCACTGTCTTCCCAAACTACCCTTAAATACACACCCAACATAAAAAATAAAAATAAAAAACTTATCAACCTCACACCCCGCTATCTTGCCCCTCACCATTGTAAGTTCACATCAACCTCACATTACTTAAAGAGATAAAAACATTATTGTCAACTATTCTTTATATATATATATATTGGTCTTCATAAAAACATATTATAATCAAACAATATAATATTAGTCAATAATGTCATATGCAATGTGTTCTTCAGTTTTTTTTTTTTTTTTATAAAGAGAAATGATGTATTGATAACAAACAAAAATAAAACTTAAGAGCTTAATTGACGACCCAATAAATAATCACACATTACATACCTCAATTGACGACCCACAAGTCACTATTTGCATACCGTCTTTAGGGTTTGTGAAGAGAAGATGAGAATGTAGTATAGGTTTCTTGGATTGAAAGAGAAGAGTAGTCTGGCAATAGGGTGTAGAGGAGTTTGTGTTTTTCTAAAACTTAATATGAAGAGTGATGGTGTGTGTGGGTGTGTGTATAGATATACTAGGGTTAAGTATTAAGTTGGATGACTTTTTTTGTCTTTTTATGCAATAATAAAACTTAAAAACTTAATTATTTAAGTATTAGGATGAACAAAAAACAGTACAGGGTTTAAATAGAAAAACTCTTCAAAACCCTCTCTATCTAAGCTTGCAAATAAAAGATTGTACATTCTCAGTCTTAAGACAACCCAGAATACTTTGCTTGCGTATCACTTTATTTATTTATTCCTTTTTATGGTACGGAATTCGTATTAATCGGAGGTTCTAATTACTAGTGGTGGACTTAACAATTAATTTTTTTTGTTTCAACTAACGCTGGATGGTTTTGACGTACTCAAATGATTAATTAGTCCTAATACGCAGAATCGGACACAATATATAGATATATATAGCAAGTACCAGATGAATTTCAAGAATAAAATATATTTTGACCAACATTCGACCACTGAGAAGTTTTCCACATGCCTTACACTCTGTAGCACGCCACCTATAATTAATCCACACTTGATCTATACACCAAAAACTAAATGAAATTTCAGGGCCATTTGGTATCTTATTTATATATAAAAAAAATAACTAAAAAATAATGATTTATTTTGAAAATATGAGTTTTTTAAATATTGATTTTAAGATTTAAAAACTTGTTTAGTATTGAACTCCAAACTATTTTTAAGATCTAAAAAAAATTGAAATTAAAATTAGAAACCCTAAATTCTCAAATTGAAATTAACAAAAGTATGTATGACTGGTTTGGTTTTTATTGCTGTTATTTTTGCATCTCAGCTTGGCCCAAAGCCTTATATGAAAGCTTTGGCAAGTTGGCAGTCTTTGATGAGTGGTTCATGGCAGGGTCCCACGTTTTATCAATCGATTTAACGGTTGTGATCCTTTCCTCAATTCCCCCTGATGAGGGAGTCTTTCTAGCTAATACTGCATTGCAGGCTTCTCTTGGCACTCTTTTGAGTAACATTGCTAGTTAGTTAGGAACGGTAAAAGGAAAGCATTATTTAATTTGAATATGACCTATTTTTCCACTTCTAGCTACAAGAATAAGACCTAATGGGAATTGATGTTTACATCAATCAAAAAAGCTAAGAGTATATATATTTGTCTCAAGTTTTTTAACCCTCAAAATCGAATTGCTAATTAAATTTAATGGGTGATCACACATTTGAGTTTCGGATTCTTCAAGTAATTTACAATTTAATCCCTAAAATTAACGACTACAGACTATGACATGCGCGCTTTTGAGTTCCTGTTCATTGTTCATGTTATTGTTTTCGTTGACATATTACTTGTATTTTATACAAATGATTAACGGGGTTAGTACCACTGTGTACATTCTCGTATTCTGCGTAATCGAAACAAATGTATTGAATGCAGCTACGGTTTAGGTTGATTTATTTTAATTCGCTTAGTTATCTCTGCTGGTTTTCTAAGTTCTAACATTAAGATTTGCTAATTTGTTCATATAGGTTGTTTGCACATCTATGAAAAGGAATGAAGTACTTATATTTGATATTGGTTATATCTCTTCTAAACCATCCTCCGAGGTGAGTTTCTCTTTCTCTTTCACATACACATGTATTTAGTGCTGTACTCTCTTTGGAAATTTAAGTGCTAATTTGCTACAATGGGAACTCATTATGCCATGATGTCAACTTTCTGTCAAATTTTCCAGGTTAACGGGCCGAGGGCCCACTCCAACAACACTGATACTGTCCCCACTTTACCACCTGCACAATCCTCAGGTGTGGGGTTTTATCACAAAAGGCCTCGGTGTTAGTTAGAGAGGGGTATTTCTATTTAAACTACTTTCTCTTTGGCCCTCTAGCCGATGTGGGACAACAATGAGTTCCAACACTCCCCCGCACGTGAGACCCCATTTTTATGGGTCACACATGGAGATCCACATCGGCAACCACGTGGAGCCATGTAGGGACTCACCCATCGCGCTGGGCCAAACGGGGACCCACCCATCACGTGGCACCTTTGGCCTACGTGGAGCCAAACGGGGACTCACCCATCGCGCGGGGCCAAATAGGGACCCACCCATCACGTGGCAGTACGGGCCCGCAACTAGGCTCTGATACCATGTCAAACAATATGGTAGAATATTTTCAGATATATTTCATTCTCCAAAAGGAGGTATTTATAATAAGGTTACAAACCCTAGTAGGGTTAGACAAGGAAAACAAGTGGTATCCTAATTACATAATATCTATACAAAAGGAAAAATAAAACCCAAATAGAATAGGATATATTCTACTCGCCAACACTCCCCCTCAAGTTGGAGCAAAGACGTCACGCATGCCCAACTTGTCAAGCGAGTTGAGAAAGATACTTGTAGAAACAGCTTTCGTAAGAACATCAGCTAACTGATACTCTGAACGGATGAAAGGGAAGGACACAATCTCTGCATCCAACTTTTCTTTAATGAAATTTCGATCAACCTCCACATGCTTTGTACGGTCATGTTGTATAGGATTATGAGCAATTGCAATCGCAGCCGTATTGTCACAATATAAATCCATGGGTTTATTAGGCCCACAACCAAGGTCTTTCAACAATCTCCTCAACCATAGTAACTCAGATACACCATGGGCCATTCCCCGATACTCAGCCTCAGCACTAGATCTAGACACCACCTTTTGTTTCTTGCTCCTCCACGTAACAAGATTGCCACCCACAAACATAAAATACCCAGATGTCGAACGTCTATCTGTGGCTGAACCTGCCCAGTCAGCATCTGTATACCCTTCTACATTTGTATGGCCATACTTGGAGAAAATTAACCCCTTGCCAGGAGTTACTTTCAGATACCTTAAAATACGAGTCACAGCCCCCATATGATCTACACTAGGAGAGTGCATAAACTGACTTACTATATTTACAGCATAAGCAATATCTGGACGAGTATGAGCCAAATAAATCAACTTCCCCACAAGTCGTTGATAACGTTCTTTATCAGTCGGAACTTGATCGGGATATATCCCCAACTTATGATTCTGCTCACTAGGGGTATCAATCGGTTTACAATCCAACATTCCAGTTTCTGCAAGTAAATCCAAAACATATTTTCTTTGGGATAGAAAAATACCATGTTTAGATCTGGCAACTTCAATCCCAAGAAAATACTTTAAATCACCCAATGATTTCATCTCGAACTCAGAAGCCAGATACTTCTGAAGACTCTGTATCTCTACATGATCATCTCCAGTCACAATCATATCATCAACATAAATAATTAAAGCCGTCAATTTACCTTTATGACGCTTCAGAAACAAAGTATGATCAGAGTTACTTTGCACATACCCAAACTTCTTCATAGATGCAGCAAACCTTCCAAACCACGCTCTTGGAGACTGCTTTAATCCATACAAGGATTTCCGTAGCTTGCACACCACACCCTCCTTAGAAGTCACAGGGATACCCGGCGGAGGATCCATATATATTTCTTCTTTGAGATCACCATGGAGGAATGCATTTTTGACATCAAATTGTAGCAGCGGCCAGTCACGGTTAGCAGCTAAGGATAAGAGCACGCGTACAGTGTTGAGCTTAGCTACTGGAGCAAAAGTCTCTGTGTAATCCACTCCATATGTCTGAGTATACCCTTTTGCTACCAATCTTGCCTTGTAACGGTCAATGGAACCATCAGCCTTGTGCTTCAAAGTAAACACCCATCTGCACCCAACTGCCCTTTTTCCTTTTGGTAAAGGAACTAACTCCCAAGTAGCATTCTTGTTCAAGGCTTCCATCTCAACATGCATTGCATCTACCCAGTTTTGATCAGATAGAGCATCCTGCAACTTAGTTGGCACACATACACTAGATAATTGACACAAATATGATGCATATGACTTAGATAAACGATGAGTTGACATATAATGGTTAATGGGATATTTAGACTTGGCATGTATATCAGGAGAATATTGTATTTTAGGTTTCCCACGGGTAGTACGTGGGGGCAAAGAATAGGTAGGTATATCACTAAAAAGTACCTCATTATCACAACTTGATTGAGGCAATGGCAGGGCAGAGGGGGGTATATTATCAATTTCATCTGTATGGGAGTCGCCAATATCACTGTTATTTCCTTCTGAGAGAGGCTCGAAAACACCAACATTTTTGTCTGGCGACCGGTCGTGGCTTTCTTGGCGACCGGTCGCGTCACTCGTATCGGTACTGTTGTTGCTCGTCGACGCGGGCGACCGGTCGCTTCCTATGTGCGACCGGTCGTTTCCTTCGCGACCGGTCGCTTCCTCACTGCGACCGGTCGCTTCGCTTGTATCGGTACTGTAGTCCCAGCTCGACGCGAGCGACCGGTCGTTTTCATCCTGTTCGCCTAAAATTTCCATATTTTTCAAATTCTTCAATTCACTCCCCCTCTCCCCCTGAATTGAAGAAGAGGGAGAAACATAATAGGGTACCTCTTCATGAAATGTGACATCCAAAGTGACATGTACCTTCTGAGTAGGCGGGTGATAACACTTATAACCCTTCTGAGTAGTAGAATAACCAATGAAGACGCAGCGGAGAGCACAAGGATCAAGTTTACTTCTTTGATGAGAGTAAATATGAATATACGCAACACACCCAAACACCTTCGGAGGTAACTTAGAGACAGAAACCGGAGGAGTAAGAGCACATAACACATCAAGTGGAGTCTTGAAATCAAGAACCCGACTAGGAGTGCGGTTAATCAAGTAGGCGGCAGACAAGACACCATGTCCCCAAAGATGATGGGGAACAGACATATCCAACATCAGAGAGCGAGCAACTTCAAGTAACTGGCGATTCTTCCTTTCAGACACACCATTCTGTTGAGGTGTGAATGGAGTGGTAGTTTGGTGAATGATACCTTGATCACGAAAGAATTGGGCCAAGGTATGATTCACATATTCACCGCCATTATCAGTGCGAAATACTTTAACACGAGCATGGAACTGAGTAGACACCATGGCACAAAAGTCAGGAAGAATAGAGGCAACATCATGTTTATTCTTCATCAAATACACCCATGTTAAGCGAGTGCAGTCATCAATAAACGTCACAAACCAACGGAAACCATGAGAAGTCACACGAGCAGGACCCCAGACATCAGAATGTACTAACTCAAAAGGCAAAGCAGCTTTATTATTACTTAAGGGAAAAACAGTACGGTGGCTCTTGGCCATTACACATGTCTCACACTTAAAACTGGACTCATCACAGGAGCGAAATAAAGATGGAAACAAACGCTTAAGGTAGCCAAATGACGGGTGTCCCAAGCGACGATGCCATAACCAAATTTGCTGTTTGTCTTTGACACTGCAACGTTGAACAGTATTAACGACACGATCACGAACTGGTGCAGAAGGTAATGTCAAATAATACAACCCCCCTATCCGTTTACCATGCCCAATCACCTCGTGAGTCTTGAGATCCTGAAAAGAGCAATGGGTAGGATAGAAAGTAGCAGAAGCATTAAGTGTATCAAGTAAGCGACCAACAGATAACAAGTTACAATGGATATTGGGAACTAATAACGCACGAGACAAGGACAGAGTTGGGGTGAGAGAAATAGTGCCCTCGCCAGTAATTGGAGAGGGCAAACCATTAGCACTAGTTATGTATGGGTTACGGGTGTTACTAGACAACTCATCAAAAAATTTAGCATCATAAGTCATATGATCAGAAGCACCAGTGTCAATTATCCAAGTATTAGAGCCAGTACCTGGAATAGAGTCAGAAACACGCAAATTTGCAGAAGCAGCAGTAGCACCAGCAGCACCAACAATGGAATTACCACCCATGATTGTAGCAGAAACTCAACAAATCACGCAGAGTATACAACAGATCACAGCACAGACACAAATATGGCAGATGCACGAAGACAACAGAGGCACAAACACAGTAGAGGCAGATGCACGAACACAGTAGAGGCACGCAGTAAAGGCACGAACACGACAGAGCACAAGGCACAAACACAGTAGAGGCAGATGCACGAACACAGTAGAGGCACAAACACGACAGAGCACACAGCGGAACACGGCAAAGGCACAGACACAAGAACCCTAAAAGAAATTAGGGCACAGAGTAGAACACGAGCACAAGAACCCTAAAAAGAGATTAGGGCACAGAGTAGAACACGGGTGGGCACAATATACAGGTTACCAGAAAGTCGGCTCTGATACCATGTCAAATTTTCCAGGTTAACGGGCCGAGGGCCCACTCCAACAACACTGATACTGTCCCCACTTTACCACCTGCACAATCCTCAGGTGTGGGGTTTTATCACAAAAGGCCTCGGTGTTAGTTAGAGAGGGGTATTTCTATTTAAACTACTTTCTCTTTGGCCCTCTAGCCGATGTGGGACAACAATGAGTTCCAACACTTTCCATTGTGTTATTATGTTTTTTTTGTTTTGTTTCTGGGTATTTGTTGGGTCCAGGTGTTAAGAACAAGACCTAGTGTTTCTGTTTTTGTTTGACATTACTGATATTGCTTCTACTTCACTTTACGATTCTAGGTTGGTGAAATAAAGATACACCATTTATTCATTTATATGTATTTATTTCTAAAATCACAGATAGAGATGATGAACATTTATGTGATTTAATAATTAATCTCAAATCGAGATTGAATGATATTTGAACAGACTGCTTCAGAAAACCATACTGAATATGTTCATTTGGGTAAGGATCGGGGGTGGGTTGTGGCTGAGGCGGGGATGGTCGTTGGGGAGAAGAAAATACAGAGGGAGGGAGAGAGCACATGAGAAGGTCACGGGGGTTGGGTCGCAGGTAAGGATAGGGCGTGAGTTGCGGCTGAGGCTGGGATGGTCATTGGGGAGAAGAAAATACAGAGGGAGAGGGAGAGCACATGAGAAGGTCGCAGGGGTTGGGTCGCGGGTAAGGATTGGGGGTGGGTTGCAGCTGATGCTGGGATGGTCGTTGGGGAGAAGAAAATATAGAGGGAGAGGGACAGCACATGAGAAGGTCGCGGGTAAGTATCGGGGGTGGGTTGCGGCTGGGGTGGTCGTTGGGGAGAAGAAAATAGAGAGGGAGAGGGAGAGCACATAAGAGAGGGAGAGAGAGAGAGGGGCTGGGGTGGTTCGTTGGTTTTTTTTTTGGGTTAGTTTTTGTTGTTTTTTATTCTTTTATAGTTTTTAATTAATTTTAAAAATAAAGAAAATTTTGTATTAATTAATTTTTAATCTTTTTTTTTTAAATTGTCAAAAGTCTTATTTATCCTCACAAATGTAGCATGTGCTGCTCACGTGACTAAATTTAAATCGGGTATAAGTTTGAGGACCATTTGAATAAATAACCCTAAAGAAACTTACAAATCCTAATGAGAATTGATGTACATTTGAACACTTTTGAGGTCAATAAGAAAGTAACTCAGTGCAATGTACTTGAACACACTTTAGAGGTCGATAAGAAAGTAACCCTAAACCCTAATGATAAAAGAACTCAAAATTAATATTCAAAATCTAAATAGTTGGACATTTCAATGATACGACTAAACAAAATTACAGAAACTTATGTATACTTAATGGTGCTAGGTTCGGATGGCCCATCGGCATGATATGTAAACTAGAAACATGATTGAGCATTAATTGTGAAGTGTAAAGCGTCTCCACCCGTAGAAGTTGAAAATTCTCAGTTCCTGCTTTTATGTTTCTGAAACATTCTAGGTAGACCTGGCAAACGGGTCGTTTTAACGGGTTTTGGGTCGTGTTCGTGTTAACCCGTTAAGTTAACGGGTTGACACGACACGACCCGTTAACCTAACGGGTGAGAAATACTAGACCCAAACACGACCCATTACAATTCGCGAATAACCCGACACGACCCGTTAAGAATAAACCCCAAAAAAAAAAAAAAAAAAAAAAAAAAAAACCTTTACCCAATCAGCCAACAACCCCCTCTCTACCCTTTTTAGCCCAATTTTCATCTTTCATAAAGATAAAACAAGAGAAACAAAATAGTTGGTTGATTAGATTATTTATATATATAAAAAAGACAGAGAGGGAGAGAAGAAGAGAAGAAAAAAAAGGAGAGAAGAGAAAGAGAGGGAGAGAAGAAGAGAAGAAAAAAAAAGGAGAGAAGAGAAAGAGATGGAGAGAAGAAGAAGAAGAAGAGGAGAAAAGAATGGAGGGAAGAAGAGAACAGAGAAAAAAGAGGGGTAGATGAGAAAGCCGATGGAGAGAGAAAGTAGAATGAAGGAAAAATAATATTTAAAAAAGAGAGAGAGATGGAAAGATGGAGATAAGGAAAAGAAGAAAGAATTTAAATTAAAAAAAAAAAGCATGCGTCTTTGTCTGTTGGTGTTGGGGATTTGAGATTTTTTATATAAATATTTTACAAAATTACAGAATTACCCTCCCTAACGGGTGGATGCGAATATTCGCGAATTGACCCGACACGACCCGTTAGCTTAACGGGTGGCTAACGGGTTCACCCGTTTTCAACCCGACCCATTAAGCTCAACCCAAATACTGATAATTTGGTGCGAATTCGTGTCGTGTTAACGGGTCGTATGCAATATTGCCGGGTCTAATTCTAGGTAGGATAAAGTACTAAGCTGAGAATTCAACAAGGTTACAAAATATGAGAGAAACCGACGAACAGCAGGACCAACCAACTCTCGTACACAGAGAATCAATTTCATCTTCATGCTATACTGCTGCACCTGAAAACAATTCAAAAGAAACTCAACAAATAGTCCCTGAAGAGACAAAAAATAAAAGGCTTTGTAAACAGTAGTGTCAAATGTTCCATGACCAATAATGTAAATTAACTAAGCACATAACTACATTTACCCTACATGATATCAGAATTGTTAACCCAAACCCTTTGTGTTCTTCGGTGGTTGATTTGATTCTCATTTAAAAGCCTTGCCACAACATAACAACTACTCAAGAACATAAAGTTTGCCACTATTGTTGGTAGAAATATAGGGAGTGCTGATCCAGGCACATACTAAAAAAAGGCCCTAATTACTTATGTCATCGAAAACATTAACATGAAAAATGAAACAAATATCTAAAAGCATGCCATAGTCTTATAGTCGTTAATTTCAGATTCACCAAATAATAGGTTTTTAGTTGTATTATGATCGGCTTTGATAGCACATGTAACATTTAGTAAGCATATACAACTAAAAGACACTAACCTCAGTCTCCAGCATCATCCTCACCAACAAAGGGTTTAGGTTCGAAAAAGGCACCCTGAATGTATATTCCGGTGGTGCTAGGTTCGAATGACCCGTCGCCATGATATGTAAACTGAGAAACATCATTGAGCATTGTGAAGTATAAGGTATCTCTACTCGGTAGAAGTTGAAATTCGAAACCAAGAACATAAATCTCTACATCCTTGGGCTCATGCCCATAGTCTACGCACATAACAAGACATACTTTTTGATCCGCTATATGACCAACTTAAAATGCATTCCACTCACACGTTGACGATTACGAGGTAAGATACCCTCCGGTACCTTCAAATCTTTAAGAGGTGTCAATGATTTACAGTCTTTTGACATCAGATACCCACATATAGACGTACCCCACCATTCATAATCAAGAGGAGGAGGAGCACGATGATAATGATACTCCTCCAAATCAAAGTTGTCCTGGTCGTACTCATCCATGTCAATAGCGTCACTTTGTGGCGTACAGCTTAGAATCACCCAATCTCCATCCTTAGTTTCCACTGCTAAAGCTTGACCATTAAATTCCATGGGCAAGCCTTGGCAGTCCCATTCTTGATTGGGGTCATCCATGTTAATTAATTCGTGTTCTTTCCATTCTTGATTGGGATCATCCATGTTAAAACAGAATATGGGACTATCCATAGATGAGACAAATATGTTAGAGCCTACAACTGCATGAGCAGTAAAAGGATTTAGGGCAGACTGGCCCCAAAAAGGATCGCGGTTGAAAGTTGGGGGATCAGGCAGACTGGCCCATTTGCCCTCTTTTGGATCAAACATTTCAAAAGAGGGAGAAAAGTGATGGCCAGCAGAAGACTTTAAAGAGAAAGTTGAGAGAACATACAATTTGCCATTATGCTCTGCCAGGAAAGGATAAGACTTCCCTTGTTGGAGGAAGGGAATGGTGTAGGTACTGTTTTTATTGTCAAACAGATACACATCCTTCCGTGGATTTGGTGCGAAATGAACGTAGCCGTCGAACACGGCTTCAACGCCGCCGGCCAAAATAATGTTGGATCGGAAAATACCGACACCCATACCAAGAGGAAGCCCTTCGCCACATTTATAACCCACTACTTGGAATTCGGGTTTTACGATCTCTGCATGCATCCCATCCATCAAAAGCACGGAGATAATACGGTAAGAGACCTTATTACCCTGCTTGTACTCAGCGAAACATAAATACAGGGTAGGTATAGGTACCCTTTGCATCTGAAAAGCAAAACCCGCTTCCATGGTAAAACCCTTCAATCGTAAAAACCCTATGCGGCAGTGGTTGGTCTTTCACTTGCCTCCTCTCTGAGAGTCCAGACTCAAGGAGAAACCCTTACTGATGCCACCGCGAAGCTTGCCAAAAGGAGGTTGTGTGTGTGTTTGCAACTGGGTTAATTCACCCCCACCCTCCCTGCTCTCTCCTCTCTTCTCTCGCGTGATGGCCTCCTGTTAAAGAAAATATATTGTAAATATATATTATTGCTTGCCCTTTTATTTACTTCCTAGTTTAGGATTCCTAATCCTATCCCAATTGTGGATTTTCTTCCTAGTTTAGGATTCCGAATCCTATCCCAATTGTGTATTTTCTTCCTAGTTTAGGATTCCTAATCCTATCCTAATTGTGTATTTTCTCCTTGTAATCCTAGGGTTAGGCGTGTGTATATTTGTACTCTCTCTATTATTAATCTATACAATTTTATTATATTAATCAGTTTTCTAATTACTAGTGGACTTAAACTTAATATTGGGTTTTATTGTAAACAATTGTCTTAATTCAACATTCCCATAAAACTGAATCAAAGCCCAATGGACATTTCACTGACCTCATTTTATCCAACAAAAGTTCATGTAACACTTTTCAACGACTGAGGCTTATGAGACCTAATCTTTTATTTCAAATAGTCTAATAGATTTTTTATTTTTTATTTTTTGTTACAGAAATTTAGTTCTAGTGAAATCAAAGAATTACAAGCAAAGTAAATGTGACAGATCCTGTGATTCATGTTGAACGCCTCTTGAGCCAACACATATGGCATGCAGTGTGGTCATGCGTTTTTTGTCACAATACATTTCTGATTCATTATTTAGGTAATTAACTAATTTACAAAAGGTAATCTTATTGCGATTTGAAAATTTCTTTTTCATACCCAAACTTATTTTATTAGTGCACATTGTCTTTTTTTTTTCTTCTCTATCTATACAAGTGATTGTTCTTAAACACTTAAACTACAAACATTTTCTTTAACTGTTTTCTTAAACGTAAAGAGAAAAACTAATTAAGCAAGCAAATTTTGTTTTACACTATTACAACATAATTAATAGTGATTGTACAAGAAACTAATCAGCCTACTTAAATGTTGTTCGATTCCTACCTCCCAATATCATTAATACAAATAAATAAATAAAAATCGAAACTATACTTGTAGTTTTGCATGATCATTAAAATAAAATTATTGTGATTTTGGCTATCTCTAATTATATATGATAGTGGATTATATATACATAAGCATAGACACACTTACACATAGATAAAATATTGGAGGAAATTAAAAATATCGCAAATTCACATGATAAGAAGTATCCTAGATAGTAATTGAACCATTGTAATTTTGTTGGTGATCTCAAATTTGTTGTAAAAGATGTGTAGAGAGGTGAGGACTACCACCCTAATAGAGTGAAAGCTACCAACAAAATAGCGTGAAAGCTATAACACATTAGCAACTTCATCTAGTGTGAAGCTAGTACACAATTTTATTATAAAAATGGAGTAGTCTTTTTTTTTCTTTTTTGGGTCAAGATTTGGTTTCAAAGAAACCAAATAGAATTAGATTGCAAACTAAGCCAGAAATACAAGAACAGGTAGAAGCAGCTAGACCTCAGTTCAAGGCTAGAACCAAGCTTCTCACCCAGTCAAATTAAAAAAGAAACAACATAAAACAAGAGCAACATGAAAACCCGTAATACAAGCAAATGAGAAATGCCGCACCACCAATAACCAATTAGCAAAGTGCCCAACGCAAGACCAAAACCACCAGAGAAGTCACAGAAGCCAAAGATCCAAGAGGAAAATGGTGATGGATACACCATCACAGCTACATAGAGCGCTACCATAATCCAAAAGGTAAGCGCCATATGCACTTTCAAAGCATCCTCAACAGCATTAGAATCACTGGGGAGAGATACTATAAGCGTCAAGGAACATAACACGGCGGAGAAGATTAGACATCAAGACAAAGCCGCAAGGAATCGATAGAGAAAAAGCATATTAAGAGGTAGAGATAATAGCACAAAAATAAAACTGCCGACACCACCGTTGAGAAGACAGGGGCAGAGTGTAGAGGGGCTTATGGAGCATAAAAGCATCTTACTATGAGGAATTGTCATGAAAACTCCCCGACCATGACAATTCCATAATAGTAGTATCATGGACCCCTTGTGGCTGTCAAAGGCCAGCCACCACCGCCGTCAACCTTACCAGTCTTAGCCCTCAGTTCAAGGATTTCCAACTCTTTGGATGGGCTAACCGCCACCTCACAAAGCTTTGTTTCATCAAGTGCACTCTGAGTAGTACAAGTGGTGCCAAGTAGCCGTATCCCTAAAAATGGAGTAGTCTACCTATTAGGGATTGTATGAAAGCTACCGTTATATGGTTCATGGTCAAAATATACCCATTAACAAGTTCATATAGTGTGAAGCTAGTACAGATTCTCGATTCAACAATATTTGACCCTAAATCAATTGTCACGGGTTATGACAAAATACAAAATAATAATAATTATTATTATTCCATGTTGATTGTTGATTGGACATAGACTATGCACTCAGCAGCGCCAAATTATTAAGGACCACCACCTCTGCTTGTCGTTTTCTCTAATTAGGTTTGAGTCATGTTTAAATACCTTCTTAATCTAAAATTCGATGCTCATAATAACATGTTCGATATCATAATTCTATTAAAGCCATTTCACATGAATGCCGGTAGCCCAGAAATTAATGGGCTACCCATGCTTCTGCTATTTTGGGTTATTCAATTCGACCCACAAAACCGTTCATGTTTTTGACAATGTGGGTTTTAAACAATTTTGGGGCTAGCACCAACCCATGCTTGTTCTTTTAAGTACTTTTAATTGCTTCGAACAAGAATTTTGTAGTGAGGGTCTTATGTATGGCCTTAGGCGGGGCTCTATTTCTTAATCGTTAGATCAAATTGGTTAGCTTGTCTCTTGCTCTCTCTATGATAAGTTCATCTTGGTTATAGAGTCAGTACATTAACGCACCGTGAATGTATACTCTGGTGGTGCTAGGTTCAGATGGCCTATCGACATCATATGTAAACTGAATAAGAGTAGAGACCATTTTGAAGTCTAAGGCATCTCTACTCGGTAGAAGTTCAAATCCAAAAACTCATAATGTCGCCATGCCATCTTTTTGTCTTTCTTTGTTTCCTTTGTCAAGTTAACAAATAACATCTTAGCATGGTAAACAAGTTGGCTGGACCGTTCCCAAAATTGAATTGAATTCTTTAATCCATGCACCATAATTTTCCCACAAGACAACCAATACCTTCACATTTTCAACCCAATGTTGCCAATCACACTAAACTTATCCCAAATCCAATCATGAAATTCAAGACATTTGTTACCTTGATCAAGCCAATCATATTTATGTTGAGGGAAAGCCTCCATTGATTCTACCAATACATGTTGGTGTTAGAACTAATTGTCACTTTTATCCTCCAATGACTCTTTGTCAAACTTTGGACCATAATAAGGATAATTATCTGTTTGGAAGGATGCAAATTTTCCACATGTATTATGAGTACCGATGATACCTTTTTTCTAAGTAAGCACCATTGTACGTCACATTGCACAACCTTCTCAACCTCTGCCGATGAATAAACTAAATTGTGGAAAATAAGTTCAAGGCCCTCTTTGTTTGGGCCTGGTTGAAATTTGACCGGGTCAGGCCCAAGATCCGACAATTAAATTTAACCGGGTTAGGCCCAAGATACGACAATTAAATTAACATTGGGCCCAATCAGTGGGCCTAATCAATAAGGTCGGATAGAAGCCCAAAATCATAAAGGTGGCCGAATATCTACATGTGGCTGCATACATTAATCTGGTCGAGCATATCAATACGGCCGAGAGCATAAAAGTGGTCGAAAGCCTATATGCGGCCGAAAGTGTAGATACGGTCGAATGACTAAAAGCGGCCGAAAGTGTAGATACGGTCGAATGACTAAAAGCGGCCGAAAGGGTAGATACGATCGAATGACTAAAAGCGGCCGAATACATGAAATCAGCCAATGTTTAAATAAGGAGAGAGATAATCCGTAGGAGGATTTTCTCATAGGTTACAATTCAAATACAGAAGGAATTATGCCAGATTGATGGTCAACCGAAGTTATTGTGGGAGAGCTCAAGATGGAAGGAAAATCAAATCAAATATTATTACTCATATTAAATCACATGCATGAGACAAGGGATTTAAGATATTCTGGAGCAATTATGATTGATTTGAAGGCCAATTGATAACCGACCAAATTGAGACGCACCGAAGCCCTATAAATACCAAGCTTATGGAAGAGAGAAAGGACCCCCGACACAACACACAACTTGTCATTTTACATTCTCTTCAATTTCTATCATAGGAGTAGCATAATGTAGCCGTAGCCTAGTTCTTATTTTTTCCACTCTAGTTTCCGTAAATTTCAATTATGCCTTTACATTCTTGTTCTTGTTTTTCAATTCTATTTCAATTACAATAATTTCAATTCATGTTATCTTTATTGTTCTTCGTAATCTAGTTTACTTTCCGCCCTTTACTTTACGCACTCGCATTTCAATTATTTAATTTATGCAATTTACTTTACGCACTCGCATTTCAATTATTTAATATATGCAATTTACATTACGCAATCGTCTTTACATTCTTTACTTTACGCACTTTAAATTACGCACTCGTCTTTAAATTATTTATTTCTAAGCACTTTACTTTCCGCACTTGTCTTTTAATTATATTTAAATTCAAGCACCTTTAACTTTACGCACGTGTTCTTCGTTTCATTACATTTCACCTTTAATCTTCATCTCCACCCACTCCACATCATTTGGTTGCTCGCATAAAGCCTTGACTCTGAGGTAGTGAAAGAACCTAGGCCGTGAGGAGGTTCCTTGCTCGGCCGAACAATCGTTTGATTAAAGTCAGATCTCGGACGCAACACATCCATCTACTCACATTCCATTCAAGCCCAAATTCGGGGCTTGGTGGTGGCACGCCCCGCACTCAAAAAAGAAGAAGGACCAAAAACTCCTTCAATCGGCCTACCCGGCCGAAAAGAGGGAAACACTCTTCCATGGAATCCATGTCTTCACCATCATAAGAATGTTGATCATATATAGGAGGTGAAGTCCAATCACAACCAACTTAATTATTATTATCAAGCTCACTTTTAAATATAAAAGGCGACAAATATTGGTTTACCTCCAAATCTGGATTTTCTTTGTTCTCAATTGCTTTTCCACATTAAAATTTGATTCTTCTGTGTCCTTGAAGCCAATTATGAAATATTGGTGTCCCAATGTTCCATAAATGACTCTTGCACCTCTGCAACGTACACAGTTTCAAATTGTCCTCATTATGTGAATACCTGCGTTTTGATGCACGATGCCTCATAAGAGCTTCATGGTGTTCAATTTGCAAGGCAAGTTTCTCAATTTGTCTACGAAGTGCTTGAAGTTCTTCATCTCTCTCACCTTTTAAATTCTCAATCAAACGGTAATTAGCTTTTCCCCTATCTCTTCTTGCAGCCATTGGCACGATAGATCGGAAGCCACCCAAGAGCTTAGTAAAGCTATGATACCAAATGATGCGGGGAACACTTGTGACTAGAGATTATACAAGAAACATCAAGGAGAACAACTAGAAAATGAGACTAAAAACAAAGAGCCAAGCTCTATATGGTGCATGGGGTATATTCCCTCTCATTCTTCAAATAAGACGTGATATGTCGTAATCAAAGAGCCAAGCTCTATATCGTAATCAAAGTTTGCCTCATTCTTCCATAAACCCACCTAATTATACTCCCACCACATGAATCTGACCAAGGCTTTCAATTGCATGAACCACATGTGTAAATGAATCATAAACCTTCTTGAAATATGAAAAGTCTTTTGAACTTGTCCCATTATGCACTGCATCAAAGAGTCACAATACCAGTCATGGATTCTAATTCAGGAGAACAGAAAAATTGAGAAAATAAAATTCTCTTACGAAACAGATGAGCAAGTTGTCAAATTATCTATCGATCCGTTAATTAAGTGGAATCATGTTTAGAATCCGACAACATTACATGTTGAGAAATCAGTCCTTCCAACAAATTAATGGGCTACTCGATGCCGGGAGCCCAGAAATTAATGGGCCACACGTGTTGTTCAAGACCACCTCATGCTTGGACTATTTTGGGTTACTCAATTCGACCAACAAAACCTAGTATTATTTTGTGACCCATTGTGTAACTTGCCAATTTGGGTTTCAAACAATTTTAGGTTAACCAACCCGTGATTGTGCCATTTTGTTTTAGGGTATAATGCTGAAATACCCCCTGAACTTGTACCTAATTATCAATTTACTCCTTGACCTTTTTTTTTAGCGAATTAAGGGCTCGAATTAAATTTTATTATCAATGTTCCCCCTGCCGTCTAAATCATCAACGTTTCATCCAATTTGCCGTTAAATATGAGGGCAAATTGGTCATTTCATATGTTAAAAATAATTAAATATTGTAAAATAAAATAATATGACATATAAAATGAAAAAAAAGTCATTTTAATAAACAGAAGGGTGGGACCCACCCACCCTTTCTTCTCTCTCTCTCTATGCGACTATTACCTCTGTCTCTCTGCAACCAAACCCTTTCTTCCCTCTCTCCCTACGACTCTCTCTCTCTCTCTCTCTCTCTCTCTCTATGCGACCAAACCCATCAGCCCCATTTTATTCAGATCTTGAATCCATTGATGAGTTGTGCGATTTAGGGTTGAGATTTTGGATGAAGGGGCAATGAACTTGTGAGGTGAAGAGGTCTGGACCTCTAAGGCTATGGGGAAAAAATCATAGGGGAAAGGGCGCGAATGGGTTTGGGTTTGTGGGTAGGGATAGGGTTTTCTTTTCTGCAAATCCCTCATTCTTCCATGGCTGAATTTAATGAGGTTTGCCATTTGTGATTTTGTGCTTTTTTTTCTCTACTCTATGTTCAATGTTTCTGATTGGCACAAAGCCACTGGTGTGGGTTTTGGGAATTACGGGTTCATGTGGTGGGGGGGTGGGTTTGTCTATGGGTTCTTGGTTGTTGTGGGGTGGGTCTGTGATGGAGGATGGGGGTGGGTCTATGGATTCTGGGTTTGTTGAGGGGTGGTAGTCATGGGGGAATCGGGTTGGGATGGGAAGGGGTGAATAGTCTCACTCAGGGTAAAAAAAATTGAGGGGAAGTTGGGGGAATTGGTCTAGAGTGAAGGGTTAGTGGTCATGAGGGAATGGGGTGGAGAAGAAGACCTGCCGTCCCTTTTTTTTTTTTTTTTCTTTAATTTTTTCAAAATTTTTTTTTTTTTTAATGATCTAACAGATTATTGGATGACATGTTGTTGATTTAGACGGTAGGGGGGGAATTGATAATAAAATTTCATTCGAGCCATTAATTCGCTAAAAAAAAAGGTCAAGGAGTAAATTGATAATTAGGTACAAGTTCAGGGGGTATTTCAGCATTATACCCTTTTGTTTTACCATCATTGTATTTGTCAATGAGATTTTCTATTTAAACCCCGCACTTCTCTTTGTTCACCCCAACACTTAAATCATTAAGCTGTAAGTTTTATTATTGTGTAAAAAGACAAAATAGGTCATCCAACTTAATACTTAACCGTAGTACATCTATACACACACCCCACACACCCCACCACTCTTATATTAAATTTTAGAAAAATACAAACTCTTCTACATCGTATTGCCAGATTACTGTTCTCCCTGAGATCAACGCGATTTCCTCCTTCCACATGGGCAGCTCCTCTACCTCCCAACTTCATACTTGTTGCCACCACTCGATACCACATTTTTGAATTGTCCAAAATTACTGGTACAGTGCCTGATATGAGGTCTATATCATACAAAGAGTCCATGGACACAAGAGTTTGCTATCCACCTAACAAACGAAAGGAAGTACATTCTGATTGTATACCATGCACATTCTGATCAACAAAAATGTATATACAAATAGGATATAAAGTAGGGAAGTTGGCATAGTTTTGCTAACACGTAGCAGTAAAGCTATCCCACAGCCAAAAAGCGTTCTCTTGAAACCCAATTAAGAAGTACAAACTTAACTTTCTTCTGAAATTGCATTATGTGAGTGATGAAGGATCTCTTTATTATTTTGTATTGGGTTAATACACATTCTTGAAGGCATTACAAAAGTTCTCATGCGCAGAACGGAGAAGGGTAGCTTGTGGGGTTTAAATAGAAAATTTCTTTTATTTTTTATTTTTTCAGTTTGGGGTGTATTTAAGGGTAGTTTGGGAAGATATTGGGGTTTTCTTAGAAATTGTGAAAATTTAAATTAAAAGTTGGGGTGAACTTAGAACATGGGGTGAACTAAGAGAAGTGTGGGGTTTAAATAGAAAATCTCTTGTCAATTTGGTTTTAAACAATTTATTCTAGGACTTGGTCCCAACGTGAATGGCGTCCACCCAACCTAAAGCATAATATTGGTGGCATGGCAGGCAGCTGGGCAAGCTTTACGGGGATATATGGATCAAGGATATTTGGGGATCTTCTGCAGCACTTGTTTTGAGTACTTGAGGGTACATTATTTTTAGCATGCAAATTATGCATCCCACCCACCACATAATAATATTTTTAATGTTTGAAAAAGAAGGAAAAAAACAAATAAACCCCAACTGTTCAATGAGCTGATATGATTTATAGTTAATTGATTACACATGAACAGATTACTTTTCAAACTTTTGTCTAATATTTCTGCACTATCTTTATGGTGTGGCCTAACTTTCCGCCAGATACTTCCTTAGGGGCTAAACATCAAACACATAAAAAGTTTTTATAAGATAAAACCAGCAGCAATGTAACATTTTCACAGCATAGGCTCCAATTCCATTGGTCCTTTTGATCTTTATATCTACCATTCACTACTTTGACTAGTCTAACCAATCAAAAGTGCTTATAAACAAGTAAAGAAACACAATCACTTTGCAGGGCAGGGCAGGGCAGGGCAGGGCCACTTCTGTTTAGGACTTTCTCAAACAGTGCTGCAATTTCAAAAGCAAAACCATTCAAACATCTAAGTTACACACCTTTAGCTCCACCTACAACCCTCTTTTGCAAATACCAATGACAAACAAATTGGTCCCACTATCCCTCTCAATCAAAAGCTTCTTTTCCTTTACTTGCTTTAATCAATTTCTTAATTTATTTAAAGCAACAATTCTCTTCCTCTTCCCCCTTCATTACTTGGTTCAGCTGTTTTTGCTCCTGGTTATTCATTCTCCAGATATGTCACCTCTCCCACCTCCATCTCCAATTCCACCTTCACCTCTACCTCAACCCCCAGCGCAGAGGCATATCCGACACCCACCCCAAGCCTCACGGCAAACCACACCAGTCTCTCTCAACCAAATTATCATATCAAAGCTTGCTACAAATCGAGAAGTTCCAGCACCTGATGCAATAGATCAGGTCTCCAGTAAATCAACAAAGCAACCAATACTCCGGCGACCTCAACGGACCAACCCACTTATATGGTGTTGTGCAATTGTGTGTCTCATATTCAGCCTTATTCTTATCATCTTTGGAATTGCAACTTTGATCATCTTCCTAGTTGTTAAACCAAGAACTCCATTGTTTGACATCCCCAATGCAAGCCTCAACACCATCTACTTTGACTCACCAGAGTATTTCAATGGTGACTTCACTTTCCTGGCAAATTTCTCCAACCCAAATCGGAAAATCGATATAAGATTTGAGTATCTGGATCTGGAGCTTTACTTTTCTGACAGGCTCATAGCAACTCAATCTCTTGGACCTTTCACTCAAAGACCTGGAGAAGGAAGGTTGGGATCAGTTCGCTTAATATCAAGCTTGGTTTACTTGCCTGAGAATCACGCTGTGGCTCTTCGAACACAGGTGCAGAACAATAGGGTCAACTATAATATAAGAGGAACATTTAAAGTGAGAGCCACTCTAGGAATGATCCATTTTTCTTACTGGTTGCATAGCAGATGCCAATTACAGATGACAGGGCCACCAACTGGTGTTTTAGTTGCGCGAAGTTGCAAAACTAAAAGATGAAGATGAGGAGCATTATTCCTTGTACCTTCTTTCTATCTTCTTATTGTATCTGCATTGAAACCTGAATGCAATTTTTGGTGTATAAAAGTCATATGAGCTATATAACATGATACATGAGCATTCTTTCCTACAATCTGAAGAAATAGTTTTTCTTTTTCTTTTTAATTCAGATTTTCGGTTGATTGTATTACAAGTTCATAAAGTAACAAAACCAATAGAAGGACAACTCATCATCATTGAAAAAAACTGTATAGAAAAGACATGGGGTTAAAGATCAGAGGGCACAAGATAAACTCTTCTACAGAAGGAAGAGAAGGGGGGAAGTCACGGTTGTGTCCACTGAATAGGAACTCTATTCGAGGGATAGGAAGCACTACAGTTCTGCTTGTGGAAAAGGTTAGCAAAGGATGTATGGAGATTCAATTAGGATCCTGCAGTGATTTCCACCTAATTTCTCCCTTATTTAAAAACTTAACATTATCCCCATATGGTGTTCCGCCATGGCACTACCACTTTAATTTATTTACTTAATCAAAAGAATTCCTATAAAAAGCATTGATAGGTCCAAAGTTCTTAGAGAAATCTAGAGAATGAACCAAGATAACAAGGGAATCCAGCTCCAGGATTGTATTTGTAGGGGGTACATTTCTGGATAGTCCCTATGTCCACAGTGTCCTAATCAGAAATCACCAATATAATATCACTTTTAGATCCATCAACAATTTAGATATTCTGAAAAATCTGAAAGAGACCAATTTTAAATTAAAGAAACACCACAAGGTCACAGTCAGATGTTCAATAGCAATGTAATTAATTATGTTACGTAATGGACAGCTGGTAGCTGGAGGGTAGCCAACAGATGAGAACTAGCCCAATCTCTATAATTTGTACTAGAATTTCCACCAGACAACTATGCATATCTAAACTGCCTTATGTGGAAGTTCGGACCAATTTATTTGATCATAAACTTGGTTAAAGCAGAGAGCTAGCAGTCAAAGACCCCACAAGGATATTCAGTCTGCAATGTAGCAATTACCATTACAATCTTCACTCCCCTAAGTACTAAATCATTAGGTACCCAAGCGCAACCACAATAACTAAGGGCCCGTTTGATAACCATTTCAATTTTAGTTTTTAGTTTTTAGTTTTCATTTTTATAGCAGAGTATAAAGGAAAATGAGAGTGAGAATGGGAGTGAGGATGAGATTGAGAGAGAGGATGAGAGGAGAGGATGGGAGAGAAGAGTAACAAAAGTGAAAACAAAAACTTGAAAGTGAAAACAATTTCAAATAGATTTCACTTTTTAGTTTTTGTTTTCACTTTTGTTACTCCTTCCTCCCTCCTCCCCTCCCATCTTCCCTCTCATTCTCACTTCCATTCTCCCTCTTTTTCTTCTATACTCTAGCACAAAAAATGAAAACTCAAAACTAAAATTGAAATGGTTATCAAACAGGGCCTAAGAGTTTCACCCAATCTTTGCTTTCAAAGTAAGTTCAGTGTCTTATTTAATCAATGTTAAAAAAACATCAACAACAACTAATGTATGGCTAGTTCAGCACAAAATTTACCAATATGTAATTCAATTATCATTATAAAGATTAAAGACATAATGTGTTCACATTCTAGCAAAACTTATGAGCACTATGTGTACAACACTTCTGAGCAACAACCTCATTTAACGATCATTGAAACAAGATATGAGGAAAAAAATCAAGAATATGAACCTCTTTTCATGAGGAACTCAGAGCAGCTCCTTCACTTTCCACTCAATTCAGATGGTGTTTTGGCCACTATCGACAATGCATGTAGTCCACTCTGCAACTCTTCTTGCAACAAACCATAAATGAGCCTATGCCTCTTAACTAAACTCTTCCCTTCAAACTCTTTAGACACAACTTTCACATTGAAATGTGTCTCACCATCACTTCCTCTAACACCGGCGTGTCCGGCATGCTGATAAGAGATATCTTCTACTTCCAATTCAATAGGACTAAGCCCTCTTTCCAATCTCTCCTTAATTCTCTTCCCTCTGCTCCCCAAATCTCCCGAATTCGACTCATCTTCATTCGTAACACTTGCCACTAGTTCCAATTGCTTAATATCTTCTTTAGAACCTAATCCAACATCCAAACCCTCAATACCACCATCAACTTTCGAACCCAAAGTCGAATTATTTTCACCACCCACCTCAGAATTCAATCCAAATTCTACTTTTTTAACACTATTTTCACTTTTTGCCCCCGAATTTGAGCTACTTACACCATTTTCTTCTTCCACGAGCAATTCATAAGCCTTTTTCTGCATCAACTTCAACATATTCAAAAACCCATTATTCCTCGACGGCGTTAAGCTCTGCTGAAGCCCCAGAAGGACCGCGAAATCAGGCGAGACCCGCAAAACCTCATCGACTGGGCGACCAGAGAGGCCATTGACGAGCAGAGCAGCGAGTCCCTTGGTGAGTACCGAGTCGGAATCGGCCTCGAAATATACGTTCTTGTCCGAGTCAAGGTAGGCCCTGACCCAGACCTGAGAGACACAACCCTCGACCTTGTTTTGCTTCGTTTTGAATTGGTCATCTAAAGGCTTGAGGTTCTTGCCGTAGAACAAGAGCTGCTCGTACTTGGCCTTCGATACTTGTACGGACTGGAAGAGCTTAACTATCTCTTGAAGCTTTGGTGGGAGCTCTTCAATGGATTGCAGAGACATCGAGCTTGAAGCCGAAGATGCAGCTGATGCAGATGGTGATTTCGATGAGGATATGGTTGGTATTCTTTGGAAAGTGATGGACCTTTTGAAGAAAGAGAGGTTTGGGTGTTTTGGCCATGAGGCTAAGAGGGCTTTTGGATTTATAATGGAGCTTGGGAGTTTGGCTGTGAATAATCTAAACGACGATGAGATTGAAGAAGACGACGACATTTTTGGCTCTTGAGACTTGTCGAAGAAGAGAATTCAGAGAGACACAGTGGGGCAGATTCAGAGATAGACGAGGAGCGGCTCAGACTCACCGTTTTGTTTGGCAATTGAGCTCCCAAGGGCACCGTTTCGTCTGGCTGTTAATTGGGCCGTTCTTTACTGGACTTCACTCCACTCTATCTCTCATTCTAATTCGGACCAAATCATTCTATAGTGAGGCCTTATTTAAAGCCCTTATATGAGGCCCTATCTCTTAATTGTTAGATCAAATTAGACCGAATCATTCTATAGCGAGGCCTTATTTAAAGCCTCATCTAAGGCCCTATCTCTTAACCGTTGGATCAAATTAAATTTGATCCAACGGTTAAGAGATAGGGCCTTAGATGAGGCTTTAAATAAGGCCTCGCTATAGAATGATTCGGTCTTTAATTTGATCCAACGGTTAAACGGTAAGGCATCATCTAAGGCCCTTGCTATAGAATTCTACAATTCAAACTAGCATTCAGTGTTTTCTGAGCCTTAAGCCCACATAAGTACCAGCAAAAAGTGTTGTAAACAAAGCCATATCCTATTAAGGCATCAAACAAGTTGAGCCTAGTAAAAATAAGTCCAATACAACACAGACACGACATACACGTTTACTTATAAGTAATAAGAATAAGAAGAAAGAAAATGGTCTTCATTCATAACTTCTCCTACATTTACGTACAAATCATTTAATACACAGATGCTTAATCAAATACCCAAAAACTAGATAGTTGATCTGATTTCCTATCCTATTCCATTTCTTATTATTCCAACTACTTACAAGTAAATATGTTCTTTTAAAAATTAAACTGATGCGTGACTTGCATATTAGTGGTCTCAAGTTTGAAACCCTATGGCACCGTAGTAATGTGTGTGAAACCCTCTTTCTCCAGTAGTTTAAACTATCGCATGTACTCTAACAACATCTTAATAGACACACACATGTCAAAAAGGCGAAGTAAGGTTAAAATTCTCATTCTCGTTATGCTTTTAGACAAACCGTGAAATAAAGACCCTTTTCAGAGCCCGTCACATTCTCTTTTGCTTCCTATAATGATAAATGTCACCATAAACGTTTGATAGGTAAGCCTCTTATGCTGGGAAGTTTGGTGCATAATCACTTGTCGCATCATAAGAGTATGCACAATCACTCAAGATCATGTCATTTACTACATTAGTATCCAAAACTTAGATTTATCTCAGTCCTTGTACTACTATTGTGTTCATGTTTTTTTAATTAGTTGAGATGACATAGTTAACCTAACAACTATAAAATGGCTAATTTGACGGGTGTATGTTGTGGTCGAAATTCACTCATTCTCTTCAAAGCCTCATACTAACGTGTATTTGTAGCATTCTTTTCTAACGTATATATGTAGCATTCTCTTCTAACGTATATATGTAGGAACTCTATAAGTGGATATTCTTAACCACTTAAGCTACAAGCCTCATACGATAGATGAGTGAGAATACAATTGAGTTAAGTATTCATAACATAAAACATTGTAGAGTATGTAACAACTCCCAAGAGTGAGCATTTGGAAAAGAGAGAAATTACAAGTTTTAGTTGTTGTTTTTTGGACAAAATTAAATTCAAGTTTACAATTAATATATAAGTCCCATCCCCAAACCCCCATATAGTCAAAGGTATAGTACAACAACTAGTACTTGTATCCCTTAACAAACAAACTCTCAGAAGCCAATCCACCAGCACTTCCTCCACCGTACTTTCCCAGAGTGGCGTCTGAGTTAGCCTTGCACCTTGTCAAGAATGTCTCCTGAGCTTTCCCAACATTCTCCTTCTTCCCACCCCAAGTCTTAAGTGTGCTTGCTTGCAAAGCTCGCCCAAACGAGAACGAAAGAGTCCATGGCTTCAACACATCCAACTTGTTCATTGCATCCAGATTCAGCGTTGCCTCCTCCTCACTCTGTCCTCCAGACAGAAACACAATCCCGGGCACCGCTGCTGGGACTGTCCGGCGCAGTGCAGTCACTGTGTACTCAGCAATCACCTCGGGTGTAACCTGTGCAAAATTGAAGCCATTTAATTTAAAGCACAATTATGTTGTATTTGCTGGTTATATATAAATTTCCTCTGTTAACATGTCGGCAAAACCATTTTATATGATGAGACCTACATACATGTTCTCTATAAGGAAAAAACTTTGTTACAAATCTTACTTCAATGAGAAAATAGTGTGTATTTGCTGTACTTCATGGTATAATAACACAGTGAATTCACTCAAATTATAACATTAATATAATTGATAGTGTGTATTTAATACACTATATGATATATGAACATAGTGTTATGAATTCACCTAAATTGTAACGATTGCAATATCAATTGTATTTGTGTTATAATTTGAGTGGATTTGATACACACTGTACTATTTTACATTCAACTTCTTACATGTTAGTCATGTGAAATATATACAACGGTTGTAAATTTGTTTGTGAAAGAGATGGATTATGTTAATATGGAGGCAATAATTTAGAGCTATGCATAGTTGCATCGAATTACCTTTGGGCTGTCAGAGCCTGGTGTGACCATGTTGGGCTTAAGGAGTGTGCCTTCAAGAAGAACATGTTGCTCATTGAGTGCCTTGTAAACTGCTGCAAGCACAGTTTCAGTGACAGCAGCATTTTTCTTGATGTCATGGTCCCCATCAGTCAAAATCTCTGGCTCAACAATTGGCACCAGTCCATTCTCCTGGCAGATGATGGCGTAGCGAGCCAACCCCTGTGCATTCTGCTGAATAGATAATTCAGAGGGCTCAGTGGGTCCAATCTTGAGCACGGCGCGCCACTTGGCAAACCGCGCACCAGCCTTGTAGTACTGTGCGCACCTAGCTCCCAGAGAGTCAAGGCCCTGAGTTGTAGTTTCTCCACTTGTTCCAGCTAACTCAACGGTACCCTTGTCAACTTTGATACCTAGAACCAAGTATCAAATGTCGATGTCAAATAGAAATATAGATGTAGAAAAAAAAGTACATGAATATATCCGAAAAAATGTTATATCTGTTATCGAAATTTTAGACCATGCCTGGAATGACATTGTTTTCCTGGAGGACTTCGACGAAGGGTTTGCCATCAGTGGTCTTCTGGTACAAGGTCTCCTCGAAGAGAATGACACCTGAGAGGTAGGTTAGGGCATTGGGGGAGGTGAAGAGAAGTTCACGGAGAGCTTGGCGGTTGGACTCGATGTTCTCGACATTGATGCTGGATAGACGCTTGCCAATGGTGCCTGTGCTCTCATCTGCTGCCAATATGCCCTTCCCTGGGGTGGCAATGTACTTGGCATTCTTTATAAGCTCCTCTGCACAAAACCGAAGGGTTGAGCTAGTCGAACTTCTTACAAGTACTTAAAGAATGATTGCCTGATAAATTATATGCCTAAATCTTTTCTTGTTAAGGAGATTTGCTTGGCTTTTCTTAAATTTTCTGGGGAAATGACCTAAATCGGGTTTTGGAAGTGGTGTTTTTCGTTACTCATTGTATCCACTAGACTAATAGCTAGTCGGTCATGCAAAGACAGTTTTACATTATCCAACAATAACACTTTTAATTATGAAAATCATGTTGTGAGAGAGAGAGTGAGTACCAGCATATTTGCCAACAAAGGCTGACATGGTTAGAGATTTATGATGGTATTGGATAACAGTGGACCAAAGTGCAAAATCAAACTTACACAGCAAACAATCTATATAGACAAGCTCCGGTGGAATATGCCAGCAGAATGCTCAGGGCATGGATTAACAACACGTGTCAAAAGGTTAGCCCAAGGAAGGTTATCATCCTAAGATAGAGCAACGAGTGATCACTCTCTTTGCCAAGTGGCAACTCAATCCTCATGGCAAAAATTTGTGTGGAAGGGCTAATGCTCCTCATCCAGTTACTCTCAACTCCTAGAGACGAACCAAACGAAACTTTTGGATTCTACTAAACAACTATGCGTGCCTCATCCCTTACAATTTTCTGTTTTCTTTTCATCTTAGTACATAAATGGAAATCTACGAAAAGTCGCTTTGATTTCACATGCATCAATGACTCACAATTGCACCCAAGATCCATTGTTGAAAACACATTACCACCAATGAAATTCCAAAATCTACATTTTTTTCATCAAAGACTTGGATACGAGTGCATGCACATCCGTGCTCGTCACATTATGTGACGCGTGTATATGCTCATTGTATACGCTAACTTTTCAAAATTGAGGCTTCGTTCTTCCTAGTGGACTACATGAAACTTGCACATGGCAGCCAAAGAAGCAAACATTTAAGTGAAACGCAGTTCAATTTGTGAAACAAAAAATATTATCATAATGACAGTAAATGTCCTGGTTCATAATACATATCATGGGGAGGCAATTCATTTGCCAGTAAATTGCTTCCCTCTAAGCCATGTAAATGCAAATGCAAAGCAAGTTTCAAAGAAACTATCTAGTCACACACACTCACTGCCTGCTATGACAACTCGCCATCCAACCCTTTATACGGTATCATCGAAATGCAAGAAACATCATTTGAGAAAGAAGAAAAACCCTATATGCCAAATAATTGAAAAGAAAAATATGAAAGTTTCGGGGGATGATTGTTCCAGATTTGATAAAGTCAAAATTTTTTCAACACTGAAATGTAGAACCCAGCACAACGTTAGTCAAGCCAAGTTGAGCTGACTTTCCATCATTGCTGAAAATAACTCCAAATTGATAAGGGGTTGGACCAACTAGCAGTTTTTATGGGAATTACACCGAAGGAGATACCACTTGTTGATCATCGTCATCAGTTCCAAAATATCGGTCCCCAAACTCACCCATTCCGGGTACGACACGAAAATCTTCATTGAGACCACTTTCAATCTCAGATGTCACAATCTTTATTCTGGGGAAGCGTTTGCAAACCATATGCACACCTTGAGGTGCCTGGCCAATTGATGCACGACATCAGTAGGAGTAACTCTCATGCAGTCATGAAAAAAACGATAGTCCAAAACCGAACTAATAGTCAGGGGAACCTGAACCACATTACAGAGAAACGAACTTACAGATATGAGATTCAGAAATATAATGTTGGACTCTGGTACGCCCTTCTTTAAGAGTAGAGAAATAGCTTGAACAGCTGAATTCCCTGAAGAGAAAGGTATAATTGTTAGTAGTTTTATGACTGCCGATAATTCAACAAGATTTTAGAAGCTTATAATTAACTCTTCATATATTGTATAATAACAAAATAGTGACCATTGTAAGCCAAATCGATACTAATAAGGTATACAAATTGCACGATTAAAGCTGATAAACAACAAAGGACCGCTGAAATAGTTTGTAGAATATTACATGGGGACAAGTATACTAGAACTTCTCTTAGTAGAGAATGATAACCACCAACTATAGCTGGTGGGACATCTTTACCCCAGAGAAATAAAAGAACTCTAGAATTTTCTTTTTGTTTCCTTTGGTCTGAGCCCTTGGACTCTGGCTTTACCAAAAACCACTTTTGACAAGCAGAACCAACAAGTCAAAAAACAATTAATATATTATCAGAAAAACAAACCTGTGCCCAGGATAGGATCCAACAGTAATACATGCCTCTCTGAAATGTCGTTGGGTAGTTTTTCATAAATCAGCTGTTCATCAATTAGATCAATAAGAAAACAATCGAGAACAAACTGAAATACAGTCATGAAAATGCTTTCACATGAACCAACACAAGAGAGGGAGAGGAGCAGGGGGAGAGAGAGAGAGAGAGAGAGAGAGAGAGAGATGTGTGAACCTGCTGACCATTGTCCCCTTCTCTATGAATAAGAATCTTTCCAATCTTGATACCTTTACAACATGCTCGCAAAGCATTCTCCATGCTCTCACCACTGGTAATAGTAGAATGTTAATCATACCATGAAAACTTATAGGAGTTCAATTCAAAAATCAAATCAAACTCAACAAAATACAACATTAGTACGTGATGGTTGCATGACCACATGGTTCATAAAGGCATAAGAGGTTGGGTTTCAGTTCAGATCTAATTACTACCTCTAAGTATCTATGATGATCATTTGTTTTATACACCAAGACCGCATCTGAGAGAATGTTTGGTCACTTGTAAAGAAAGCCGAATTAAAAAGAGTATAGTAGAATTTATAATTTCTAGTCAGAAAAACCAAATGCCTTAAAGGAACGCATTTGTACCTCCTAATGATAGATACGCCACATAACCTCTTACAGAAATCCACACCGATATACACAGACCCTGCATCCAGATCAAAGAAATGTTAAAGCAAAGCATCAACCAATGAAGTTGTGCAGACTTACCAACTATAGTAGAAAATTCAAAACAATACAAAGAAAATAATTATATTTAAAAAATTATGTATGATGTGCTTGGTGTAAGCTTGCGACAAACTCACAAGAAATATATTTAAGAGTAGAAGGATGGGAACATGTATATCTGTTTTCCAAATAAATCAAAATCAAAGATGGGAAAACCATATATGTTAAGATGTCAAGGTGAGCATCAGCTTACCAGTTGGAGTGATCACCTGCTTTTCAGTAAATGGTAGATGTCCCAGGCCATGTTCAACAACCTGTTAAAGATTAAGGACTCTTGATGAGTGATTTGAGTAAATAAGAATTGTTCCACGAATGACCTTAAAAAACATCAAATTTGCATCTTGGCTCAAAGGACCAAATACCCACCAAACGAATCAACCTGTCAGAATAGAAAACAAAATCATGCTTTGTTGTTTGAGCATCGCGTATGAGGGTATGCATGCCCCGTATCTGCATATGACCATGAACAATATTGGTGAGCCAAAAGAAAAAAAAAACATGCAAAGAACAACGATTGGAGCTTGAATGAAAATATATAGGAAGGGCACCTGAAAGGTTGAGTGAATGACATATAAGTTTGGATATATTTTACAAAGGTCATGTTGACCAAGCTTAGTACGAATATGTTGTACAATCAAATCAACGGCTATGTGATTATCTCCACCACGAGGAATTATGATATCAGCATACTTCTTCGTTGGAAGAATAAAGTCATCAAAAGCAGGCTTAACAAAATTTGAGTACTGCATCAAAATGGTAAACATTATTAGAGAAAAGGCATATAGAAGATGCAGGTAGTAACCATTGTTGCCTAACCACAAGATCAAGGAACAAAGGTAAGAATAGGTAATAGAAACAAAAGTGGAAACCCTCTAACACTTGAGTGAAATATTTCAAAGAATGGTTGAAGTACAATAGGGTAAATAATCAAGAGTATACCACCTATCTTCAATTCTTTAAACCTTGTCTACAAGAACACTGAATTCTAACAATTCTTTTTGCCAAGAAATAATAGTTGCATCCATTCATTTGTAGATTCACAGCATGAAATATAATCTGTATGTATAAGCTAGGCTAAAAACCAACAAAAGTCTAACAACAATGAAATGAAAAGTTGCAAACCTGATCAAGAACAGTACCAATATCCCTTCCCTTTTCAACTGTATCACGCCTTATCCTCCTAGCCAACCGAACATCAGCATCTGCACTGAAAATTTTACAATGTGAAGTGGCCCAATTTAGTAACAATATGAAGTGGCCCAATTTAGTAACAACATGAAGTTGCATATACCATTCTACTTATAAAAATAACTTACAACATAATTTATTCAGACCTGCACATATTTAACTACTAACACTCATAGATTTCAACTATAGGATGAAAATATATGTAAAGAAGGAAAAACAATAAAACCGTACTAAACCAGGAGACCACGCTGCCCCCAATAGCATAAGTTAGAAAACTTCACATGAAAACTATATTATACAAAAAGTATACTAGAATATAAAAACAATGAAATTTATGTGTAGTAACAATACAAAGAAGCTTTGATAACCCGCTATAACATCTAAAGGCCAAGATAGGTAAAAGGAAAATTGACCTGTATCAACAAATATCTTCATGTTCATCAACTCTCGAACACGTGGATCATGGAAAACAAGAATGCCTTCCAAAATAATGACATCTGAAGGGTTTACCTGTTAAATATAAAATATTACACTAGTTAAGGATTTCCAACGCATAAGAGAGAGGCAACTACATAATATAGCATGTGTTTTGGTATAATTTTAGGAAACAAGCCCTTCGCTAGAATAGGACCTCAAAACAACAGGGAACTACATGTTGGATGATATGACTTATAGATCCCACAGATTTAAAATTTTACCCTTCTAGCTGGAAACACGCTATTTTTGTAACTTTTGAAATCATAATTTGGAATATCTACTGCTTGTCCATGCTTCAACTTGTCCATCGAAGATAATAGTTTCTCAGTGTCGAATGCATCTGAGGATAACCAAAAAAACAAAACTTTGAATCAAACATTTGAAAGATAGTATAAACTAAACCAACCAGCATGCATGAAAATGTACTTGTCAGAAAATAAATGTGAAAGAACTGAACAACAATGTGAAACGCACTATAGCTAAAGAAAAGCTATATAAAACAAACTTGTGGAGTTACACAACAACTGCACAGAGAAAACTAAGAGCATGAAATTACTACTCTCCGATTACCAGTTAGGATGTCTCAAATTGTAGTAACACGACATACTTTGAAGGGTTACAGGTACACATGGTTCAGTAAACAATAGTAATATTCTAAGTACTTATTGCTTCACTGATATTCCTTATATTTGAAGTTGCAGGAATGCCCTCACCAGGATGGTCAAAGTTGTATTCATGTACTCGTTTAAGTTCCTCCTCAGTCAGATTATGATAAAAGGAATCCTGTAATATCATCCTTGATAAGATATTAATTTGGAAAAGTGGTGACATTCTGACACTCGAAAACAGGAAAACCAAATAATCCCAAAATCAAGGAAAAAAATAGGTAACTACTACTCTTCTTGATCACAAATTTTACACTTTACCTGGTTAACAAGAACAACCCGCTGATCATGAAGCTGCTGTATAATCATATCACAAACTGTCGTCTTACCAGAAGCTGCCCCACCAGCAACCCCTGTGACAATATGTAGGGAATGATGGATCATATGGAAGTGGAAGAATCAAAACGCAGCTATCTAACCTTCTTAGAAACAATGCATGTAGCAAATCTATAAACCACTACTTACCAATAACAAAAGGCTGCTTATGCATGTTTTCATGTGCTGAGGTTGTCGGTTGCTCCACCTTCTGTCTTTGCTCTAAGCCATCCATATGAAATCCAGAAAAATGAACCCCTGAGGAGGCCTCTATCATATCCACAACTGAATTTGAACCCATGATCATAGACCTACATGGAAACAGGGAAGGAAAATGTTGATAAGGTCATGAAAGACTGAATCAAACAAAGTTCATGATAGTATAAAACATCAAAACCATATAGCTAACTTAGTAAAATATGAACTTCTATCAGGTCCTTAGAGCAAATCAGCATTCAAAACCAACCTTGGAAGCAACAGTTAAATTGATTAACCCAAGATTGGGTCGAGTTCATGTGACCGTAGAGCTAGCTGGTAAAAGCTACCTGGGCAGAGTGGATTATTTTTCTTGCAATCCTTAAGTACTCTGAACTGAACTTATAGCTTCCTAAAGTCTCAAATGAACTTGTTTATAGCATAACATCCCTTGAAGAATTTATTGCAATGTATCATTCCAACAGACGAAAAGTAAAACGCTGACTAGTATGCAATTAAATTTGTAAACTTTAAGACAGTACAACCACCAAACAAATAACTTTCCTTTTCTTTTTTTTTTGTCAAGAACAAATCACTTAGTTATGAAACCAAATATTGTTGGGAAATCTGATAGTAAAACATATTTTCTATTGATCCAATGTGTGTGTATTACATAATATAATTATAACTAGACATTAGCTTACATTTTAAAAGAGCTAAGAAAGAAAGCTGAAATTACTGATCAAAGCAAACAACAATGATAAAAATACAAAACGAAAGTCCCACGGATGTTCTTTGAATATAGTCTAAAAACATAAATACAGATAAAAACCCAACAACGCGGCATTCGCACCGACCACATACTACTTTGCGTTCCGTGTACCATTCACATTAAAACCAACAACAATCACGAAACTATTAGATTCCAGACCACGATGACATTGAAAAAGCGGATTCGATTGCATGGAATGACAATGACAGCAAAACAAGTAAGTAAGAAAACTCCAAACGTTCACTTCTTAATCACTTCACATTGGAACTTTCAATATGTATATGAAACATACACACAAACACACACGTACATGTATGCGCATACGCACACAGGTACACGTACACAAACACAAAGCTTATCAAGCAAAATGAAATTGAAGTAATCTCCTTGCAATGAAAGCATTGGAAACAGTAAGTTCTTGGCAATATCAATTCAGAGATCCAATGTGCATATGATATCACAAGAATCAAACTTTAATCAACCAAGCAAAACCACCTAATCAAATCATCCAAATTTCACAAAAACAAAAACCAAAATCCGATGAATTTAGATTCAGTAGAAAAATCGACACATGAAAATCGACCAATGCGATACCTGATGAGCTCGAACCGAGAGAGAAAGAGAGAGAGAGAGAGAGAGATTCGAACGCAAGCTTTGGAAGAAATTACAGAGAAAGAATGATGAGGAGGCTGATCAGACCGATCCAATGGGTTTAAATAGTGGAGCCAGAGGTGAGGGAGACCTTGCACCGAAGCGGAAGTAGGATTAAATTACCATAATGGGCCTGGGTTTGGGAGATATCACGGTTATGCCACCGGTGTCGCTGTGTTCTCTCTCTGATATTTTTGGTTCGTACGGTGCGCGCGCTTTGGATCTGAACTCGAGATTGAGCTGTCCTGCCTGGTCCATCGTGGCACTGAATCATAAATGGGACCCACTTTTTTTAAACGATGTCTATAAGGTAAGGGAGACTCTTGCGTATAGTACACAGTACGGTTTTTTCGGTCTGAGATGGCAAATAATTATATTAATTGCAAATACCAGGAACAATTTTATGGACTTTTTTTTCACATTATTTGTCAAAAAAAATTATTATTTTTTCTTTTATTTGACTATTCTTATTTTTTCAGTCACCATCTATCTTAAATCTCAATTAAAAATTTCTGAAAATTATTGAGTCAATCGTTGGATGTGTGACATATACTAGTGGTACATCACATGACTAGTAGGAGTAAGTAAGATTGTAAATTGAATATAATTCGATTGTAAGCTAAACGAAATTAAAATAAAAAATTAATTTAAAACAAAATTTGACCAGTAGGTAGCTCAATATTCACCAGGTTCATGAACTGATTTGACACCACAATAATTAATTAACAGTTTGATACTTTTGAGTACCTTCAAATAATCAAATCCCATTTAAAAATATAATATCCAAATCATATCACATTCATTTTCGTAAATACCAACACACTTCACACAAAATCAAGTTATATTATAGAACTCTTTATTCTTATTGATCTAATAAAATTCTATCGTCTTTTTATCAAAAAGAATGAAGGGATCTCTTATGCAAACAATATACCAATAAGTTCAGGATATGCTTAATGAAAAAAATTTGCACTTCATTTGAAGAAAACTAATTGACTTTCTTTATATTTTTTTATTTATTGGAACCCTTAATTTCCTGACCTTATATTAACGAAATACCCAAATTTATGGAAGAAAAAATATAATAATAAATTATCTATATTTAAAATTTTTTTTTTCTCACTACTTTAACCCAAGGTATACGGTACCCTTACTGTTTTTCTCAATACTTGACACGCGTATTTGTGGAACATAATTATGCTCATGGACACGTATCAAGTGTTAAGAAGGATGGTAATAGTACATTTTGGGTTAAATTGGTAAGCCAAAAATGCTCCTTTTTTTTAAATATTTTTTTTACAATTATCTACAATATTAAAGCAAGAAAAAAGTAATGCGAGTGCCATCACAACATGAAAACGAAATACACATATGCTTGGCAAGCAAGCACACCAATCGAACTCGTTTGTTTCAAGAAATGGAATCTTTTATTTTATCTTCAATGTCGATTCAAATAGTCATTTTCATTCATTAGCATTTCACTCTTTATATTGGGTCGCATATATACTTGTCTTGTTTTTGTTGTGTACTTTTTTGTGCGGACATACAAGATTTTTCCAGGATCTTTTTAGATCTTTTGCTGCTAATTAAACCTTTTGTACCCTCCTCCTCCTCCTCCTCAAGGAGAAAGCAACCACCAATATCTTATATATCTCTTAGGACATCTTAACAGAAAAAGCTCTCCAATTTAGCTCACCAAAACTTTTCGATATAAATCTTTTTTTCTTTTTTTTCTTTTTGGTTCACTACACATAAACACTCAACGGAAATATGAATTTTTGCGACAAAAAAAAAACTTAAATAGGAATTTTCTTTAAATAAATCTTGCTCATGAGTAAGCATAAGGTTAGATGATAAAAAACACTTTACAATTCTTGCCAATTTCCCTTCGTTTAACCTTTATCCATAGGGTGAGAGAGAGATTGATAGAGCTTTTTTTGCTGAAAAAAGATAGATATTAGATAGGGAGTTTTCATATACTTTTGTTCTCTTCTTCTTTTTAGCTCGCTAATGCAATTAGATTCTAAGGAGGAAAAAGACTCCAGAGGAGGAAAAGGACAACTAAACTTTATCTTTATTGTAATCCATTTATGTTGAAGAATATTAAGTCTCATATCGAAAACTTGCAAAATAAAATATAACATATAATGATAGCAATCTCATACTTGTCAACCGACGGTTATGTTGAAGACAGTATCAATGTTACTAGTGATGGGTTGCGGATCCATCCCTTTGAAATATTAAAATTTATTCATTAAGACCAACTAGTTCTTGGTTGTAAAAGATATGGGGTTACTTTGATTAGCAATTTTAAGTTTATTAATAATTTCAGATTTTGATATTAAGAGTAAATATTAGGGTTGTCATTTGGTCGGTTTGAATCGGTAATGTGACCTAACAAAACAACAAAAAATTTCGGCAATCGGTACTTCTCGATTGGTAATAACTTCAAAAAAAATTTATTTTATATTACGATAAAATCGACTTTCAATAATTTTGTTTTATATTTTGTTCGGTTATGTTCTTTTGGTTTATGACAACTAGTTCACTAATGTTACGAGTAATAGCATCTAAAAGGAAATGTCAAATACCAAACATCAAATTTAAATTTGATGGCTGACGTGGTAATTTGATATTTACATAGTCTTACACTCAACCGGATATGTCAAATAAATAATTATTATAATAGTCAAATCATTCAAGATAAAGAAGAAAAAAATAAAAAAGGAAAAAAATAAATGAAAGTAACAGCCAGCTGTCTTTAAAAAATAATAAAATATTCATTTGACATCTTGCTTTTGGGATGTCAAAAGTTATAGCTAAACCTCCAACCTTCATTCCACATCAGCTTTGACAATTCAGTTGGACTGATGTGAGATATTATTTCTAGCCGTTAAATGTCTATGTGGTACTTTTGACATATCGGTTGGAGATGCTCTAAGTAACTAATCAATCTAATATAATATTTGTATTACCATTAGTACATTAAAACTAATATCTACATTTATTTTATGCATGTAACAAGGGTAAGGTTTTAAGTCCCCTATTTCCCGTTTAGTGATCAATAAGTTCCCTTTATACCATCGAGGTTCTCTAAAAAAACTAATATATACATTAATTGGTTCTAGTAAGTCGGGTCTAACTCAATATAAGTATAAAAGTTGGAATATATCAAATTGTTCATAGTAATTTTATTTGGATATATCTTTATTATTAAATGGAAATACATCACAGCAAGCCAAATTTTTTGTTGTGCAAGCAAATATATAGGCCGAAAAATTACATTGAAGTTTCTTTTTTATTTATTTACAAGCGATATTGGAATGCGGGAGGGGAACCGAACTTAAGGCCTCGGGTAGAAAGAAGTGGCCTCTTAATTTTACACGCATGGATCTCTTGATAGAAAATAGGGAACGTGTTCATTTCGTAGATGGATAATTTTACTTCTTATTTTTTTCTCACTAAAACAAAGACTTTTTATTATTATATATATATATATATATATAAACCAAATTTAAGGTAGGATATTTGAATTTAATATTCTTTTTTGTGAGAAAATAAATGTTTGACTACTAATAACTAGATGATTAGATGTGGGATATATAGGTGATCGGAAGGTTGATGGTAGTTGATTAATTAGCCACGAAATTGCCTTTGTGCTTTTCTAGAATGAGCTTTCGATTTTCCCACATTAGCTCTATAATCCGATAATGGGGTTGGAGAGAAAGTTATTGGTGAACCTAACTGCATCCAGAAGATTCTGAACATAATTTCTATGCACACCATTCAAACATTTGAAAAAAGAAAAAACAAATGTTCTAGAGATAACGCTTGGAAATTGTATCCCTATCCAGCCAGAGCTGTTGTCTTTGTTTTATTTAGCAGTCGTTTTCATATATAATTAAGTATATGTCTTGAAACACTTCTCTTATTCAAACGTTCACACGTAATTATCTTGCGGATGTCATTATAAAAAAAAAAGGAAAGTAGGAAGGAGTACAAGAACATGATGTTGTTCATATGAGACCACATGCCATTATAAATTCATAACCACTTGGAGCCTAGTGGCTGTGAGTTTGTAATATGTATAAATTATAATGTATGTGATCTGAAAAATCAACAATGTGCACTAACACGTAATTTAGACTAAGATGAACAATTAATACAATTATTAGATTAATATGAAAAGAGTTCGACTCTCACTCTAACATGTCGCAATTTCTAACACGTTGTCCTTCATCAATATATGTCGCTTTATAAATCCGTGGCCTCTACTATAAGGTGAGCAATAGGTCCCCTTCGTTGGCCAAGCGTGTTGGCTACGAATGGAACACCGTTGGCCACAGATAAGACATTGTTAGCTCATTATGATTAGGCAAATTGTGGCTTTTGCCCCCGTTTTCTAGTGGTGACTTGATATATCACCTTACATTTTTCACCATTTGAACACCACTGGCGCGGTTTGAACATGTTAAACTTGGTTCGTCCAAAAAGAACATGTTAAACTTGGTAGATGGATGCATGGTGGGACATTCCAATCAGTTCATGGGATGACCCACAATCACGTATATATGAGGCACATTTCATGTGCATGACCTGCCCATTTTTATCCAACAACTTTAACCCATATCTTATGGTATTGGCACACTTACCAATTATCACTTGCCATAAACTCCAGAAAATTCTTTTGCTGGGTTGGGACATATAAAGTAGGTGAAATTGCAATTGTCAGGATATAGATAACTTTGCAACTCTTGCGTGTGCCGTAAACACATAGACTTGCAAATTCAAGGTACGTCCGTCTCTTGAAAGTGTTGTAAGATTCCATCCATCACCTTTGATTTGGGCCATAACAGCCAAGACCAATATGCTGCCTTTCCACATTGAAGATTGGCCCGAGAATCAACCTGGACCACTGGCTACGTTAGAGTTCCGAGCTTTTCCCGCCTCAAAATGAAAAGGCAAAATACTTGCATTCTTCTATTGTAAGTAGGAACTCCAACATTTCAATAAATAACAGTTTGATACATGTGTCGAACTCTTTTTTTGTGTGTTTTTTATGAATTACTTTTGCACATGTTTTAAACCATGATTTGTAGGAATGTGAAGTATCTCTTTCCGAAAAAGAAGGCAAGCATATATGGATACTAGGGAAAATCTGGAAAAAAAGAAAGATAGTGGAAACCTTGGATCAGGCAAATCATATCCAAGTGCAGTCCATATTGTTTATAGATTTTCTTTTAGGTTTTGAAAACAAATTAGGAGGGATGTGCAGCACACGCATGATGTGTTACAACGTGCATGTGCTAGTTATGTATAATAATATCCAAAACATCCAAAATGGAAAAATTGAATCGAAACTTATATATGGCATCCAAGCATTTCCACTCTCTGTTTAATTGATAGAGAGCCAATATAAGTCTCCAACAACATCCGATAAAGTTGGGACAATATGGGAAGCCTAAATATTATTCAAAACCCTAAACAACACCATTCGCCAGAATCCTAAATTCCTAAAAGAGAAATGACCTATTGAGTTTGAAACAAAGAAGAAAGAGAGAGAAACTACTTGAGAGAATTATTAGAAATTAATAAGAAGTAGAGTAAAGATGTGCAAGTTGCTCCTGTTTATCATGACCCCTGTAGTGGTAGTGATTTTGATCGGGGTGTTATTTGGGTGGGGTCTGTTTGACAGGATAAGGCATTATCACTCAAACCAGAAGCTATCTTTGGATTTCTGCGATCCAAATTATCATAATGGATATTTATCATGTAGAAATAATGGGACTGAAAAACCCTTCTTGGATTCCAAGTCACCTCCAGCCAGCAGAAGTCTATTGAAACCAAGGATGAGTTTTGATCAGGGTGGGTGGTGATGATGCGTCTGATGTTGATGACGGATCAGAGGCCAACGAGGCCAAGGAGGAGGCTGAGGAGGAGGAGGAGGCCAAGGAGGAGGTTGAGCAGAAATCTACTGACTTCTGACCCTGACAATAATGATTCCCAAATCCGAGTAATATAAAAATTTAATGCTAGTCTTTTTAGGTTTGGTTTTTTCATTGTTTTTGTTAGGCTTCTGGGTTACTTTGCATGCACTAACACTTTAGAGGTTGATCTTAGAATTTATGTTGCCCCGTCTTTGTTTGTGTTGATTTAGTAGGCCTTGATTTGTATTTCTCACCCTTTTTGTTTATGTAATTTGTTTAAACTGCAAATATTCAAGTGGTTAACACGAAGATATACGAATGTCCATTTGTAATTTGCTAAAGAAAATGAGAGATATATTTTTAAGATAAAAATCCTCTGCCCTTTTTTACAAGAAGTCTCCCTCTATTTATAGGGTGAACAAGACATGAATTTAGTGCACAAGCCGCCCACCTCAGCTCGGTGCCGAGCTGTTTATGTCACATCAGATCAGTCAGACGACAAGTGGTCGGGATTTGTCAATGTCTTTAGCTTATGATGGTTATCTTACATTTCTAGTAGGGGGCGGGTCTGGGTAGAAAATAGCCCTTCTGCCCACACTGTGGTAGTCCTATCCTGGGAGGCGGCTGCTCAACCGGCCAACACCTGGTTTCCAAAGGGACAAGGGACACGCTTTACGAGGTGCGACAGGTTTGTGGTCAGGAGGGGTCTTGTCATCGACGTGGATGGTTTATACCCTTTCATTCTTCCTGGGGTGGCTCGGAGGTCAAGGCCGAGAGATTGGTTTTCTAGTTTCCATTGGTGCGTCGTACAAAAACCCATGTGTCGTGTTTTTATTGGGTGGATGGGCTCACTGAGCGCCGAGCATCAACGTAGAGAGACGTAATGTCAGTGACTGATAATATAATGCCACGTGGAGACTTTTTAAGAGGGGTCGGCCAAAGATTGCGAGGTATGGGCTCGGATGGTCGACCACCACGAAATGGGCCACGGTCCCGGCCTTTACTGGGAATAGCCCAACCGAGGTGATGAGGTTTATGCAACCGAGGGTACGTACCCTTGTTCCGTCGAAAGCATGCATCGCTCAGTGGTAGGGGGTGAGCACTCTGGACCCTAATCCGAGCCGGGAGATCGTGGGGAAGAACAGAATGTTTACGGGGCTCTGTTGCTCAAGTAGGACATTGGGGGTGTCTTGCTGCGCTATGCTGGCTGTGATTGTGATAGGCCGATCGCTGTTATGGGGTCAGTAGCCGTTGGAAGGGTAGTGTCATGTCTCTAGGCGGGGGAGGCTAGTGACGAGGGTATCGCCTCGGACGGACTTCTGTTTTAGAGCGGTGACATAACAATTCCGTCCTGAGACCTGATCTCCTTGGACGGTCCCTATCCCGTGAGGGGTCCTGAATTTCAGCATGAGGGTCCGGTAATTAATGATGAGGCCAAGCTCTGTGAGCGTCGGTCGGCCTAAGATCACGTTGTACGCAGTCTGGCAATCGACTATGACAAAGTTAGCGATCGTGGTTGCCTGCTCTGGGCAATCCCCAATGGTCAGGGTGAGGTGGATGTTTCCAAAATGCTGTACCTGAGCCCCCCCTTCCCCCGAAGGCATAGATCGGGGATGTCCTTTTATCGAGTAAGGCTCGGTTTATTCCGAGCTGGCCGAATACGGGCGCGAAGATGATATTAGAAGAGCTTCCTCTGTCGATGAGGACCCGGTTTATATCACAATTGGCGATGCCCATGGTGATGACCGGATCGCTATGAGGTTGAGAAGTATAACTGTTGTCCGGGCTAAAGATGATAGGTTCCTCGTCGTCGTTCCGAGATCGTTTGGAAGGCCTCGTCGTGTCGTAAATGGAGAGGGAATGACCAGCCTCCTGGTCGAGCAAGCGAGTGTACTGTTTCCTTGGGCTCCCCCGATCGTGGATATTAGTTTCCTAGATACCGACGCTTGGGTCAATCCACCCAAGGCGTCAGTGGTGACATCGGGATAGGCCACGTACTCCCGGAGTTTACCCCTCTTGACTAGTGTTTCGATTTCTTCCTTTGGTTGGTAGCAATCCTCCGTCGAGTGTCCGTACGCTCAGTGGTACTTGCAATGTCGAGCCTCATATCACTTCCCTAGGTACTCACTCGGGGCCATGGCGTGGAGGGGGTAGTTCTTTCCCAGCGATTGCTAGAATGGCACCTTTGCTCATGTTTAGAGGGGTATAACTGGAGTAGTGCTCGGGTGCGTTATTCGGACAATCAACATACTTATGTGGCCGATTATCCCTTTTCTGGGGGTTCCCCCTTTGAGAATCTTGGGTAGGACGAGAAAGGTCGATGCCCACTTTCTATAATATCGACGTGCCTGTTCGGGACGTATTGAGCTGCTCAGCTCGACTATAGCACTTGGCCTCTCGGAGGAGTTCTTTATATGTCTCAGGTGGGTTCCGAGTGAGTTGGAAGAAGAAGTCCCCGCCCTAGAGTCCCCCCATGAAGGCGTTGTGCGCAGTCGCCTCATCACTGCCCTCGCAGCGAGCGTACTCATTATTGAAACGGGTGACGTAATCCCAAAGGGACTCGTTTGCCTTTTGCCAAACGGCTGAGAGATCGTTGACAGTATACAGTCGGCTTGATATGATCATGTACCTGTCCAGGAACGCCCGGCGTAACTCAGCGAACGAGTTGATGGATTCTGGATTTAGCTGCTTGAATCAGTTTAATGTCGCTCCCTTCAGGGTGGTCGGGAAGAGTCTGCATTTGGCGCCCTCGTTTGCCCCCTGCCCTCCATGACATAGCGGAAGCTGTCAAGGTGGTCATAGGGGTCGGTAAATCCTTCGTAAAGGGCAATTTTTGGTGCCTTCGTATAGCCAATGACGATTGAATCGAGGAGCTCCTTGGAGTAAGGAAGCGGGATTTCGTCCTTGGAGAATGAAGGGACGAGTGGATTGTGAGTCTTCTCGACCTTGCCGAATAGGCGTCTTTCCACTCGCCTGGTACGACTTGAGTCCCGGATTTTCCTTTTCTGGGCCTTTCGCAAGTTTGCCTGGAGGCCGATCTGCTATTCTTCCAAGTGCTTGTTTTGGTCCTGGAGGGTTTTGTTTAGATCCTGCATGACGTCAGTTCCGTTTAGGAACAATTCAACTTTGGCTTCGAGGGCGCTAATCCTTCGTTTTTCAGCTTTTCGATGCCTCGAGTTTTTCTGGTCAGGAGTTCCAGGGGCAGAGATCCCCTTCATCCTTTAGCCCAGCATGTTGGTAGTGAAATAGCTTAATATGTGACCTTTAAGTGTGGATTCCCACAAACGACGCCAAATGTTTAAACTGCAAATATTCAAGTGGTTAACATGAAGATATATGAATTTCTATTTGTAATTTGCTAAAGAAAAGGAGAGATCTATTTTTGAGATAAAAATCCTCTGCCCCTTTTTGCAAGAAGTCTCCCTCTATTTATAGGGCGAACAAGACATGGATTTAGTGCACAAGCCACCCACCTCGGCTCGACGCCGAGCTGTTTATGTCACATCAGATTAGTCAGACGACGAGTTGTCAGGATTTGTCCACGTCTTTAGCTCATGATGGTTATCTTACATTTCTACTAGGGGGCGGGTCTGGGTAGAAAATAGCCCTTCTGCCCATACGATGGTAGTCCCATCTTAGGAGGCGGCGACTCAACTGGCCAACACTTGATTTCCGAAGGGACATGGGACACAATTTACGAGGTGCGGTAGGTTCGTGGTCAAGAGAGGTCTTGTCATCGACCTGGATGGTTTATACCCTTTCATTCTTCCTAGGGTGGCTCGGAGGTCGAGGCCAAGAGATTGGTTTTCTAGTCTCCATTGGTGCATCGTACGAAAATCCACTTGTCGTGTTTTTATTGGGTGGATGGGCTCACCGAGCGCTGAGCGTCAACATAATTTATGCTAATTGGCATTCGCAAGATACTATTAATAGTTTTAAGGGTTAACATTCACTTTGCCGACATGATGTTTTTCAACAAATTTTACGTACTTACCTGACTAATGCTAAAGCAAAGCTTGAATATCATTGCTAAAGGCTTTGATTTTAATTTTTTTTTCTTTCATTTTTTGTCAAATATCATGTGGCATGTTAAATCATCTTCTTTTTTTTCCTGCTTTTAAGTTTAGCCTTATGACTTGTAACTTGTCACAACCGAAACATTTGAGTTGTAATCGAATTTATTACTTGAATTTGAGTACAAACATCTAAAAAATTAGAATGTTGCATGCAAACCCAAGCTAGCTAGAATCCCTTTTTAGGTTGCACATTGCATGGCATGGCACATTTCTAAAGAGATCGCAGAATTTTCAGTGCCAAAAGATGATTGAGCCCAGATTTTAGAGCCCAAAAAGGGAGAGAGGAACACTTGCTTCACCTAAACCACTGCCCATATATACATGCTCGAGTTTTAAGGCCTTTTCCCCCTCATGCCAAACCCCATCCAAAATAAAAAGAAGCCATGAATGGACACGAAGAAAAAGGACGACAGTGGAAACTTCTGGTTGTGATTAGTATGTTGTAGGAATTATATAGTCATTTTTGACTTCATATAGAAGGTCTTCTCACCAGGCAGGCGTGCAGTTGGTTGCTTATAGGTTTGTAAGGAATGGAGTTTTCTTTTGTGTTTGTTTCCTCAATAGATTGTTCATACTGTTTTCACATAAAAGAAGTAGCATGCGTGACATAATGGCTTGGGGACCCAATTAATGATTTTCTCTCATGCAAGATAACATAATCTTTTCGTCAAAAGAACAGGAAGATCAAAGCATGTGTTTCTATAATATCCATAGGCTAAACAGTCAAGGTTTATATAGTTCTGGTGTTAATAACTTAGTCCATATAGAACTCATCATTAGGGTGATGCATTACCATCTCAATATCTTCATCTTAAAAAGTATAACATTTTGGATTAGTATAACAACTCTTGGGCACCATGCCCTTATATTTGCAAGGGAAAGTTGAAATCCATGAGTTAAGCTAAGGATTATCTCGATGGATGAGCTAGCTACCTTTAAGAAGAAAGAGCTACTAATACTCATATCGTAAATAGGAAAATAAAACTTACATATACATTGGGTCGTTGTAACCTTTTCATTCACACAAATTACGTGATGAGTGCTGTTGACAGAAGAGCTACAATAAGTTATCCTCATAGTTAAAGATCTCAATATTACAAGATTAATTACTGGGTACCGTTTTATCGCAGAGTTGATTTAGCAAGGATAAATTCTTTTCTTTGTCCTTAACTGTAACGAATTTGACCAGAGGGTACATGCTTACAAGAGAAGCCTTCTCCCCACCACATAATATAACTTTAACTAATCCAAAAAAAAAAGTAATTAGTAAAGTAATGTAATTATCTAAGCCCATAATTTGATAAAGAGCGAAACCTTCCACTGAAGTGGTCCATGAAATGGGGTACAAAATGTAAAAAAGACTTGAAAAGCTTTGCCTCTGCAATCATTTGAAAGTGGGGGATCCAACGTTCGAAAGTGGACCTAATTGGACTTTGCCTCCCTCTCGTTCATTTCAAAAAACCTAACGTATACTTTCATTCATTTTGCCTTTATTCCATGAGGAATGTGACCCAGCCACCACCAGCTCAAAGAAATTCATTGAAAGCAGCATACTTTTTTTTTTTTGCTTTTACTTTTCCTGATTGACACCAACCAACCACAATAATCAGGACAAACGGGTTATTTAATCAAGATTCATCTTGAGTGTGAAGGAAACAAACATTGTGTTACTTACTGATATTATAATCAAATTAAAATTGATTAAATCTTACTGAATAAATATTAATTAAAAATATGACATGAGTATGCTGCATTATTATTTTAATTTGTCAAAGGAATCTAGTAACAAAGTATGTTGTGTTGTCAAATTGCTAATATAAATCGGACTTTTAAGTAGAAATTGATTAATAATGATTTGATTTTATCAAAAACGAGACATGCCTAAATCTCTCAAATAACATCTTATTGAGCTTAGTTTATGTAATTGCCCTATTCTATTTTGCTAAACAAAGTCATGCGAGAGGCGCTAAAATCGATAAGTCAACTAGATTAGGGCAAGATCAAGATTAATCAACCAACAAACTGAATGATCAAGATAATTGGCATCACTACACTAGCTAGATAGCGACCGTATCATATCCAAAACAAAAGACGGCCGTGTATTTGGCCAACACCATGAACATGAAGCATATGGAGAGGCCTAGCCATGCCACCTTACGTTATTATAGTCCAAGGTCGACAACGAACAATGCTTTCATAAAAGCATATAGTCTAAGTGCCCATCATTTTGGGCAGATCCTGCCGTTCAGTCCAAAGATCAAAGGGCCCAGCAGGAGACTACCCCATAGCCCCTCATTTGGGTTCACCCCTGCCACGTGGAGGGGCAAGATCCAAGTCAAACTCAATCAACTTTGACTTTGTTTTCCTTTTTTTTTTCAGGGGGGTTAGGCTAAGCTAAGCTAAGCCACCTCAATCCCATGAGACAACAACGTTTCAATTTCAGTGTCTTTTAATATTTCACTTCAACTGGCCTCTCTCACTTTCTCTTCCTCTCACATAGGAGAGAGAGAGCATTCAATGAGCTTTCTACTGAAGTTTGAATGCTCACTTGACAAGCACACACGAGAAGCTTGAGCTTCCACCTTCCATTAATTTCTTGCTCAGATCAGATCTTAAAGTTCACTACAAGCTGAGCTCAATTTTCATCAGCTCCATCTCAAAAACACCATTTTTGATCTCTTGGGCTGGTTCAGTTTTCAGAGTTCTCAAGACCCTTTAAAGGTAAGAGCCTCACAAACACAATGCAATCACTCAAATCATGATCAAATGTTTGTTTGCATTGTTTCACTTCTTCCATCAAACTCTGTTTTTGCAAGATTTTAAGTTCTCTTAATTACCAACTTGAGCTGATATGATTCTGTGTTAAATAATTTGTTTTATTTATTTTATTAATCTGCAGTTGTATTTGTTTAAGAGAATCAACACAGCAGAATAAAGAATAATAAGTAGCATTGGTTCTTGGAGGCATCAAAATGCCACAAGAAAGCAACTCAAATAATTCAATCTTCAGCTCATCACCTTGCAAGAACATGAGAGGGCTCAAGGCTTTGGTCTCTAACAATGAAGCTCCATTTGCAAACGCTGAGGAGTTCATCAATGACTATGAGTTGGCTCAAAGAAAAGCTGAAGAAGCAGGTACAACTACTATGGGAAGTGTCTGCATTAGTTTTTTTTTTAAATTTTCATGCTAACCCAAAATATATTTATTTATTTTTAAAAAAAAACCAGTAGACTCTTCTTCCAAGATTTTAGTTCTGAATATTTATTTCCAGGAAATGGCATTTTCTGGTTTTAAATTTGCCTTAATTCTCTTACAAAACATTTTGTCTTTGAATAAAAAGAAAATTTGTCTTAATTCATGCATGTTTTGGGGAAAGTGATTTGGAATCTTTGGATACTTTTGGCTCATTGTGGGTAGCTTAGATAATAAAATAATGTTAGATGAAGATCCAACGGTGAATATGGTGTCAGCCCTACATGTGATAACATAATACACATATTCATATAAAACAATAATTTACTTTTAGAATAAAAGATTTGTAGACCTCTTCGAACAAATATAAAGTATTTTCTTGATAATGATTTTAGTTGGAAAAATAAATAATTAAATGAAAAAGTTATGTAGCACGTCATAATGTTGCGCAGTATGCTAATGGGGTGTGGTAATCGATCAGTTATGATGATTTGGACCTACCAATAAAGGGTGGGTCCAAAATAACCCATCTAAAATCTAATATTTCTGTTTCTACACAGCAATATTCATCATATTAATTCGCCGAAAGAAGGGTTTTGGATTAGATTAAATTTGCATAATTACTCTTTGATCCTTGATTGTGACGGTTAAGGTGCCATCATCACTATTTTTGGTGGTGGAATTATGTACCGCAACCACTGGTGCACTGATAGCTATAGTGCCAACTTGTTTAAACTTTTGAAGTTTGAATTTCAAGATTGGAAATGAATGAGATGACTCCTGATGAATTTATTTAAGTACACCACTTGATGTAGAGTTATAAACTTAGATGCAGTATTCTAAGCGAATCACACAAGGTTGTGCCTTTTAACTCTTTCATATGACAATGCGTGATTGACTTGGAATGCTGTCACAACAATGACATCTCCTTGCATGAAAGTTCTTGTCGTGATGAAATGCTATAGCTAAAAATCGCAAGAAAAAAAATGGGCATGTTAGTTTTGGGAAAATGAGATTGCCATCCTCATATGAAGTTTAAACCCAAATTTCACTAAATAAAGTTTGGTTCTTCGATTTGGTGTGAGTGTGTGTATTGATAATGGTGATTGTGTTATTTAAGCTTCAAGGAGATACCAAGCAGCAGAATGGCTGCGGAAGATGGACTATGGCGCCTCAGAAACACTGTCCAAAGAACCCTCTGAAGAAGAGTTCCGCCTTGCACTCCGCAACGGTCTTATTCTCTGCAATGTCCTCAATAAAGTCAATCCCGGTGCCGTTCTCAAGGTTACAATATATTCAAAATATTAGAGTCATATATCATTCATTTCGTGCACATGAATTCCCAGTTTTTTGTTTTGTGAAAATTCCAAGTTGTTTTGAGAACAAAGAATGTGCTACAAATTTTCTGGGTTCTAATCTAAATAGGTGGTGGAAAATCCCATTATTGCGGTTCAGTCAACAGAGGGGGCAGCACAGTCTGCAATTCAGTATTTTGAGAACATGAGGAATTTCCTGGAGGCTGTTAATGACATGAAGCTCTTGACATTTGAAGCTTCTGATCTGGAAAAGGTTTGACTTTTTTATTTTGAAAAAATTGGAAGAGGGTTGGATTATCTGTCAAATTTTGCACACATTTGCAATAAAACATGCATGTTAGTTGTTGTTACTGCATTTGAATTCAGTATGAAAATAAACCTACTTTTATAAAACATGCTTGTTAAGGTTTGTGTGTCGTTCCATCTGTCCTGCATTTGTAGTACCTTTTATATGTTTGCTGCTATTGTCCCCTTCTGGATTTTGAGAGATTTTGATTTGCAGGGAGGCCCGTCGAGTAAAGTTGTAGACTGCATTCTCTGTCTCAAAGGATATTATGAATGGAAGCAAGCAGGTGGAATTGGAGTTTGGAGGTACGGAGGGACTGTGAGGATCACATCCTTCCCAAAAGGGTCACTATCCTCCTTAGGTAGTGAAAGCGCTGACGAGTCTATAGATGAATCTGAGTCATCTCAGTTTGAGCAACTATTGGAATTTCTTCATCTTTCTAGTGAGGTCTCAACTGAAGAATCCAGAGCTGCCAATGCTCTGGCTTTCCTTTTCGATCGTTTTGGACTTGGACTTATACAAGCTTACCTTCGAGAGACTAATGGGATTGAAGAGTTGCCCTTTAATGCAACGGTAGGTAAGATCCTTACTGTCAGTATGATTCTATGTTCATAAATTATAGAACACAGGAAAAATGTATAATTCTTTTATACTTGCTGATGAAAGGTTCTATTGTCTTATGAATTCTGATTTAGTTTAGTGGCAAAAATGTATAGGTAATAGATACTTTGCTCAGTAAGGTAGTCAAGGATTTCTCAGCACTGCTTGTTTCTCAAGGCACTCAGGTATGTAAAAAATCTTCGTCCTGCAGTGTTTCTTGTTACTAGCATTGTGTTGAAGTAAATCCATGGGATCAGTTTTTTGGCTTAAGCAGGATCATCGTCACCGCGTGGAAATAATCTAAGATCTCTTTTTTACAACTTTCTGCAGCTTGGCCTTTTTCTAAAGAAACTACTGAGAGGAGATATTGGTGTTCTATCAAAATCTGAATTTATAGAAGCTATTTCACAATATCTTGGCCAAAGAAGTGGTTTGGTGTCAAATGACCTATCCAAATTCTGTATTTGTGGTGGTAGAGGTGAGGCTGCTCAGCATAATAAGAGTCACTCATCAGTTCATGAAGAACTAATTGACATTCAACAGAAACAGCTGGAGGTCAGTACGCAATGTTCTATTTCCTGCACATAGGTTTTCTTCCCCCTCTCTTTTTTGGCAGAATGCAAGAAATTAATTTCCTCTTTTCATATCATGGATATCTTACCATCCTGTACTTTTTTTGTCCGTTTTCGATATCTGTAGGAGCTAAAGTCATCTTTCCAAGAGACGAGATTTGAAGTCAAACAAGTTCATTCAAACTGGGAGGGGCAGCTTAGAAGGCTTGGTAATATTCTAAAGATTTTATCTGCCTTGAGCAGTACTTGTAAGGATTCTTACACTTTACTTTCTTTTTGGTCTCAGAGCATCATATTAAAAGCCTTGAAGTGGCATCCTCTTCCTACCAAAAAGTTATAGAAGAGAACCGAGCTCTCTACAATCAAGTCCAAGATCTCAAAGGTGTCCACCTTATCCTAACCTAATGACTTGTCTAGTGTTCTAGGATATGGAGCTTACTTAAAGAATTTGCTTTCTTGCAGGATCAATTAGAGTATATTGCAGAGTCAGGCCCTTCTTACCATGGCAATCAAATAGCCAGTCCACTGTCGATTATATTGGAGAAAATGGAACTATTATGATTGTCAACCCCCTTAAACAGGGCAAAGATGCAAGAAGGGTATTTACATTTAACAAAGTGTTCAGAACAAATGTCACACAAGGTATCCTATTGTAACCCAGAGTTCAATTGTAGTTTTTCATTTTTTAAAATTTGACATAGCTCAAATTCAAGTAATTGAAGTTCAAACATCTCTCTTAAAATGATTTTGAACTGAGTAAATGTTGTTTGAAATAAAATGAAGATATGCAACTGCGCTACTACTATTGTCTTGGAAAGACACAAATATGTAGTTTGTAAGATCAGCCATGAATGAGAATGTAGCATTCTTTTTATAGTTTGTATGTCTGAATGTTGCTTGCCTAAGAAATTATTCATGATATCTCTTTGATGTTCCGTGCAGAGCATATATATGCTGACACTCAGCCACTGGTCAGGTCTGTTTTAGACGGTTATAATGCATGCATATTCGCATATGGGCAGACTGGTTCGGGGAAAACATATACAATGGTAATGCCAGCCTATTTTAGTTGTGAAAATAGATGTGAGCGTTCTTTCTTGCAGAATCTAAATTAATTGTTTCCCTTATACAGAGTGGCCCTGATTTGACAACTGAAGAGACATGGGGTGTGAACTATAGAGCCCTACGGGACTTATTTCAAATGTCGAAGGCCAGGGTTGACATAGTAAGATATGAAGTTGCAGTACAGATGATAGAAATATACAACGAACAAGTGAGAGACCTTTTAGTCAGTGATGGCTCTAACAGAAGATATCCTTTCTATTCCTATATTGTTTCTCCAATTTGAGTCTGAACTCAGGTGTTACAAATCCTTAAGCTATATACTGACCTGCTACTTTGTTTCCTTAACTACTTGTACGTTAGATATAAGAAACAAGTCTCAATTGAACGGCCTAAATGTACCTGATGCAAGTTTGGTTCCAGTGACCTGTACTCAGGATGTTCTTGAGTTGATGAAAATCGGCCAAAAGAATCGCGCTGTTGGTGCTACAGCTCTAAATGAGAGGAGCAGCCGGTCTCATAGGTGGAAGTTTTTTTATATCTTTTCTTGAGGTTTAAGCTTCATTTTTCTGAAAGGGAGGTGTAAGTGGCATTTTTCTATTATAAATTCTTTCTAATTAGTGTATTTTTGGATTGGCTATATCTTCTGCAGTGTTTTAACAGTTCATATATATGGAAAGGAGTTGGCTACAGGATCTATTCTAAGGGGCTGCCTCCATCTTGTGGATTTGGCTGGGAGTGAGAGGGTTGATAAGTCTGAGGCCGTTGGTGAGAGACTAAAAGAAGCCCAGCATATAAATAGATCACTTTCTGCACTTGGAGATGTCATCTCTGCTCTTGCACAAAAGAGCACACATGTTCCTTACAGAAATAGCAAACTTACTCAAGTCTTGCAAGATTCTTTAGGTGAAGTTAAACATATTCTTAATATTTCTAAGTTTATGTATATAATATATTTATTGAATATAAGTTTCGTGTATGCATAGGTGGAGCTGCCAAAACAATGATGTTTGTACATATAAATCCTGAACTCAATGCTCTTGGGGAGACAATCAGTACACTCAAGTTTGCTGAGAGGGTTGCCTCCATAGAACTTGGGGCAGCTAGATCAAATAAAGAAACGGGTGAAATCCGGGAACTTAAAGAAGAGGTTTATCTCTCTTTTCTGCTGTTCTACCTTCAAGTTTCAACTACTATTTATTATAGTGCTTAAAACCAAATTTGCATCTGTGTAGATATCAAATCTTAAACTGGCATTGGAGAGAAAGGAAGCTGAGCTAGAGCAAGTCAAAGGTGGTTCACGAAACACCATAGACTCCCAAAAGCCAAGAGCCGTTTCACCTTTTCGTCTTCCAAGAAATGGTATTAACAACATTTCAAGGCCTGAAACCTGTCAGCGACCCTTGGACGATACTAAGATTTCTGAGGTAATTTTTAAAACAATATCTTTTCACTCTAATCTGTATTTGATGGCATATTGAAGTATAAAATCTTTAGTTCATATAAAAGCTAATTGATTGAGAAAAAAGGAGAAATGCACATGTGCATTACATCATGAAAATGAAATTTAGTTGAAACGTGAAACTATATTTTTCTTGAGAAGTAATGGTACCATTAGACTTGGGAGGTTAGCTAATGCAAACAGATGTAAATGTAACATGTCAATAGAAAGATAGCAGATGATAAAAATTCATCTCTTTTATGCCCAAATTTGGTAGGCAAGAAGTTGTTCTTCGGGCAAGCAGAGGAGGTCGAGGTTTCCCTCAGCATTCGCTGAGAAAGATATTACACTGAAGATGCCGTTACTAGGTGAAGAAAGATTGGTGATCTCTGGAAAGCCCAGATCACCATCCCCTCCAGTTAGGAGATCAATATCTACTGATAGAGGGGCCTTCATTAAAAGCAGAGTTAAGGCTGAGACAACCGAAAACCAACCAATTGTGAAACAACCATTTCCAGCTAGAGTACCTGTCAACAAATCACTTGCGACTATGCCAGTGATCCCATCAACTGACAACAACTTGAGGTTTTCACAAGAACCACCAAATCATGAGGATATATCTGATGCATTAAACAGCTTCCAGAAGGCCAACTTCAAGAAAGTTTGTCCAGAACAAGAAGATGAGCAGTTTAAGCAAGCTCTTAATGTAAGACAAGGCGGTATTAGAAAAATCAAGAACGAGAGCAAGGCTAAGGCCAAGCAGAACCGAATACCAGCTAGAATTCAAAAGTCTGATGCAGTGACAACAATGTTTTCTGACTTGGATGCTGGTGAAAAGGTGGAAGAAGCTCGAAAGAGTGACTTCTCTGAGCCAGAAAATGAGCATATCTCCATTGGTTCACCCATGCATAATTCTTTGATGGTGAAAAAGCTTCGGCACAACTTGCCAAGGAACTATATAAACCTTGAACCACGGTACGATTATCAACTTTCCCCTTGAGTGTCCAAGTATTGGATACTTTGATCACACACTTTTTTAAACCTGTGTTTTAAGTGTAAAAGGAATGGCCTTTCTTTTCATATTTTTTTCTTTTAATGCTCATTCCTTTTACATGCAGAGGCGTAGTGCAAGCAGCAGAACCCTTATTGGCTGGGAAAACTGAAAACAAGCTTCCAAATGGTGGAACACGGTATCAAAAAGAAGGCAGTAACATGTCCATGCCTGAATTCAGAAGAAGCCGGTCTACACCTCGTGGGAAATTTTTAATACTACCTTGAGGAGTTTCAATGTATCTTTTGTATAGTTGCTATTTATGTTGGAGTTCCAGGATGCATACAATTGTATCTGGACTCAGAGGATTTTACTGGAGGTGATGTCCGTAAACCTATTCTATTCTCTCATACCAGACAATGAGCTCTGTAATTCGATTTTAAATTAATTACCTATGTATTTTTGGGATCACTCTTTTTGTAAATCAAAAACACAAAGTTACATATAGCGCTCGAGTTTTTCCTGATGTTGGAAGCTAATTTTAGCTATTACAAATATCATATCTCTTTTGAATTGCATGTATAAGATTGCATATCTACACATCATCTAAATTTAATAAGTTTAAGAGAGGACAAAGAAAATTTGGGTACCTTTGTGATGTTGGATTTAAAATGATGATGGAGAATTAGTGTTTTCTTTTTTGTACATGTCAGAAAAAACCCAGAGGTGAACCTTTTTAAGTAGACCTTTGTGCAGTAGTTTTTCTCTTTCTTTGGATGAATGTTCTTTTGGTACAAACTCTAGATGAATATGAATATTTTGCTGACAGGTAATAGCTGCTAAAATTAGCAAAGAAGAAAAAGAAGGTGATTCTTCTAGTGCCAATAAATAGCCATGCAACCAGCCTGGAAGTTATGAACAGACACTATATATAGCAAAATAGAATAGAAAGAATGACATTCTGTTAATCCAGACACCTTATTGACAGCTTCAGCAATGACGTTCTTCCTCAAAGCAACTATGAAGATCAGCTCTCCCAAGAGCTCCAAACCGTAGTTTGCTATTGTCTCCAGAATTTGAAATATTGACTTCGTATTACATATTTTGTTCGTTCCTTCGAATTTTGGATCCGAGATAGCATGTAAGTCTTTTTGTTGATCTCATGCCTGCAGCCTAATATCTCCAAGAGATTATGGTGCATGCTTATGTGATTTGGACATGGTAGATAATGAGGCCTCTCTTTTCACTGTGACAAATGTCTCATGAACTTGTTGAAGCCGCACCCTTTTCAATCCCAAAATCACCATCTGCCGAGAAAGTGTGCCAGGAACAGGAAACAGATAAAGCAGCTCCACAAAGCGCCATCACCTTTGTCTATCAAGCCAAACTAGCAGAATTGTACTGCAATGTCACAGCAACTTGGTGCAAAAACCACACCAGCCATTCCCTCTGCATCACAATGGAAAAGCCATGTCAAAATAATCAGTGCTGCACTTGCAAGATTGACTTAAACTCTTGTCAATTTTGGGGCAAGAAAGGTCTCAAATCCTTCGAGGTAGATGGAAGACGAGTAGATGTCTACTGGGATTTTCGACAGGCAAAATTCTCCAGCACCCCGGAGCCATGCTCAGATTATTATGTCGCGCTGGTGTCCAAACAAGAGGTGGTCTTACTGCTAGGGGATTTAATGGAAGATGCTTATAAGAGGACCAGATCAAGAGCATCATCAGAAGAGGCCAAGTTGATGTACAAGAAGGAAAATTTGAGTGGGAAAAGATTGTTCTGCACCAAAGCCATGTTGGAGGAAGGGAAAAAAGAACATGACATTGTCATTGAGACATCATTATCCGGGCCTGATGAGCCTGAAATGTGGATTAGCATAGATGGGACGGTGGCCATTCGGATTATGAACTTGTATTGGAGGTTTAGAGGGAATGAAACTGTGATGCTGAACGATGTCCCAGTTGAAATTTTCTGGGATGTGCATGATTGGTTGTTTAGTAGCTTAGGCACAAGCCATGGCTTTTTTATCTTCAAGCCATGCAGGCTAGATGGAGACTACAGCAGTGGCAGCCCCAGCCAATATAACTCACCAAAAGGGAGCTCATCATCAACCAGAGGGTTTTGCCATTTTCTTTATGCTTGGAAAACTGAGTGAGACTTGTTGAGTAAGTTAATGTTAATTCATCTTTCCAATTCGTTGTTCATGGCTCCATGGCACTTCTTTTCTTTATATGTTTTGTTACTTTATGAACTTGTAATTTAGCAAGCTGAATCCGAAATGCAAATTAACAAAAAAAAAGGGGTCCATAGCTTCAGTTGGTAGAAAAGAATGCCTTTTTTTATATGATGAAATTAAGAAAATCGACATTCAATTTTTGATGAAACAGGGGGGAAAAACCCCCAAAACTCATCGATATTCAATTTTGATTTGCTATTACATTGCATTATGCGCTTGTTATATACAGGTGTGTATTTGCTAATTGAATATTATATCTAATGTCCCATGAACTATACAAAGTTGGTATGTCTATCGTTACCATTAGATTCCTAAGATTTCCATTCAAGATGCCGTCAAATAAAATTACGAAGGGAAAGCTAAAGCTGGCATAAGAGACGGGAAAACTTTCAAGGAGACTGCTAAAGGTGTTAAAATTGGAGGTATGAGTGAAGGGTCTGTGAGGCCTGCTGCTGCTATGGATGTTCATTCTCTAAATGCAAAAGGGAAAGATGTGCTTGAGGAGACTAGTCTGAGTCAAGATGCTGCTAGTAAGAATCAGCTTATGGCTTATAAGAGCCCTAAGAAAAGAACTCTAGAAGAAGTTGAGGAGCATGAAGAAGAATCTAATCCCACTTCTTTTCTTTATATGTTTTGTTATTTTATTAACTTGAAATTCAGCAAGCTGATTTCGGAATGCAAATTAACACACACACACACGCAAAAGGGTCCACATATGCGCTCGACAATACCTCTGAGGATTAGGCCTGGGCCATGTCTGGGGATACCTTGGGAAACCTAAAAAAAAAAAGGAACGCCTTTTTTTAAAGGGTATACTAGTGATTTGCCCCTTGAACTTGTACCTTAGTTTCAATTAGCCCCATATCTTTTTTTTTTAGAAAATTAAGGACCCGATCTATTTTTTTTCGCCAATGTACCCCTCGACGTTAGAATCTGGCACTTCCCATCCATTGTGCCGTCAAGATGGAGGTTAGTTGTGTCATTTTGCGTCTCCACTGAACTGAACCCATGCTTAAGCTATTAATTCCTTCATTTTGGCACGTTTTTTACTCAAATGCATTTCCCTCCATTTTTTCCAACCTCCATTTTCGTACCCTAAACCAAAAGGGGATTTAGGGTTTAGGAGAAAACCCAATATTAAGAGATGAGGAGGTCCTTACCTGGCAGAGGTCATGGAGGTCATGGGTCACAGAGGTGGAATTCACAAGGTGAAGAGGGTAGTTCATGGATGGTGCCTTCAATCGTCTGCTACTGTGGGAAGACTGCGAAAATCCAAACATCTTGGACTGCTGCACATCCAGGGAGGAGGTTTTACATCTGTGGGAGGGTAAGTTTGTTGAAATTTGGTTTGCACATTTGAAATTTGGGTTGCTGATTAGAAATTTGGACTGATGCACAACTTTTTTTTTTCTTCTGTTTTTTATGTATCAATTTGTTGTGACAAATGTGCAGAATAGATGTAGATTTTGGGAATGGGGTGACCCACAAATGTGTGAGAGGTCAAAGCAAATTATACCTGGGCTGCTATGGAAAATAAACATAATGGAAGATGCAAAAAAGTCTTGACCAAAGAATCTGAAAAAAAAAAAAAAAAAACCTTGGTTTTGGGTGTCTTGTTTATTGTTTGTGATAGTTTTGTGGTTGATGTATGGGAAAGGCAAAGACATGAAGGATATTTGAAGTTGCCTATGTAATATGAAGTAGAAATAAAGGGGAGTAGGAAAGGCAAGACAATGAATGAAAAATGAAATGCCCTGTATTAGTTGTGTGGCAGAGGTGTAATAGATGGACTTTTGGTCTTTTTGTTGAAAGTAATGGCATGTGTTGTGTTTTGACAATTTTGTTTCCAATTGGCCAAAAGGTCATATAAGCAAGCAAGCGAACATATGTGTTGCAGTAGTGGGCAACCAAAACATATCCATTCCAGGCAAAGATATCCATTACAAAACATATGTTCCAACACTAATCCAAGGAAAACATATGTGTTCTAGCAGCAATCCAACCAAAACATTTGTGTTCCAATAGTAATCTATTGGAATCAATCTGAGAATCCTAGGACCATATCAGCTACAAATTCAACAAAATCAAATGTTCCAAAACGCATCCATTACAATACATTAAGCAGTCCTAATGTTTTGGTATTCCAAAAAACCAAAATCAGCCCGATGACCACATATGACCAAAATCAGCAAATCTCAACTACACTCTCCATGGCCTTGCTCTTTTTGGTAGAGGTACATATTCTGAGTTTGGTTGAGAAGCATGCCCAATTTGATTTCCCTGTAAGGTAGCACCAGTTTGAGCAAGCTGCCTTGTTAGTTCAGACACTTGCCCCCCTCTTCTTGCCTATTTGAATCACCAAAATCAGCAAATCAGTCAAAATTTAGTTTAAACATTTAATTGAAGCAGTTAAAGGAATCAGTACATATGGTATTTACCCCAAGCTTTGTTCTTCTAAAAGCTCTAGCTTGGATTGAAGTCTCAGCTTGATCTGGTTGTCTGACAGGAACACTTGGCATACTTGTTCCCCTTCCCCTGCCTTGATCTGGTTGTCTGACAGGAACACTTGGCATACTTGTTCCTCTTCCCCTGCCTTGAACTCTTATTGCCCTTCCCCTGCCTCTAGCTTGTTCCTTGAACAAAAAATAAAAAAAAGAAGTTCATATAAAATAAAGGACCAAAATTATACCTTCAACAAAAATAATCACAATCTTCATACCTGTCTTTCACCTCTTTGTCCATTGTTGCCACAAGTTGCAGAATTGTGACCTTCACCTCCACAAGTGTTACAACTAATGACAATCCCATATCTTCTCAACTTTGTTGCATTTTTTGGTATCTCATCAGGTTCCTTTTGCCTACTTGTTCTAGGCCTCCCTAGTTGTCTGTAGTAAAGAGGTGGCTAGATGGGTCTATGACCTGTTTTTCTCCAGTATTCTTGACTAGGCATTGGAGTTATATAACTCTCATAAGACCTGTCATATGCAGCTCTTTTGTAAAGTGAATGCACAAAGTCATAAGGGCTCTTCTCTGTTTTGGCAATTGCTGCCATAGAATGTGAACAAGGGATTCCACATAAGTCCCACTTTCGGCAAGTGCACGTGTGCCTCTCCAAATCCACTACATACATCCCACCATGGATGTTATTAACTTGATATTTCCCCCCACCAGCATATGATGCTATGCATTGAGCACTCTCAATTGTTAGCTTCTCAACAATTCCAAAAATCCTAGGACCAACATCATGTGTCCAAATAGTTTCTCTAAGTCTAGCCATTCTTAGCATCAAATAACTTCAAATTCTCTCTAGTAGTGTTAGAATTGGCTTATCCCTTGCTTCAATAATAGCTGAGTTAAAAGACTCACACAAGTTGTTAAGTAGCATATCACACTTAGAATGATCTGTGAAGTGTGACCTACTCCAATGATTTGCTGGCCTGTCTTGAAGCCATCTGTAAGCTGCACCTGATTGAGATAACATCTTCTCCATTTCAGCTTCAAATGTAGGTATTGTAGTTGATCTAGCTGCTACCCACAATCTTTGCTTCAATGCTAGACCATTATGACCAGCAATCTTGAAATTATTGTGGAGGTGCCTAACACAATGTCTGTGTTCAGCAATGGGCATCAAATCTCTAATGGCTTGCCCCAAACCCTTTTGCTTATCTGACATGAACACCCAACCGTTACCATTTTCACACCCAACATCAGCAAAGAAAATCTCCATAAACCATGTCCAAGTCTCGGTATTTTCTACTTCAACCACAGCAAATGCGACAGGGTACATCCCATTATTCGCATCAATACCAACTGCAGATAAAATCTGTCTTGGATGAGTTCCCTTCACATGACAACCATCGAAACCCACAACTGGCATGCATCCTGCTATAAAGCCCATCTTCAATGCACCAAAACAGATATATATTCTTTTAAATACTGGGTTGTCCCCTCGCAGATCAATCTTGATTAATACAGTGCTGCCTGGATTGTTTGCCTTCAACTTTTCACAATAATCCCACAATTTTGCATACTGTTCTTCAATACTTCCATGTATTCTCTCTTTAGCTATGCTCTTGGCTTTGTAAAACTGGTTTGCAGTGATATCTATGCCATAATTCTTCCTCACGATCTTCATGAAATCCAACACAGACATATTAGGATTATCTCTCAAGTCCTCATCAAACCTTTGAGCAAGCCAAGAAGAAGTGGCAAACTTGGTCTTCTGCATCCGTCCACATACATGCTTAGGTTGATATGTCTTGATCCTAGTAGTAGGCCCTTTGCCCACATAAGATGCATACAGCAACCACTCACACTTGACATCCCTCTTTTCTTTACCCTTTTCTCCATTTTATTCTCCACCATCCTCTCCAGCATTTTGTACAGGTTTTTCTCTATTTTTTTACTCCTTTTCTTTTTCCTAAACCCTTTTTTTCAGCCTTTCCTCCACTTCCACACACCACCCTAACCCTGTGAGGGTCATTCTTGACCCATCTCAGTGGCCGAGCACTTGAAACTGCATAGAATCTTATGGCCTCCCTACATTGTTCCGTGTTAGCAAACTCCATTCCAATATGAAATACAGGATTAAATAAATCAGTATCCCTTTTGAATTGCTTGAACTTAGGAGCTTTTCTTCTCTGACTAACCTTTTTCACACCTGTATTTTCATCAACTTCATCTTCCTCTTCTGAAACACTTACAAGGTCCTCTGAATCATAATCATCACTTGGAACATCACCAGGTTCTTGATCTAGTTCTTCAACAGGTTCATCCACTACATGCCTATCAAAAGCCCTGTCATCTTCTGCTCTCTTTTTTTTCTCTTGTTCTTCATATGTTTGCTCGTAGTCACTATCTATGAACTGCAGGCGCTCTTCATCATCATCCTCTCCATCAACATTTACATATTCTTCCTCATCTACCTGTTGCTCCTCATCTTCCTCATCTACCTGCAGCTCCTCATCTTCCTCTTCAGCTTCATCATCGGCATCATCAGCAATGTTCACATCACCTTATACATCTACATGTATCAATTGTGGTTGAAGCAAATTCTGAAAGTTAAATACAGCTACAGAGGCTTCATTATCTAACAAGGTGGGTTCTGGCTTTGCTGTGATGTACAAACCGTGAACCCTTGATGCAGGTATCTCACGCACAAAGTCAAGCACATCCAAGTCTCCTCGAATTGCCACATAACCCAATGCTGTGGACCTATAGCGATAATCGACTTTTATGTGGTTGTATCCTAGTGATTCAGCAACATCATATAAGTCTAGCATTGACAACTGATCCGTATTACAGTTGTCTGCCCATTGGACAATACCTCCCACATACTTCCCCTTTTTAAAATACCCCCCATGGTGAATTTCAATTGTAAATAACTCTGGATCACCTACAAACATCAAAATTTAATTTAATTAACTTAGTAACTTCAATTTACCACTACGACAAACCTACCAATCGACACCAGCCTTTACTAATATCAGCCACACACAGACAAAGCAACGCACATGCCTTACTTTGGGACCACACTTTTCTATTCAAATAAGAATCTTATAGAAAGGCAATAAGATAGAAGATGACAATTCTACCGACAACCTATGGACCACAACCACTTAAACAATTAAAAAAGAAAGGGAAAGTTGAAGACTTACTATACTTAGGAGGCTTCCCACTGCTACGGACTTCGACAGGCATCTTTCTTGGTCAATACAAGTGTGTTGCTTCGAGATTCTTATGACAACCACTCCGATTTGTCAACATCAACCACTATGCAGCTCGATTTCGTGAAATCCCCAATTCCCCCAAACTTTCGAACCCTACATCTACAACTCTTTTTCTTTTCTTTTTTTTTTTGTCAAAACTGACCTAGCCTCCTTCTAATTTTCGACTTACATTGGGTTGCTTTGCGTGGACATGCGAAATGACAAAACTAACCTCCATCTTGATGGAAGAATGGATAGAAAGTGCCAGATTCTGACGTCGAGAGGTACATTGGCGAAAAAAAATAGATCGGGTCCTTAATTTTCTAAAAAAAAAGGATAGAGGGTAAATTGAAACTAAGGTACAAGTTCAGGGGGCAAATCACCAGTATACCCTTTTTTAAATGATGAAATTAAGAAAATCGATATTCAAATTTTTTTTTTGGGTGAAAAAATGGATTTTCAAATTTGATTGGCTATTATGTTGCATTGCGCTTGTTATATACAGGTGTGTATTTGCTATTATGTATAAAATCTAATTTCCCCATGAACTATACAAAATTGGTCTATGTATCCTCACCGTCAGATTTCTAAGATTTCCTTTAAAGATGCCGTCAAATAAAGTCATGAATTCAACGCCTAACTCATTTTTTATGGCCTCTTGATCATTTCATATCATATTCTTAAAAAGTGGCCCATAAATGTCATTTTGAAAAGTCATGTGCTCAACTCTTGACTCAATTATGAGTTGGGGATCATGTGTCCCTAGTCTTGTGTCTTCGGTCTCAGGTACGGGTTCCGGTTCCATAGTCCGGCGACAAAAGGGAACTTGAGTTGGGCCTAAATTAGTCACTTTAAATTACGTTTGGACTGCAGTCGATGTTGGAACGGGTCATTTGGGCTTCAGAGGTGTAGTGAGAATTGAGCCCACAAAGCAAACCCCATCCAGTTGCCCGCGCCCGTTTCATCAATACTGTACATCACGCGCCAATGAAATCTAAAACCCTATGCCATACAAGTTGGGGTTTTTCTTCCTCGCAGAAAATTAACAGATATGGCAATTCACTCTGGAATTCTCTGCTTGAAAACCCAATTTCAGTTTCCCTGTCGAGTGTTCGTCTTGTCCTGGTGAGAAATTTTCGCACTTTATAATGTTTCTATCTTTAGATGGTTCCCGAGAAAATGAAGGAAAAAAAAAAAGTTATTTTCTTTTTACCGTTAATTTTGAAATTTTAAATAACAAAACCCCAAATTTGTTAACAAGTTGAGCGACTGGGACTCTTGATTCTCATGATTCAAACACTGACTGATTGAATTATCCACCTTTCTTCTATTTCCTATGTTTTCTCAGGAACCAAACAGAAAATTCAGCTCAGAAACTGAGTTACTGATCATTCAAAGTTCTTGGTGATTTGTAACCTTGTCGTACTTAATGCTAAATCTGTCATTTGTAGGGCTAGGGAGAAAATTGCAATCAAGTGCTTGAAAAGCAGAGATTACAGTTCATCGGTTCCTGTTAGGTACATTCCCAAGAAATCTTCTCAAGTTAAAAAGTCGGAGAATTATCAGCAGACAAAGGGTTCTGAACAAAAGAAGTCCCGTGAATTTCCGGATGCGGGTGCATTGAAGAGTGAGGTTAAACAATGTGGAAGAGCTGTGCAGAAAAATAGGGGCTTCGATGAGAAGCCTCAGAATCAAAATCACGTTTTCTACAAGAACTACTTGTTTAATGATGTTGAGAAAGGTATTCTATGTTTACTTGAATAAATAAAAAAACAAATTGATTGTGTAACATACAAACATAGCTTTAAATTACATGAATTACATGATTGCACTTACCCCTGGCAATTGTAGCTTCTTGTTATCGTGTTTGTTTAGTTGTGGAGTTTTATTTTAGGCTTTGTTTATACACAAAACTGAAGCGATTTTCTTAAAAACATTATAGCATCTCCAGAGTTGGAAGATCAGATTGATCATCTTTCGGGGGATGTAGGCTATGAACTCATGGAAGAACCTGAGGAGGTTTTTGAAGAGTTAAATACTCATCAAGTGAAAAAATGTTATGAAAAGGATGTATTGCATGATGCCGAGAAAGTGGCAATAAAATTACTTGCAACCAGGTTAGAACTTCCATAACTTCATAGAACTGCTTGGTGTAGTGCTGCTAGAATGTCTAAGGGCAGGAATTCTTCTGAGGTACATGATTTTGCCAAGATACCTTTGGATAGCAGTTTGAGGGTTTGAGCATGTGTATTCCTGGAGTGAAGATGCTATAGAAGTTTGAAAATAAGTATGTTTACCTGTGAATAAAGAAGAAAAAAATTGTTTAAGAAGTTCTTTTTCTTTGTAGGGCTTTCACAGCAGTTGAACTGAGAAAGAAATTACATGGAAAGAACTTTTCTCTAGATACCGTTGAGGCAGTGATAAATGACTTCATTAGCAGGTACATTTCTAGTCGTGAGAATGTCTTGTGTTGAGAGTGCTCATCAACCAATTATCTGGAAAAGCGTAACACGACAGGGGATTTCTCAGTAACTGGATATCCCTTCCTATTCTTTTCTTTACTTAGGTCTTTCAAAGCAACTGAGTAACACCTTCTTTTTTTTTTTGGATCAGTCATTATTAAATGTTTGGTATTGTGTTCTTTTGTGCGCATGTGAACTGATCTCCAACTATTTCTTTACTTTTTACTGTAGTTATATTGTCATTTTCAGAAGTGAATTCCAAAGTTTCATACTATATTATATATGATATGACATCTTTTGTGACCCTTTAAGTTTATTGTAGAGGCCTAATCAATGATAGCTTGTATGCGGAAGCATTTTCTCGTTCTAGATGGTCTTCCTCAAGTTGGGGACCAAGGCGGATAAAGCAAGTAAGCCATACTATTTTTCAGTATAATAGAAATTTGGTAGATTGAGATGACTATTATTAGATTGAAATGTTGAAGGACTGAGATTGTCATGTTAATCCTTGTTTTTCCACGGTGCAGCCTGATTTAAGAAAGAGTAGCCGTGTTGATATTACACTAGGTAGTCAGCTCTTGTTGTAGTCTTTATTTGTTTTAAAAATCTGATCTAGAGCAATAAGAAAGAATGAAACAAGTCAAGATAAATGTTAGTATCGACTACCCAAATTAGCAAGGGTTTAATGTCTGTTTTTATGTAATGAAGCATTGTTGTTGGATCAGGCACTTTTCAGCAAGGGAGTGAGTAAACTTGATGCTGAGAATGCAATTAAATTGGTTTTTGAGGAGGGAGAATCAGATAATGATCAGAAGTTAGTTCATGGCCTGTCAAAGCTCTCAATGGATAATTTACTTGTTCAGGCCTCAAAGCAGTGGCTTCGAGGTCAAGAAGTGCCTAAAGAGACAAGGAAATCAAGGATTGTTCGTTGGCTTCAGTATCGTGGATTCAGCTGGGATGTTATTGGCTTCGTATTAAAGAAGTTAGAATCTCAGTACCCACCCTAGTCCATAACCATCAACTGAAATGTTGTGTTGTACGGACAGGGTTTGGGTCTATAATGTCACTTGCTGCTGTGGCTAGAAAGTTACTCACTTTAGCCCTTACCAGTACCAGAAATAATGTTGCATTAGCCTACCATGCCACCACCTAGTTTAGGTGGGGCGAAGTCTACTTTAATGACAACATAGCTAGAAGACGAGCAAGAAGTGGCAATATTTAGCTGTTTTTGATAGGAAACACCATTTTGTGGCTGAAAATTGAAACTCTTTTGTATTCATGTATTGTTTATGTTTACCTCAATGAAATTTTGTTGTTTGTGTTGCTGTATTTGAAAATAATTACCTCTAATCAACCTGCGGATAGTAAGATCACAAGCTCCACTTTGCATGTGTTTGTCTGTATTGTCCATACTCACTGTAAGAACCGTTAGATTCGTTTCGATATTTTTGGGTGTTTTTGAACCTCTTAAGAAAGTACTTAAACTTAGATCCCTGCAGTATGCTCATAAAGTGGATGCAAATCCATGTGCAGCTGTAATGTTATGGATCAGTTTACTTGGTTTGTGTATTACGTATCTGTACAGGTATAAATAATCGTCCTGCTTTTCTACATGTGCTTTCTGATAATGAAAGATGAAGTCTTCTAATCCAAGATTAGTATTTCTTTGCTGGAAAGTCTTGCTCAGATAAGCACATGGACATGTGATGTGGAGTTGGGGGACCATGTGAGCATTGCTGGAAAGAAAAGATGTCATGGAATGGAATCTCGTTCCCTCACATTAAATTCTAATTACATAAATCCAAAAATACTAATCATTGTTTAACACTTCTACTACATACCCTGCATTTACTCTCACTCCTCCAGAAGACAGTTAAGCCATCACCTATTCCCCCAAAGACCATTCTTTCTTAGTGGGGAGGCATTGATTATTTCAATCTACAAGAACCACATATAATTAAAATCTAAATTTACACTAATATTCTTCCTCTGTATTCTTCCTTGCTCTATGGGATTTTGATTCTCCCAAGATAATATGCACAATGGATGAAAGTTCATAACTTCTCATTGCATTGAATCTTCAGAGAAAGCAAAGGAGCAGTTAGAAGAGCCTTGTGAAACTGCTTTCCTAGCAGGAGGGGATGCCAAAATTGATTGCAACCCTCCTCCCTTTAACAATTCTGGTTCTCCCCTTGCAGTCTCAACATGTCGAATTTCTGTAAGCATTGCTACGACATCTTTCATCATCGGGCGATCATCAGCACGAGTGCTGACACAAAGGAATGCCACAGCTAGTGTTTGCAGCATTTCGTGCATTGTAGGATCAGCTCTTCCCCTAAGCTTCTGATCAAGGATGTCGACCGGATCTCGCTTCCTTGCCAAGTGCTCACGAATCCATTGAACTAAATGTGCACCCCCTGGCAAAGTTGGGTCTAATGGATGCCTCCCTGTTAATACCTCTAAAAGAACCACACCAAAACTGTAGACATCACTCTTCTCAGTGACACGCTGCATTGATGCATGCTCTGTAGTCACACAAAAAGAAAACATGAAACAAGTTAGGAACCAACTAAATTTAGTGATTTTTGGAAAGAAAAAAAAATATGGTAAGAAAATTAGGAACTAACTAAAATTATGGAAAGAAAGATTACCTGGAGCCATGTATCCATAAGAACCAGCTAATTGAGGCCTTTGGCTTGTTTTAGAAAAGTCATCATCACCAATGCCATTCACAATCCTAGCTAATCCAAAGTCAGCAAGATAAGGCTCATAGCCAGGACCCAACAACACGTTCATAGCTTTGACATCACCATGCAAAATAGCAGGCACACAGTCATGGTGCAAGTAGGCAAGCGCATGAGCCACGCCTAAGACAACATCATATCTAGCCTCCCAATCTGCTCCTCCCTTCCCAGCACCATGTAGCAGTGAGCTCAAGCTTCCATTGGGAAGGTAATCGTAGAACAGAAGTTTCAGGCTTCGGTTCGAACCCCAACCCAAGAGCCTGATGATGTTCTTGTGCCTGATTGAACCCAGTGTCTGAATTTCAGAGTTGAATGCTCCTGACTCTTCTGATGACCACATCTTCTTCACTGCCAGTGTTTCTCCATTTGGAATTGTCACCCTGTATACAACTCCAGAGCTTCCAGTGCCAATCACATTAGATGATGTCAAATTCTTGACTATGTCATCTACGGAGAATTCAAGCTTCTGGTACAAGGTCATTTCCCAGTTATCATCTTCCCTGAGAATGTTGCTGGCTATTTGAGCACGGACTAGTGTATAGACAGCAAGCAGGAGAAGTACTCCACTGATACTAATGAGAATGGACGTGATTAGCTTCATAACTGATCTGTTGTGGCTTGATCGTATCCTATCAGCCGGGGTTACAACTCCGCCAGAGATGTAGAGACCTTTATTTGCAGTAAGGTCACTAAGCGGGAGTTTCCGAAAGAATGGGGTGTTAGGCAATTCACCAGATAAGTCATTGAAAGAGACATTGAGGGAAACAAGGTTTTCAAGGTTTTTGAGAGTGTTTAAGTTTCCAGAGAGCTTATTGTGGGAGAGGTCAAGAATTCCTAGCTTGCTAAGGCCAGAGAATTGGGATGGGATTTCACCAGAAAACAGGTTACAGCTTAGATTGAGAGATATTTCAAGTGAAGGAATTTGCCCAAGTTGCTTTGGAATTTCACCTGAGAAGCCATTGTTGCCAAGGTCTAGCAATTGAAGCTTACTGCAAGAAAGGATCTCGGCTGGTATGCTGCCAGAGAGCTGATTCTTCCCCAGGTTGAGTTTTGTTAACTCCGTTAATGACCCAATGCTATGAGGAAGCTGACCAGTAAGCCTATTGTCTGAGATGTCAACAAACTGCAGGCTTGTAGGCAGAGTATCAGGGACAGAACCAGTGATCCCATTTGAATGAAGATCAAGAAACTCAAGGTTCTGACATCCTGATATTGATGGAGGGACTGCTCCTACAAGACGATTGTTGCTCAAATCAACAAAGTTCAAGCTCTTCAAGTTGCCAATCTCCGATGGAACAGTACCTGCCAGCCTGTTGTGATTTAACCTTAACCTGTACAGGCTCGTGCAGTTTCCTATATCCGGCGGTATAAAACCAGATAAATCATTGGAAAGTAGCAGCAGCTTGGTGAGATTTCTCAATCCAAAAATATTTCTTGGTATTGAACCAAATAAATTGTTGTAAGAAAGATCAACAGCCTGAAGCTCTTGACAGTCTGAGAGACTCTCAGGAATATTGCCCGTAAGCCTATTTTGCCAGGCGAAAAATAGAGTTAAGCTCTTAAGGTTGCCAATGAGAACAGGAATCTCCCCTGAAATGTCGTTGTTGTCCACTTCCAAATGAGTCAGATCCATGCAATTTGAAATTTCAGAAGGTATAGTACCTGATAACTGATTGACACTCAGCTGAAGCTCTTGAAGCTTGGAAAGCTCACCAAAACTTTTTGGTATCTTGCCTGTCAGAAGATTTTCTGATAAGTCCATGACTGTGAGCTCCCTGCAGCTTCGAAGCTCATCTGGAATTGACCCCACTAAGCTGTTCTGCCACAGCAGTAGACTCTGAAGCTTGCTGAGCTCCCCAATTCTCCTTGGGATTGGACCAGTAATGGAATTCTGGTACAAGTACAAGTTCTGCAACTCGCTGCAGTTTCCAATTTCTTCAGGGATTGGACCAGACAACAGAGATGTATATAAGGCAATCGTTTGGATTCTTTTAAGCATTCCAATCGATGAGGGAAGACTTCCGGTAATGCTGGTTTCAGCAAGGCCTAACATGACCAAGTTGGTGCAGTTTCCAATCTCCCAAGGCAGCTCACCATTAAGATTTTTGTTCCCTCCTGCTCTGAAAACTTCTAGCTTTGTTAGTGATCCAATACTCTTTGGAATTTCACCACTGAGTTGGTTGTCATAGAGAGTCAGATACACAAGACTTGAGAGATTTCCAATGCCTGAAGGGACTTTCCCTTCGAGAAAATTTGTATTGAGAGATAAAGTTTGCAGTTTGTTTAGCCTGCATATTTCTTCTGGGATTTCACCAGAGAGAGAATTGCCACTGACATCAACGAAACTGAGCTCACGATACTGTCCAAACTCTTTCGGAATTGTGCCAGTGAGATTCGAGGAAGAGAGGATAAGGGTCTTTAAGGACTTGAGAGAGTGAAAATTTGAAGGCAGTGGACCTTGAAAATCTAATGCTTTCATGATTATCTCGACCACTTCTCCATTGGAGCTGCAGCGGACCCCGAACCAGTTGCATGGACTTGTGTCTGAAGGATTCCATGATTTCAATGCATCTGTGGAACCGTTTAAGCTGTTCTTCCAACCTAGAAGAGCTTGGCCTTGTTCATCAATTGAGTAACAAGAAGAAAAGAAAAGGGAGTTTATTGAAAGAAGTAAGGTGATGGAGAAGATATTGGGAGAAAGCAAGAGATTCCTTAGAGTAGCAGGCATTGCTGAGAGAAGAGAGCAGGTGATCTGTTTTGGGATTGTAGAGGGAGGAACCCCATGTTTTGTTTATAGAAGAAAAGCAGAAGATCTGGATCCAAGAGCAACTTCTTTATTCTATTAATTAATAATATTGTAATTGGGTATTGTTGTTAATTTAGAGGTGGTGATGCAGATGGGTTTTGGTTTTATTTATCTAAGTGGGTTTATTTTTTAAAATGTACTCTTTGTTCATTCTGAGTCAATTAATTGGCAGAAAGTTTTTGGTTTTTGCTCTCTTTGTTATTTTGTGTAAACAAGTCAGTGAATCACTCTTTTTTTTTTTCTCTTCTTTTTAACCAGGTGTGTAAAACATCTGCTGAATGTCATGAAAGAACCTTTCCTTTCCCTTTTTTATTGCTCATTTTGACAGTTAAACTATCTTGTTTCCTCCTTTTAGACATATGTTTTCATCCCATCTATCCAATTATATTGGTTGGAGAAGAAACACTGGCATGTTTTTATAGTGGGATTTGAGTGATATACTGAAGAGTAAAATCAGCCTCATCATCCCTTATCAAGCAGCAGGAGATGTTCAGTTTAATGGATTAGCTCTCAGACAGTGATAGCTTAGTGACCAAAACCAACCAGAAACAGCACCAACTTATTCAATGGATTTAGCTCTGGAACTGTAAATCAAGAGGGCAGCATCTTCTTCAATAAGGCAGGGCAGGAGGACCCAAATTGTGGTCCATAAATTTTTGTGGCCAGTAACATTTGCTGAGCCAGCCATATCTTTGATAGCTGCTGCTGCACTGCAGCAAAGTCTGTGGTGCTTCTAGCTAGTACCATGTGCCTGTGCAATTGAGGAAACACACATTCTGTTCAATTAATAACTTCATCACATATGCAGCAGCAGTAAAATAAAAATTAAAAAAATCAAGAATTTGATCTGAATATTGAACAATATTAGAAAAGGTCAACTGGGTTTTGGTTAATTAAGATTAAGGTGAAATAAAATGGATATATTTATTTATTTAATGCAAATTTATATGAATTTGAGGGATCTGGAGTGGTTATTATTATTCTGTACAGGCAGCATGGGGATGTATATTAAATAAACAAAAAAAACTTGTGGAATCTGCTGGAGAAGTGAAGTGCACATGGAAGTGAAGTGAGGAATATGTGAAAATAAAAATGTAAAAATGTTTAAATTAATTAAACTTCATGCTGTCGGGCGGTCTTTGCTGTAAAGGATTAAAAGAAAACGAAGAAAGGAATGCTGGCCTCATTTGGAAGGAACAAAGTCACACCAACTCAGAGTTGTTAATTAGTATTATAATTAGTCACAAATCAAAACCAAATTACCTCCACAAAACAAAACAAAACAAAGACAGCTTTGTTTAAAATATTGCAGATGGGTTTCGGCCCTCTTGCCAACCTTGCAATTAGCATTATCATGTCACGGGCTCCTTTGGAGTTTAATAAAATTATTGGCTTTTGCATGTCTGTTTGTTGGGACTTGGGATTAATGTGTGGTGGTGGTAATATGCTTCCTTTGTCTCTCTGCTTTCATTAAGACTAACCCCAAGATGATTATTACTTTTTTTTGACAGAAATTGAGCACAGTTGAAAAATGCAGTTAAACAAACACCATCACCATGCATGGTCCATACAAATATTTATTGATAAAGACCACTCAGGGTTTTGAACAATACCCTTGATTTGATTAAAAGATCCTTACCAAATTTCAACTGTAAATTATCTTTCACTTTCTCTTGGTTATTCTACACCCTACATTTCATAACCAAATCATCTCTAATAAATATATGGAGCCCATGAGCTTCATTTGTAGGAAGACACTCATGGGAAACTTTCAATCTTCTCCCTTTGTGTTTTTGTGTTTATTTCATTCTTTCTTTTGGTAAATTTCACGAGGTGTCACCACATCCGAAGGATGAGATTAATCCTTGCTCGGGGTTCAGCTTGCCCCTTACCACAAAATGCTTCTAGCGGGTTTCGAATCCCTGTCATTAAGGCACCAGGTAGCTCGCCATTTGGAGGTGGTAGTTTGCCAACCGCACCTCGCCTTGTGGTTGTTTCTTTCATTCTTTCATTCTTTCATAGATGAATATTAAGTTTTACCCATTCTTTTTATTATAAAAAATTATATATGAAAGAATAACATTTGATAATAAAAAGTGTAAAAAGAGAAAGATCTCTAGAAATATAAAGGGGCACCAACAAGTAACATCAAAAGAAGGGAGAAGGACATCATCTATAATGTTATCTACAGATTTAGGCAAGAAAAACATTAACTGAAATGGTCCCTCTCCAACCCCACTTCTTCTTCTTCTTCTTCTTCTTCTTTTAATAATAATAATTTTCTTTTGTGAAAAGGCAGCTGATAAATGCTTTCTGTCCTAGAAGCCAAAAACTATAAAGATTTATTTGGTATGCACGAATGGAAGTGATGTCACTTTTTTCACTTAGCAGTAATTCGTATAGTCAAACTTTGTCCTTTTTTTCCTTGTGCAAAAGTAATTTTATTATTAATTTATTGATAATTTGCATGTTGTTCATGTCAATTATTACACCACACTATAGCTAGTTTATGAAAATATGAGGAAAGTGGTTTGGATCTGAATCACAGTCTCTTTAGATTTCAGATCCCATCCCATATATGATATATTCACAACCAGTAGTTGTAGGAATCTGAGATCGATCTTTGACCCTCCCTACTGGTTTTGCTCATGGCACTGGGAATATAGTTCTTCTACTGGCTGCTGCTGCTGCATGATGCAAAAGAGTAGAAATTAAAATATATTTATGATTGTTGTGGTCTTAGTTTATGATCATCATGCTTTTCTGGTTTGTTAGTGCCATGTTACAACCTCCCTTGGTGCATTTTATTAATTTATCTTGTCAGTTCTGGTTTTGGCATGAGAGTTGTTGCACATGTGTGTTTCAGAGAGAGTGGAAGAAGGGTGGTGGTGGGTAAGCAAATATTGAACTTCAATGCTAGGTTTGTAACTCAATTGGTTAATAGCATTTATTTTCGAGTCGGAGATTCAGTGTTCGGATCGTCCCTCTTCCAATATCACTAATATAAATGAAAATAAAAATGAAATTTTGAACATATAAAATGGCTTCCCATCCCATCTATGCTGCATTGCTGATAGTGAATATAAGAGAGAGAGAGTTTCTTTGGAATTGTAGAAGTGGACCCCAGAATGGTCTACCAAGTGTACCAATCATAGAGAAACTTTTTGTCATTGGCTCTTGGCACACGTGCTATGGAGTTGGCCAATTGGATAGAACCCTAAACTTTTTTAATCTAAAAGTAACAAAAAAGTCTATCATATCAATCCAACAAGATTTGTCATGCCAATAGACTATAGTTATAGTATAGGTGATCCCATCTACCAATTCTATACGGTGTAGAAAAATATTGATATAGATTGTTGTATCATGATCAAATGGTTCTCAATCTAAACTTTTTTTAATATCTCAAAATAACAATATGGTCTATTATCGATCCAACAAGATTTGTCATGCCTAGCAAAGTCTATTATATACAGTCTACGGCCGTCTAAAACAAGAAAAATATTGTTATACCATATTTGTTGGCTTAGTAAGTCTAATCATTAAACTGAAAACTAATTTGATTGTCCATAAAATTTCAAGTTTTACTTTTCAATTGCAAGAAAATCTTGTATTTGATCGTGACACACTGACTTGTGTTACTATGAACTCTCGATTACAATGACTCTTGTTAGAACACTTGGCTATTGACATATTGCAAAAGATAAATCCGCCTTTCAATATTATCATTTACTAATTTACTCAAATTATAAAAAGTGAGGGACGACGAGTTTATACTTTAAAATGTAGCATTAATAAATATATACGGGTTATAACATGAATGGATTGATAACACTACATGCATATGTTAAAATCACACCGAAAAATTACTCATCAATTCCAATACATGATGTCTATTGTAAGTGACTATGCATACAGAAACTTTTTTGGTTCAAAACAAACTTCCAACTCCATGAACCGTAAATTGCATGGTAGTTCAGCAAAAAATAGTTTTCTTCTAACCCAATGTCTGCAGAAGGAGACTCTTATCATGTACCAAACCCATGTCTATTTTGGCAATTAAAATGGTATAAATCTGAATTAGTATTTATCCTAAAAGGCCCACACATCCTTTGTAGCTTTCAACAGTCAAGTCAATTGGAATGCATGATTGGGGTAGCAATTTGCATTTGAACACTGATAGAACTTGACTGCATGAAGCACCAAAGCATCTTTTAGGTCACTTTTAATCAAGATCTAATCCACCATCCAATCTCTGATATGATAATAATGCTTTAGCAATCAGTGGCTGGCTCATTGATAGATCAAATATTATTATTGTCTTCACATTTAGTTCCTTTAACCTAGTCAGATTGGCTGCCCAAGGAAGATTGAAATGCTTAATGAAGATTCACCATTTGAACACTAACTTGGCTTAGCCTTTTCGGGTTTTGCTTAATATAATCTCCTGATGCCATTTGATTTTTAAAACCCATCACTTTGCCTCTTTGTTTTTTGCTTTGTTTTGCTTAGTGGAGCAGAAGATGGCCCTTCTTTCTCCCTTCTCGTTTCTCAATAATTTTTTCATTACAAAAACAAAGGCTTTAACATATACAATGCATTCTCTTGCATAAGCTCCATATCAAAGGTCAAATCCTTGTCGCCAAGTAACAATCTTGCTGTCCTCATCTTTCCATGATTCCTGGGTTTTGGTGTTTCGCACCCTACTTTTAAACATTTTATATCGTTGTCATTAGCCTCACCACTAAAAAAGATTAAGAGTGATAATGGGTGTGAGGTAGAGGATGATCTTGGGACTTAGTATTGCTTATTAAACTTGTTCCTTTACCTAAAGCGCAACTTGTAGCCATTCTAAGCCAACCTTTAATAGTCAAAATTTGTAGACTGAGCGTCGGAACGCATTGTTCTTTTGTATTTTTTAGAATATGATAAAACAATTTTTTGATAAACTAATTGCACCATATTTACTAATCATATCTCTCGCACGAGTATCCACATGGAACTTACTTTCCTAGTGAGCAATCTCATATATGTAAAAGATGCGGTGAGCAATCAGATTAGTACATAGAATTACTTAAATGAGACCCTATAAACTAACGCTCCAAGTGACGGATGTACTTATATGTAAGGTTTTTGAAAATAAAAAAATAAAAAATTGTGTATGAGTTTGTAGAGTCTTCAAAGATTATGTACCAAATAGAAATTAACCATATAATTTATGGAGTTTTATGCGATTAAGCCAGTATGTCTCTATTACCATGAATGGCTGAATGGGCGAGCCCAATTGCCATATAAGTTGGGTTAAAACAAGAGGAATATATGATCTTAGTTTGGGCCCAGGTGATAAAACCCAGAAACCCAAGAAAATGGTGTATTCGCGTCGTCTATGTTAGCTTCAAAACGAGGGAGCCTCACAACAAATGATACAAAGGTGGATCTCAGAGGGCTTGCATCTTCAAGCATCAGCTCTGTTTTCCCAAATAGAATCTCAGAATTCAGCAAACTACACAATCCTCCCCAAAGGCTTAATCACACACGACATCATTTTGGTTTTCACTTGTATTCTTGTTACCACTCACCAGCATTTTATGTCCCCTCATCTTCAAAGGGAAAATAGATAGCAATTCAAAAACTACAAACCTTGCCAGTTTTCTCTCCAATTGATCTAAAATCGATGTTTATCAAAACCAAATAAATCTTGGTAAATAAAGGTGCACTTTCAACTTTCCACATGCATCTTCAGGGTAAAAAGAAACAAGAAATAAACTCTTAAAATTTTAACATCATAGCTTCAACTCGGAAATGTGTCTCAGATCATCCCAAACTTCAACTAGACTGACAAAAAAATCGTAAGAAATATACAAGGCAACAAACATAAAAATAGAAGAGGTCAATATCACCTCCCAAAACATCTCATGACTGAAGACGTAAGAGCAGAAGATAGGAACTTCAAACCCGCAGATCCACCGGGAAAGTATGAAACAGCATAGTATGCAAGTGCCAGAACCTGATAGTTTCATTTGAACATGAGTTTCAGTGTCACATAGGATAATTGACTATCTTTATTAACATATATATATTTAAAAATTTCCTGATTAATATAACAATTAGAGATATCAAAACAGATTAAAAAGCAGGGATCATCAGCCAGGAGAAAAAAGATTCAAATAGTCAGAAGGATGGAAAATAATTTGATACCTGTATCACAGAAAAGAGCACAGAGAGAATGTAGCTGTGGAGCACCATGGATACATATATGGTGCCCACCATACTGCCTAAAAATCCAAATGTAAACGGAAGTCTCTGCATAAATTGTGGAAAAGAAAACAATAAGTATATCATTAGACGTGTGATGCTTGGGATAGGTTACACAAACAGAATAGGTACATGTATGATATAGTTACCTCTCTTGAAGACATGTGAGCAAGCTGATTCTTTGGGCCTTTGAGTGCAAAGAATGATGCAATAATAAAGGCACACCCAAGTGTAAAGCAGATAGCAAACTTCTGAGGCATCAACACCATGACAGGAAGGAACATGGTAAATGCGATAAAAACAAAGAACACCCCAGTTGCTAGAAACAAGCCAAAATACATGAGAGCTTTTCCTGAAGGGACAGTACTAGTGGCAGATTGGAGGTTCCCAGGTAGATCTCTCACTCCTTTGGAAACCCTAAACAAGTGTCAATAAAATCACAAAAAAACTCCATCAATTATGAGATAAAACCCAGAAAATGAATAAACATTTACTTTCATCTCAAACTTGTTCTTTCAGTAGGGGTAGGGAAATTATACAAAACTAAGGTAGGGGTAGAACAACAGAATACAGGTGATTAAGCAAATTACAGTCCACCATCCCACCCTTTTTTTTCCCTAACTCCTGATTCTTGTCTATAAGCCCAATTACAACATAATTATTGAAATAATTTTTGGTTTTGAGTCTTGCTTAGTTTTGATTTGGGAAGAATGATAATTAAGAGATAAAAGCCTAGGTTTCCACTTAAAATCCAGTGTGAATTTTGCAGATTCCTTCTAATCCTTTAAAGCGGCAGCACACATATTCAGTTTATAAATTCAACTAACTTAAATTCGCTCCACTTTCAGCTAATTTTCTCATTGCTTATATATGTCGGACAGGACCCTCCACAACTCCTATAACTTATATCAGACACAATATGAACCTTCATTGTATAAGTCAATTCTTCAATTCACTAAAGTCCAATCATACAATCAGAAACAAATGCAAAGACCCTAAATCAGCCTATGAAGCAACATAAGCATTATGATGCATTCAATCAAACACTAATCACAGATCCAAGCGCAAAAATCAAAATGTCCATCTTCAAAATCTATAGCATCCATAAGCCCTGTCACAAATTTTACAAAATGGGTCAAACGAAACATCTTATTCTACAAATCCACCAGTTCCTAAACCCCTTAAAACCAAAATCTCCATATCAGATTCACCTTAATATATACACATACAAAAACCCAATATCAGATTCACCTAGTTATACAACAATTTCAAAAACTCACTATCAAATTCACCTAAATATGCACAACTATCATTAATCCTAATATCAAATTCACTTATATATAGGCAGGGATCAAAATCCATAATAAAGTTCAACTAAATATACACAATATCAAAACCCCAATTATCAGATTCACTTAAAAATACACAAAATCAAAAACCCATTTCCAAAATTTTCCTTTTAATTCCAACCAGGCCCTTTAAATCACTTCACAATTCGCGATTCAATTTGGTAAAAATATCTTCCACCAAAGCACCCTCCAGTTGGCCACCTCATCCATATTGATCGCCCATAAATAAGTATACCGTAAGTAAAATGCTGAGTTAATTTGGCAGGAGACTAAGATCAGATATGAACATACACACTGAAAGTCCCTGAAACGGTGTCGTTAGCAGAACGGACCGCAGATTCGAGATCGAAGCCCAGGCCCAAGGAGGAGCTCTCATCTGTAGATTGTGAAGCGGCATAGGAGTTCCAATCGGCTAACAAGGATGACGAGGTTTTCTGCGAGTCGTCAGCGCCGTTACCGCTCTGCGAAAACCATTCCTGTGCCATCTTTTGCATTGTTTACTTGCTTCACCGAACAGTCGCTGGCTTTAAGCTTTCTGAGAATTTAAAATTTTGAAAATAAAAGAAAAAACACGTTTCTTTTTTTGTGCTTTTGATTGTGAGTTTCTTTGTCGAAACGTCTTTTAGGTTGATAGATATGGCGATGCGGTTGGTCTGACTCTCTCTGTTTCGGAATAACCGTGGCCGTAGAGGCTTAGGAATTAAGCAAGGCTTGGCTGCTGCTGGTGGTTTTGTTTTGTTTTTAATATAATGCTATTTATCCACACAAAATTGACAGCATTAGCTGATCATCTTATGGCCGGTCATGTCATGTCAATTAATGAATATTATTATATAACTTTTTTTTTTGATTTTTTTTTTTAATAATTAGCCTCTCCGTACGCACTTATACGCTTGCGATAGGCTTTTTCTTTTACAATTTAAATTTATTTTAGAATTAAAAAAGATAATGAGTAGTTGTGTTCCATAAAAATATAATTCATTATCTGATTTTTCTTTTAATTTTAATATAAGTGTGTAATTTTTATTAGTTTGATCCAAACTTAAGCTTTAATGTGAATTTGTAGTCTTTGTTCAAATGGAATTTGTAATTTTCTTTTTAATTAATTGATGAATGTTTGAAAATCTATTTCATGGGTTCAATCATGTTTTTCTCATTGTGTAGTAAAAACTTTCACGCTTTTAAAAGATAAGAGAATTACTATTAATAGAATTTCAATGAAAATTATTTTTTGATTATTTGTTGCCAATGATACAAGTTATGCTTAGAATACTTCTAAAGTAAATTAAAAAGAGCTTTAATTATTTTGAACAACTATAATGGAAAATATTTTGTGGACCAAATTAATAAGAGTTGCATGCTTATGTTAAAAGTGAAACTCCAATGCCTTAGTGTTTTAATCAATTGAATTTTCTTTAAATTAAATCATGTTTAAATCTACTTCTTAATCACAATTGTTCTTTTTCAGCTCTGTTATTTTCTTTATACTGCTTTTTGCGGATATGACACTCGGACTTCTGAGCTACATTGCTGTACGACACCTCTCCTTGAATTTTGCAAGCGGTCGAACACCATCAGATCTTAGGGTATTTCACTGATGGGGACCATGACATAAAAAAAAATGCTCCTGTCACTGAAACTGTGCTTGCAGCAGTTTACAAGGCACTCAATGAACAACATGTTCTTGAAGGCACACTCCTTAAGCCCAACATGGTCACACCAGGCTCTGACAGCCCAAAGGTAATTGGATGCAACTATGCATTGCTCTAAATTATTGCCTCCATATTCACACAATCCATCTCTTTCACAAACAAATTTACAACCGTTGTATATATTTCACATGATTAACATGTAAGAAGTTGAATGTAAAATAGTACAGTGTGTATCGAATCCACTCAAATTATAACACGAATACAATTGATATTGCAATCGTTACAATTTAGGTGAATCCGTAACACCAAATTCATATGTCATATGGTATATTAAATATACATTATCAATTATATTCATATTATAATTTAAGTGAATTCACAACTCTATGTTAGTATACCATGAAGTATAGCAAATACACACTATTTTCTCATTGAAGTAAGAGTTGTAACAAAGTTTTTTCCTTCTTATAGAGAACATGTAGGTAGGTCTCACCGTATAAAATGGTTTTGCTTACATGTTAATAAAGGAAATTTATATATAACGGGCAAATACAACATAATTGTGCTTCAAATTAAATGGCTTCAATTTTGCACAGTCCCAGCAATTTTAGAGGGTGAAAATCTTATCTGAAATATGAGATTATAATTTTTTTTAAAATATATAAAAATCTAACATGGGACACGTGACGCAATTTTAGAGGCTGAAAATCTTATCTGAAATCTAAGATTATAATTTATTTTAAAATATATGAAAATCTTATCAGACATGGGACACGTGGCGTAATTTTAGAGGCTGAAAATCTTATCTGAAATTATAATTTTTTATATAATAAATATCCAAAAAATTTATCTGAAATAAGACACGTGGCAACCGAGAATCTCATCCGAAAATATTTTCTGAAAAATGATGGACACGTGGCAACCAAAAATCTTATCCGAAAATTTATTTCGAAAATTTTATCCGAAAATGTTATATGAAATTTTAGGTGATAATTTTATAATAAATAGTGACATGTGGCAACCGAAAATATTATCTGAAAGGCTTATTAAAATTAATAGTTTAAAGTATAAATTCAGACCCAAAAATAAAAAATATAGAAAATAAAGTACAATTAATAGTATTTGCCCTTGCCTTAACCTTTTGGGATGGAACCAAAAATTGCAAGGTGAATAGTACCAGCCCTTGCCTTGCCTTAGCATTTTGGGGTGGACATACTCTTAAGCTTCCATTTTATGGGTCCTTACTTTTACTGTTTAGCTGAGCTGACATATTACTTAGGAAAAATCAAGACATGAACCGGCTAATGAGAGCTGGACAGCTTTGTGAGGCAGACGTACTTTTGATGGACTGATAGATGACATGTGGAGAGAGAGAGAGAGAGAGAGAGAGAGGGAGAGGGAGAGGTGGAGAGAGAGGACCTGGCTGAGTTTAACAACAATGGAGATAGAAGGAAGCTGATCTAACAAACCTGCAACTCTTGGCAACCCTAAGTTTGCTCTCATAATACACTACTAATTCTGTTTCTATCTGTTACCAACAGATCTGCAATCCAGTCAAACAAAGAACTTGCTAGATAGATCAAAATTTCAGGTTGATAGGTGAAATATACCTCAAAGCTCATAAAGGAAAACAAACAGAAAGAAGAAAATAAAGACTAATGGATCTTTTTCTAGGGCCACTTTACTCATCAAGCTTCGCCTCACTAGACACAAAATCAGAAAGAACAAGTCAATCTTACAAACCTCTTAAGATAATTGTTGTTAAAACCGAAAAATGTCTTGCCACGAACATATTTGTATTAAATATGAAAATAAATCTTGTAACACAAATACTTATAGAATGCCAAACCCAAATGTCATGATGTGCCAATTGAATATACTCTCAAACTTATCTTTCTTTTTTCATAGATAAACTAGAATATAATAACTCTAACTCTAATATTCACGAAGTAATCAGAAACTAAATAATTAATGCATATTATATGTAAGTATATATGTCATATAATATGCATTAATTTACTTCTAAAAGCCTCCTCTCTTTTCGTTTTTTTTTGCCAATAAAAGCCTCGCCTTCAAACTTATAAAATGCCGTCCATCAAAATGGAAAAAGAGAAAAAGAAAAGGCCAAAGCTTCGGTCACGTGCTCACACATGCAATGCATTGTAAATATTAAAGACTGCAGTTTTTATGCAACTTCTGCAAGAATCTGTCAAGGTCATGAAAAATAATGTATATTCAAGGTAATCTTGGGATCAAAGGTCCCAGTAGTTATAAATCATTCAGGTGCAAAAACTTAGAACAAAGAATGTTGGTACAAGTGTTTTGAATACATGTTATAAAGATAAACTCATAGCACTTTCAAGAGCTGCACCTCAAATATCAAAGGCTCGTTTACATGAGACAAAAGGCTGCGTCTAGGGCCAAACTGCAACCAACACACACAAGTGTATATTATTTTAGTTCTGTGGGCAAAAAGAACCCATTTAACAACAAAGTTCAGGAAATGAATCATGATTGTTGGGTTTTACCTCTTCAGGAATTGGTTTTAAGTTTTCATTTATGTAACCCACATAAGGAGGTATCAATGCTCTTCTCTTTCCTGAAAAGTAAGCATATTCAGAATGTGAGTGCTTTTAATAAGTCTGTGCAAGTGATAGCAAAACTGAAAACAGATTATCTCTAGGTTAATAACATTAGCCTTGTACATCAACTCAGATTATCTATAGGTTAATACAATATTTTCTAGCTTATTTATATTTCCAATCCTTCTAACTCAGATCAACCAACATAAGAAACATTAGGGATGGTGAAATTTTTTGAAGATGCCCTATTCAAGTAGTAAATTTTGAAGTACAGAAGAATGGGGAAAAAAATCAAGCCAGAAGCAGGGAGCCAAGGATGATAATCAGGTGGAGGTCATTCAAAAACTGTACTTTGTCTTTTTTTAAATTTGTTTTTACCATCATCTTAAAAAAAAAGAGTTAAAACCCAGCATATGACATAAGTGGATCCTCCGGTTGTTAAAAATTGCAGCTTTATATTAGAACATACCACCAATCCGCATGCCAACTAGAACCTCCTTCAAGCCTGCTATAATCTGAATGAGTGATTATGTAACACATTAATGGCATGATCATCAAAGGGAAGGCTTAAAGGACTCCACATGTGTCAATGAAACAATAACTAACCTGTTTTTCATCCAGAGGAAGTATCACAGGTGTGCTTTCTCCACTGAATTGATCTACAGTGCTACACCAAAACATATTCCATTCAGACAAGTTGAAGACTGAGGGCAGGGAATATATGGCATTGATCATAAATTCAACAGAATGTACAGAGTCTACCTATGAACAAAATATCCATTTGTGCGCCTGCATACATAGTTAATTTCAACCAAATCTCCTTCGTTGGCTGCTGATCCTTGCCCTTCAACAATCTCTACAGAAAGGAAACTTTGGATTAACATTAACCTAAAAGAACAGAACTGATTATACGCATGCAAGATCCCTTTCTACTTAAGTTGAAGTATGAAATTTATCCAATGGGAATGTGACTCAATTCCATGTACAAATTTTCAACATTGGGAGCTCAGATGTCATACCATAAAAACAGCACTCTCATGTCTTAAATGGTCATTAAGTTATGGAAAAAGATAATGCCAATGGGCAATACTGAATAATCATTGAACATCTTATTCATGCAAATTCATTCTTAATGTCTAAAGTGTCAGACCACATCAATGAACAACATATCAAATACCCCAAAATCTTTCTTGAGCAATTATCATATGGAATCTTTAGAATTCTGTAGATTATGTACCTTGAATCCTCACACCGCTGGGAAGCTTTAAGGTCCTGGACGCTTCAAATTCGAAACAACTTTACATATGAGACTCACACTTTCTTCTTTTTCTTTGAATAAGAAGCTGGCTCCAAATTTGAGCTTAAATTTCAAGTGAAAAATGGGAACAGAAATGGAAATAAACAAAGAACCACATACAAAATTTTACCGAATGACTTGAGGTTCCTTCATCTCTGGCATTGGTGCAGCAAAAACAGGATGTGAAAGGACTGGACAGAATCCCATAAACTGCAAAAGCAGCCTTCTTGGTAATCTTTTGGCTGTTGGTGAGTGAAGTCTTTCATCCAAATTCTTAGCCACAGTGTTCTTAGGTTGCTCTTTCTCAACATAACTGGTTTATGCACAATAACATAAACAACAGACACTCAAAAAACTAAAACCAAAATATGAATATATGACAAAGCATAATCAAATGACAGATGACATAAATTTTGATCAATTCAAACTGCAAGATGCCAATTTAACTCCAATCAGGACAGTGAAAAGCAATTTACAATATTGGGGTTCAGCAAAAGTAGTAAAGAAGACAAGTTTGGTTTTCTAAGGAGCATCTAACCATGCTTTCAAGCCCATCTTTATGCATTGCCATAGTAAATATTTTCTGGGTGGTCAATATATTCAGTTTGATTGCCATTATTGAATGAATTCCTGAATTAAGAAGAGAGTTTTTACCTTGAAGTTCTGAGAGCAGATGGGAGTTGAAGTAAGCTTTGAAATGAGAGAGCTTCCATTTGCCAAATGGGAGAGTTCAAGAATTGGGAGATAAGGGATAAACAGGGAATGATGGAAACTTGAGAGAACACATGGAGAATTTTGCTAATATGTTCCAATGTCCAGGGAGCGGTCTATGGACCGTTGTTTTGGACGGACATAAGGAAGCCTGTAGAGTGTGAAATTTTGATAAAACTTCACTTTGACCAATATGAAAAGAAAGACTTGGAGTCAACGGATAGTAATCAAAGATTATTTATTTTGGAAAAAATATTTAGCGATGCTTCCGAATTTTCGATATCGTTCAATTTGCCCTTCAAACTTTCAATTTGATTTTGAGCTCTCCTAAACTTTGAGTTCATATTAGTGTTGTTCTAACTATCAATTATGTCACAATTTTCATTCCTTTCCATCATGATAAAGGTGGGACAAGCAAATCCCAAACTTGAATGGATGAAATATTGAAATAACTAATAGCAGCGGGAAATTAGTGCATATTGAAAGTTTAAGGGAACTCATAATCAAGAAAGTTCAAATAACAAAATGAAAAATGTCATATAATTTTGAGGAGCTAAAGTTTTTATTACGAATCAAATTGAAAGGATAACTAATCCGCCAAACTTTTTATAAAATCAATTTGGTTTGATCAATCATCGGGCCAAATCAAACTACAATTTTATAAAATCAAGAGTCATGAAAAGTTTGAAAGGTAAAAATAAAAGTGTTCTGGTTACAATATGCCAAAAGTTTTTGAGTTAAGTATACACAATTTTGTAACCTACAAGATCAAAGTAGCATGAAGGGAATGAAGTTTTATATGCATGCAACTGTTAGATGAATATGCATTTATAATTTTTTATGAAAATTATAGTTACTGATAAATAACTCGAAACCCCCTTTTCATCCATACTTGGAAATTACTAGATTCTTTTCTTAGAAAACAAGAAAAAAAGAAGAAGCATAAGAACCATTCAAACGTGAAGACCTCAAAAGTTAGGTCTTCGCCAAACTTCCTGGCAAGTTAAGGATCAAAACAGAGGAACTTTCCCCTTTGGTGTTTGGATTCTCTTATTGGGCCCTCCTTTTCTCTCTTATAGGCCCAAAGACCCCTCTTGCGAACAATCTAGACTATTCAAGTGGCAGCACAACAGCCCGGGTCTAACAGAAAAGGAATTTCCCAACGCTTACGCGAAACCAAACTCCGAAAAAACATATTAAAAAATCGGATCCAATTAATTAGCGATAGAAGGATCTAGAAACCCTAGTCAAGTCTCCTATATAATGCTCGCTTCCTTCACTCTTCACACCCCAAATATTCACTACCTCCTCTCTCTTCATTTTTACGTCGTCTTCGACCTCTCTGCTTCTCCAAAGCCCTAGATCTCCTTTAACCCCTAATATACAACATCAATGGCGGAGACTGAGACGTTTGCCTTCCAGGCCGAGATCAACCAGCTTCTGAGTTTGATCATCAACACCTTCTACAGCAACAAGGAGATCTTTCTCCGTGAGCTCATCAGTAACGCCTCCGATGTACGTATTTTCACCTTTTATTCTTAATCCTGATTTATCATTTCAGTATTTTCTTTATTGTATGAATCTTTGTGTTTTGCTTGTGAACGTTTTAAATTCAACGATTTAGTTTGTATGGCTTAGGTTAGAGATCTGAACATGCTAATTTTTATGCTGTGGTTTATGATCGTTTCAATATGGGATGAAACTAATTTATTTGTTCTTTAGTCGTTACTTTTTTAGTTAAAAGTTTGAGAACAGGATTAGGGGGTTTCGATTTAGTTGTTCTATTATGGCTTAAAAACACTGTGGCTTATCTGCTTATGGATTTCTTGATTTTGATTTCACATTAGGGTTTTGTTTAGTTCTTTGGGTATTTGTTTCATTTTTAATGGTAATGATAGTGATAATGAATGTCGATTGAGTATTTGAGTTTCTCGTACTATCAGAAGTCTGCTCACTGTTTGCCTTTTTTATAAAAAAAATATTCTCTTTTAATGTGTTAAACGTTTGTAAGTTGAATATAGGAAGGGTATTTTTTATAAATATTTATGTTGCACGCATGATTTTGAAATTGCTATCTAAATTGTATAGTGTACCTGGCTCGTGGTGAATTGATGTTGAAAAACTATGTAGCGAATAAGTTCTTTTCGATAATGTTTTTGTCTGAATTGAATTTCCTTTAGCTTAGTTGTAATAAATTGTCCCATATATTTTTTCACGTTTCCTAATTTTGTAATGCTCTGTTTGTAGGCTCTTGACAAGATTAGATTTGAGAGTTTGACTGACAAGAGCAAGCTCGATGGTCAGCCAGAGCTCTTCATCCACATCATCCCTGACAAAACCAACAATACGTTGACTATTATCGACAGTGGTATTGGGATGACCAAAGCTGGTAAGTTGATTTGCATTAGACAATTTGTTATCTGTGTTATTCCAATGATTGTATTGTGCTTAATGGTTTTGTTCTTATTTTGTCTTGTCAGATTTGGTGAACAACCTTGGTACCATTGCAAGGTCTGGCACCAAGGAATTTATGGAAGCTTTGGCTGCTGGTGCTGATGTTAGCATGATCGGTCAGTTTGGTGTTGGGTTCTACTCTGCTTATCTTGTTGCAGACAAGGTTATTGTTACCACCAAGCACAATGATGACGAGCAATATGTGTGGGAGTCTCAAGCTGGAGGCTCATTCACAGTCACCAGAGACAACTCTGGTGAGGTTCTTGGCAGGGGTACAAAGATTACTCTTCACCTCAAGGAGGACCAGCTTGAGTACCTTGAAGAGCGCCGCCTCAAGGATTTGGTTAAGAAGCATTCTGAGTTCATCAGCTACCCAATCTCACTCTGGATTGAGAAGACCACTGAGAAGGAGATTTCTGATGATGAAGATGAGGAAGAAAAGAAGGACGAGGAAGGAAAGGTTGAGGATGTTGATGAAGAGAAAGAAAAGGAAGAGAAGAAAAAGAAGAAGATCCAGGAAGTGTCGCATGAATGGTCTTTGGTGAACAAGCAAAAACCTATCTGGATGAGGAAGCCAGAGGAGATCACTAAGGAAGAGTATTCAGCTTTCTACAAGAGTCTTACCAATGACTGGGAGGAGCACCTTTCTGTGAAGCACTTTTCAGTTGAGGGTCAGCTTGAGTTCAAGGCCATCCTCTTTGTTCCCAAGAGGGCTCCATTTGATCTCTTTGACACAAGGAAGAAGCCCAACAACATCAAGCTCTATGTCCGCCGTGTCTTCATCATGGACAACTGTGAGGAGCTGATCCCTGAATACCTTGGCTTTGTGAAGGGTATTGTGGACTCTGAGGATCTCCCTCTTAACATTTCAAGAGAGATGTTGCAGCAAAACAAGATCTTGAAGGTCATCCGCAAAAACTTGGTGAAGAAGTGCATTGAGATGTTCCAAGAGATTGCTGAGAACAAGGAAGACTACAACAAGTTTTATGAATCATTCTCCAAGAACCTCAAGCTTGGAATCCATGAGGACTCCCAGAACAAGACAAAGCTTGCTGAGTTGCTCAGATATCACTCCACCAAGAGCGGTGAAGAGATGACCAGTCTCAAGGACTATGTGACAAGGATGAAGGAGGGCCAGAGTGATATTTACTACATCACCGGTGAGAGCAAGAAGGCTGTTGAGAACTCTCCATTCCTTGAGAAGCTGAAGAAGAAGGGATATGAGGTCCTCTTCATGGTTGATGCTATTGATGAGTATGCTGTTGGTCAGCTCAAGGAGTTTGAGGGCAAGAAGCTTGTCTCAGCCACCAAGGAAGGTCTCAAGCTTGATGAGAGTGAAGACGAGGCAAAGAAGAAGGAAGAGTTGAAGGAGAAGTTTGAGGGACTATGCAAGGTTGTGAAGGATGTTTTGGGTGACAGAGTGGAGAAGGTTGTGGTGTCTGACCGTGTGGTAGACTCTCCCTGCTGTTTGGTGACAGGTGAGTATGGCTGGACTGCCAACATGGAAAGAATCATGAAGGCTCAGGCCTTGAGGGATAACAGCATGGCTGGGTACATGTCAAGCAAGAAGACCATGGAGATCAACCCAGAGAACCCCATCATGGAGGAGCTGAGAAAGAGGGCTGATGCAGACAAGAATGACAAGTCAGTGAAGGACCTTGTTCTCCTTCTGTTCGAGACTGCTCTCCTCACATCTGGGTTCAGCCTTGATGACCCCAACACCTTCGGCAACAGGATCCACAGAATGTTGAAGCTTGGATTGAGCATTGACGATGATGCTGTTGACGGTGATGCTGAGATGCCCCCATTGGAGGACGCTGATGCTGATGCTGAGGGCAGCAAGATGGAGGAAGTTGATTAAATGGTGTGTCTGAAAACCCCCCAACCCACCACCCAGCAGTAGTTTTTTCTCCATATTAGTGATGTTATATTTTCTTACTTTCTTTAGTTAATTTTGGATATTTTGGGATGGTTACTGCTGTTTTTGTTATCGGATATTATAATTACCTTCTTTTTGTTAATGCATTTGGAACTATTGTCTCCTACGGTTGTTTCTGTGGTTTTGCTTCTATTAGTCTTGATGCTTAGTTGTGAATCTGGTTACTTCTTATTTTGTTATGTTTCTTTTCAGAAAAATATTCTAGTTCTATTTTGCTTAATTTGGTTATTTATTTATTTAGAACATCGAAAGAAAAATTATTAAAACAGGGCTGTTTGTTTTTACGAAGCCTATTTATATTGATTTTTTAATCCTGAAATTGATGGTTTGATGGAAAAGAAAATTTTAAAACAGGGCTGTTTGTTTTTACAAAGCCTATTTATATTGATTTTTTAATCCTGAAATCCTGAAATTAAATTGAAGTTAATTTTGTCATTTGTATTAAGTATTTTGTAGTTCAAAGATGGATGGAAAGGTTTGAGACTTGAATTTTGTAGTTAAGTATTATGAGTTTGTCTTTTTTGTTAGCACGTTATTATCATGCCTGTTGATTATAAATTTTGGGGACAAATATTGGTATAAATTTACCAACATTTGCAATTATAAATGGCAATTCCTTTGAGTTAAAATTAGAGAAGGAAAATGAGAACCCGACTTAGATTGTGCTGTTTTCTGTTGCGGCAGAGCTTGAGCTTGAGTTCAAGTGGTAGTAACACAGGGCCTCAGGCTCCAATTTTAGCGTGAAATATGTCAGCCAAAACGACACTGTTTTCTGTTCACACGCAGTCTCGGTCATTTGTCCTTCCCAGCCACATGAAGCTGCCCAAGTGCTCGTCCAGCCATAAACCCCCATTTCAATGCTCAATAAATTATTTGATAACGACGTAGAACAAGGCTGTTATTCCATTAATTATAAATATAAAAAAACAATCTTTTTAGTCACACCCAAGCCAAGAGGAGAAAAAGACTGCTGCTCTTGTCGTTTGGTCGTTTCACCATAAAAAAGCAAGCACACTCCTCGTTCGACCAATTTTCTTTCATTTATACGGCACAGTTTGGCCTCAAGCAGGCAGACAGATGCTTAGAGGAACATCAATGATTCATAACTCAGCAAAGCCAAGATTATAGAATTACGTGGCAAAATCACACTCGTCGGTGTAGCCTACAATTCTATGTCCACCTCCCAATAAAATCCAGTATCATAAGAAGCCAAAATCAGAACCCACATACAATTAAAAGCAATTTCAGTCGTTGAGCATAAAATAAAATACACACAGCCAAAAAATATTCAAAAGAAACAACGAAAATAATGATGTAAAAATTTTCTTCTTGGCCCTTTACATAAGAGTGGAGTGGGCCACATTCTCTTCACAAACATGCAAAACCACATCAAGTTAATTAAAAAATGATGTCCCTTGGAGCTTAAAATTGGAAATTTTCAAATTTCAGGTGTCGTCCACTTGTGAGTGAAATACAAAGCTCGGAAATGTGGTGGTGATGTCTCTGCTCAGAAAACAAAAGACACATCATCGTCAGAAGTTTATAGCACACAACCAGTTGATCTGTTATATATAATCAAAGAGTTCAATGAAATCTGAAATTTAGTATAGAAAAATATAAAAACATAACTATTCATTTTTAATGTTTTTAGTCGGCATTGATCAGTTGCCGACTGTTCATCACAGGTAAATCAAAATCAAAACAGAGATCCTGATAAAAAGATTAGGGTGTCACGTCATTCTACCAAGGGATATTTAGAGACTTGTGGTTTTAAGCGTACATGAAAACACCAATGTCGACGAAAAAAGAATAATGTTTTGAAATCTATTCCACAAGATTTATCTTGTCTTTGGTTAGCCGGAAAAGTTTATCTTGGTCTAAGCAGGCATAAAGCGGGCACATTTGTAGGGACAAGGTCTCGTAACATGATAAGTATATATGAAAACTTACTTGAGGTATTGAAGCGTCATATTTTTAAGAAGGGATGGGTGCCGCAAAACAAGGCTTCTCCACTCTTCCTTGTCAATCCTCCCATCATGTTTGGTATCGGCTTCCTCAAAGGTCTGAAACAAGGTTCCAAAAGAAAAAAGAAAAAAATATTTAATCAACTTCAGTAACATACCAAGCACTCCTTCATGTAACCAATATATCTAGGAACATCATACATAAACATCTAATACTAAAGTTGGGTAGAGAAAGCACCTTATCAATTATACTTTCTATCACATCATCTGAAAGATTCATGCCAGATTCTGCAAGGGTAGCGACTACCATTTGCTTCACCTAGATATATATAGAAACACAAATAAGAACATGCGGACTGTTGGGAAGAAACATAAAGAAGCTTAATAAATGAATTCGGAGAAAAACAGATAGTTCACTTAGGAACAAAGAAATTACCTCCTGCCTTTCAATAAAGCCTTGTTGCTTGAGGTCATATAATTGAAAGGAAACTGAAATTTGAGATTTTAAAAATAAATATTAATGAAGAAAAAAAAAAAGACATTACAAGGTCTAATTGATCAACAAAAAATAAACCTTAAATCTCACAATCATATTCCAGATGTTACAGTTTAGCATTGATAAACATTAACTGATTGATATTACAATTTATACATGACTTATATTATCAATATACACAAAACTTACACTCAATCTTATCATCAATTGGAGCGTTAGGATGAAAGACAGAGAGGGCTCGTGCAAACTCTTCAAAACCTAGTATTCCATTGTGCTTTGTGTCAAACAAGTCAAATACCTGAAATAATGAGCAATAAATAATCGGCGCCTTATCCAAGGTACTTAAGACTTAGCAAAGGCCGTAAGATGCATAATTGATGCTATAAATAATCAAGATGATGGAATTAAAGAGAAGACTATAACAAGTTTGAAGAAGATATAATATCTCACAGAGAAACGTACACGATCAGCAAACAAGCTCTCTTTCTTGTTTGTCTTGAATAATGCCAGCTGAAACTCCTCCTACACCATGGCATTAAATAAACAACTTGTAAGAAAGAAAAAGAGTGCAGGGAACGTAGAAATGTAGCAGCATAAGAAAGGGACCAGGAATTTATGGAAAAATTTAGGTGAATATGCATTGCAAATACAATTCTAACCCAAATGTATACATGGAAAGCATTGCCTAAAGGACAGTAAGATTATACAAACCTTGTTAATCAATCCATCATCAATCACTGCACTGCTGATCTTCTTAAATAGCTCATAAAGTGCCTCTATTTCACTCACGCTGACTGTATCAAATAAGAAATAACAATTCCCAGTACTATGAGAGTCCATTGTTTAGATATAAAACTGAAATAGTGGACACATAGACATAGTAAGAAAAAAAAATTGCTAATTTCTTGGGTGAAATGACATACACACTGTCTCCCTTGCTAGAATTTCTGGGTCTTCTAAGCCTCTTGATTGCTTGTACAACTCAAGATCACAGCACCTCAGTAGGGAAGCACATAAATGCTTTAACCCCTCTATGCACTGCAACATGATATTTTCTGCAGATCAAAACACTCCATACCTGGTTCACATGGAAAAATGAAAAACAAATCATGAAATTTCCTTTAAGTCTATCTTTAAAAGAAAGGATCCTATAGCATGTAAATATCAAAACAAACCTTTTAACCATTTCCTGCTTCTTCTAACTCACGCCCAAATCCAAGATCCGTAAAATTTGGAGCAGCCAAAGCTATATCTGTTTTGATAGATAGCTGAACTGAACCAAGTAGAACATTGTAGATTAGAAACCCATCTCAAAAACAGGTTTTACTCTTGTAAAGCCCGTAACGAAAAGCAAACCCACAATAACTGAAGCAATGGAAGTGTATATCACTTGACTAAAGTTTTTTTGTTTTTTTTTTAAATTTACATGAAGATGAAAGGGGTCACATGTAGCTCTTAAACCAACAAAACAGTCACAATGAAATACTAAAACCTAAATCCAATCCTAACCTAAACATTTCCATTGAAAAAGAGCAACAATTTCATGATTTAGTCATATCCATCCTAGTAGTAGCATTTACAGTACCTCACCTCAGCTAAACACTCTCTTCTATTTCTATATACCATAACGGTTTTAGAGTCCAAACATCTAACTGGATTTGAATAAGAAAAACATGCACAATTATTTCACCGAATAAAACCCACATAATCAAACAAATTTTCAATTCAAACCAAGAAAACGAAATATAAATAACGAATCTGTATTGAGCTTACTGAATTCACAACCCAAATTGGCATTGTGATTTCTTAACAACACATAACTGAAAAACAATCCGGCAAAATGTAAGAAATTTCACACTAAATTTCAGCTTAGAAATCACGGAAGCTGACTAATTATAACTCCCCAATCCTCCATACGTATTCCACAACCAAACATAAATCCACACGCACACAAAAAAAAACACAACACCAAACAGAAACATGAAAAACAAGCTAGCAATCCCCAAATCCGAATCCGAATCCGAGATCCAAACATTGAGCACAACAAACCGAACGCAATTGAAAGACGCAAATACAAACAGAAGGAGCTCAGCGACCTATTTGGCGGTGGAGAAAATTCGGGCAATTGAAAAAAACATATTGAGAGAATCAGAACGAAAAGGAAGATTCAGAAATTGGAGAATTACAACAAAAAGATAGAAACTTTACTTTGAGAGAGAGAGAGAGAGCGAGAGAGGGAGAAGGAAGAGCGCTGTGGCTGAGCAGCTGTGTTGTTGGAGAGCGATGGTATGCGATCTCTGTGCAGCTAGAGGTAGCTGTAGCGAATCTTCTGTTTATATATGGAGGTTACGAATGTGATAGATAGACAGAAGAGGAGGAGAAGAAGAAGAAGAGCATGATGTTGTTGTTACAAACTACAAAGACAGATATTCATTTCTGCCAAGGACTGTTTTATGATGCGGAGAGCGAAACGACGTCGTGCGGGAGTTGGATTGGTAGATTGCCATCTGCCGCTAGTGAATTATTGGACTCGGAGGAGGGTGTGTTTGTTTGTTGTTTGTTTTTGGGTTTTCTTTATTTAATTTTATTTCCTTTTTATTGGGAAAGATAATATGCATGCTCATTGCTCGGCAATCATTTTAGCTTTTCAAAAGATTTTAAACAATTATTTATTTATTATAGCATACTTTAATTGAGCCTTTTAATTAAGATTGCAAAATTAAATATTTAAAACCTAGTTTGGCATAATAAGGTCTTTTTATTAAAGAAAAAAAAATGGTAATGTACAAATTAGAGGTGAAATTCAAGTGGAATTGTGTAATCTCCATATTAAGTTTTAGTCATTTCAAAAGAAGGACAGTCCTTTTGGATTTATATGCTTTTGATTGTGGTGTTAGGACCTAAGGCAATAGTGATCAAATTGAAAATTTTCAGTTGTGAAGTTATAACCCAACTTTGATATGTGCCCTACACCCCATGTTGACAACAAAATCAAGGGTCCATGTATGACATGTCTAAATAATGTGAAGATAAAAAAAATGTTTTTTTGTTTTTTTGTCTGAATTGCATAATGTTTATTTTGCCCATATTTCATGTCACGTGAACTTGATAGCACATTTTATTATTCATTTTATTATTAATGTTGGGATGGTTTAACTTGGAGGTTGTGGGTATGCCCTGGTGCTAGTGGTGAGAGTAGTTGATTTTTCTTTAAATATTTTTTTTATTTAAAATAAAAATTGTGGTATTATTCAAGATATTTTAATTGATTATTTTAATCTTCTTAGTTAATAAATAATATATCATATGTGTTTAAAATAAAACTATCTTAAAAAACAATAATAAAAAATCCCAAATTTCATTTTAAAAGTCATAAATAAATCCAAAAAGATTTAAAAATATCTAAACAAAGAGAGGCCCATTGGGCCTAGGGGTTGAGTGCGTTGTGGGTTAAGGTAAAGGTCTATGGACCACGATCCCCATATATATATATATATATATATATATATAAATACAAATGTAGAGACAAAATGAGGTAGAAGAGTTGCAAACACAAACCTCCACGATTGTTTGCCTGGAAAAGCAATCAAAAGCCCCCTCAAAAAGCCAATTTCTAATCAATTCGAATTCGAAACCAAAATCAAAATCGAAGCTTTCAAATTAGGGTTACAATCTAAGCATTCAAGCTGTTAAGCTTGTCTGAGAAGCAAAAGCGCTCAGAGTCTAATCGATGGGGAAGAGAAAAGAACGTCGTCTTGCAGCTAAGACCAACGCTGGTCGCAGAGTCAAGCTCGATCTTTTCGCGGAACCCTCTGGTACTCTCTCTCTCTCTCTCTATATATATATATATATATATATATACACACATACATAGGTATGTATGTGTATATATATCTATACTATGTGATTTATGCGTGCATTTGTCCTCGAGATTTTTTAAATCGTTGCTCTTTAGTGTTTTCTAAGTATTATTTTTCCTGTTTAATTGTCTGTATGTCTATTTCTGGGGTTTTGTTTCATCTGGTTGTGTATAGTCATTAGCTTGTCTAAAAAGTGTCTTCATATATATATGTACACACACGTATTCCAAAAGTTAGCTGAATAGCGGACGTGGAAGTAACAATCTCTGCAGTTTTGGAATGAAAACGGTATTTTAGATTATTGGTGGATTGAAGGACTCTTCTTTGGAACATTTTAGATGTGTTTCATTTTGTTGGTTTTGTTTTTTAAATATGGCCGTTTGGTATCATTAACTGACATTATTTTTCACTAATGTTGATAATGCCATATTGATGTACGGAATTGGATGATACATAAATGATTTATGTGTAGTTTATCTACATTTCGGGGTATCATGTTGAGCAACTTGTTTGCCTTTATAGGAGATTTGGGTGGCTCTGCTGAACATGATGAGCTTGGAGGAGATATAAAATCCAAAGGCCATGATGGGTTACCCAATTCACCATCTTCTTCAGGTGGGTTCCGTCAGTTTTCTTCAAAAAGGACTTTGTAGAGAGGACATGTGTGCTCAACATTATGTTGTTCGGTGGAATTATGGATACTATATGTGCAAGACATGTTATGTTGTTTGCCCCCCAAGATTTTGTTTTCAGACTGTAGGGTGGCTGTTGTCTTGTTGAGAACATTCACTGTCAGATCAGGTCGGGCCCTGCCACAGTGAAATTATGAATCACCCCTATTCGTTATGCCCTTTTTGGCACCAACAAAGCGTTTTGGAGATTTCAGCCTGGAAATTTTTCTATCGGTTCGTATGTCCTGTCTTTATTTTGCTTTGTACTTGCTGACAATTTTCTTCCTTGTGTAACAGGTGGCTGCAATGAAGAGATCCTAATCTTCTCATTTCAAATTTTAACTTAGACAGCCTTTTGTCTCCCCCACTCTTAGTTGCTTGCTATTACTTCCATTCTAAATAAAGATTCCAGTCCTTTGTTTGTTTAGGTGCTGATATGTTGGTGATTACTAAGTAGATAATATGATGGATTGGGTAGTGTTTGACAAGCGAGTATATTATGCGTGCAGGTCAGCAACCACAAAATCCGTTGCTGTTACTTGGGCAATATAGTGATGATGAGTTGGATGATGACTCAAATCAAGTACTTAGCAATGCTGCTGTAGGAAATTCCTCACCTGAGAATAATGATGAGGTAATTAAATGGATTTCTCTACTTTCTTCCATGTCCCGTGTCCTTTCCAATCTGGAGCTTAGTGAGTGGGGCTTTATTATGACTCTCTCTCTCTCTCTCTCTGTGTTGTACTAATTGGGGCATGTCTTTAAGTAAAGCTAGGTACTAAAATTTAAGTTCTCTTTACCTCTCAGACCTTTCATTTTGTATTTACTTCACATGCTCAATGCTTTGCCTCTTTCAGGATAAGAGTTCGCTTGGTGAATCTTATCAGCATATGGATACCAATGCTAACGAAGACCTTGCTTCTCAGAAGGTTAAGCAACAGGGAGGGGATACAAACTCTGCTCTGAATGATTGTGACCAGAGCATGGAGGACAGTGATAAAAGAGAAAATGATGATGTGGCCTCTAGTGATTTACGCACAGAATTGTATTTGACAGATCAAGCCTCTGTTCCTGAAACTTCTAGTGTACAAGTCATTGGAGATGTCAGTTCAGGCTGGAAGATTGTGATGCATGAAGAGAGTAATAGCTATTATTACTGGAATACTGAAACAGGGGAAACTTCATGGGAAGTACCTGATGTTTTGACCCAGGAAACCAAGTTAACGAGTGACCAGAAAACACCTACTGTTGCAGGAAAGTTGGAGAACGTTCCTGTTGGTACAGAAGAGTCTAACTTAACTTCTGATGTGAAATTAGATTGTTTTTCTAATTCTGACACAAATGAAGGGGCTGCCAATATGGTTCCTCATGGAACAGAATCGTATGGACATGGGTGTGGGTCCCAAATGGATGAGTGGAATCTAGCATGCAATAATCAAGCTACTCATGATACAATGGCTAATGAAGATCATGAATCAGGGATTGATCTCTCCTCTCGTCTTGTCAAACATTGTGAGGCTTTGTTAGAAAGATTGAAGTCATTACAAGGGTATGGCATGTTTTGCTCTCTGCTTCCAATTTTTTTGAATGAATTTAAATGCCCACTTGGTTTTTTGTTTTGCTTTTGGAGATTTATAATAACTTAATTTATATGTCTCAGGTCCAAGGAACAATTGCAAGATCTCAACTGGATCTCAAAGTATACTTTGGAAGTTGAGATAAGACTCTTTGATTTTCAGTCCCTTTTATCTTATGGGTCATCCTTGCTTCCATTTTGGATGCATTCTGAAAGACAGCTTAAACGGGTTGAGAGTGCTATAAATGATGAAATGTCCAAAATTTCTAAATCTGTACAAACGGATGAAGTTGAGGCAGCTCATGCATCTTTCTCCCAGGGAGAAACAAATTTTCAGGAAAGCGTGGGATGTAAAACTGAAGCAGGTCAAGTTGAAACTCTGGATGATTTTCATGCTACTCCTAGTGTTGATACATTAGCAATAGTCTCTAAAGAAAGTTCAGGTGTAAATGCCGAGCACGTTTCTGAATTTGGCTCGCCTACTAGGCATATGGAGAGCGGTGTAAGTGAACAAGTCAATGGGGTGGCAGTTCCAATTGAGTCAACTACCAAGAATGATTTTTGTGCTGGGGAAGAGGTTGACATGGATGTGGACATGGAAGTTGAAGATTCAAATTCTGCAGGAAATACAGCTATTGCATATGCATTGAATGCCACGGAATTTGCTCCATCAGAGCAGCCAATTAATCCTAGCCCACCTTCAGTATACACATCTTCAGTGCCAGAGGATACATTCACTATTCCACCTCCCCCAGATGAGGAATGGATTCCTCCACCACCACCTGATAATGAACAGGTTCCTCCACCCCCACCTGACGAGCCACCACCTCAGCCCCCGCATCCTCCTTTGTCATCTTACCCTGAGACAGGGCAAGCTCCTTATCCAGAGCAATACAATTTTTCCTATCCAAGTTCCAGTTTTGAATATTATGGGCATACAGTTACTGAAGGGCCTAGCAGTACTTTTTATGGACATCCTGAAGGATGCCAAGTTTCTATGCCCCATGCACCACTTTACTATGCTGCAGTTCCTGGCACCTATACTGAAACTTCTCAGGCTACAGCTAACCCTGTTGAGTCTGTCACATATTATGGGCTTCAAGATGGAACAGGACTTTCTGTTCCTGTAGTCAATGGTGTAGAGTCTTTACAGTTTCACAGTGAGTCTGCTCCTCTTAGCTATGAAAACCTTGCATCCAATCGTACTGGATCTATCAACTCCTTTGCAGGAGCAGGCAGTAGTGGTTCATTGCCAAATGTGAATATTGATAGTTCTGCTGTTGATAGTGAGACTGGTGGGGCATCTATGGAGGTTCCTTCTACCACATCCACAATCCAAGCACCTGCAACCATTTCAGTGAAAAGTAACGTTCCTGTGCCATCAACTAATCATGCCCCTAGTGCTGCATCTATTCCTGCCACATCGGAGGTTGCTAAGGCTCAGTCTAAAGGTAAAGCTTTTAAACACATAATAAGATGGGAATAATGTGCTTTTCACGACATTTTTTATGTCATCCTACTTCTTGTTAATGTTCTTGATGGAGTTAAGCTGTGACTAGTTATAATTGGTTAGACTACCCATTGTGCAAATGATGTGTGAAAGAGAGTTGTCTTTCTCTCTCTCTCTCTCTCTCTCTCTTCCTTTTTTGGGCTCTCTACCATACATAATAAGTTAATAACATATATGGAAAGCAACAAGCCAACAAGTGTTCTTTTTTAGTTAAACCACGTGGTTTAAAACCTTTATTCTAGTGACATGCATAATTACAGGCATACTCATCATTTTCTTTTCTCTTATTCAGTTCCACGTACTAAAAAGCGAACGGTTGCAGTTGCTTCCTCCTTGAGGTCTAATAAGAAAGTCTCCAGTTTGGTAGACAAGGTATGCTTTTTGTGTCTGATTTTTTACATTGCTACTTGCATCAGTTTAATTATGGATCACCTAATTTTAATTTCAAATCAACCAGTGGAAAGCAGCAAAAGAGGAGTTGCTTGAAGATGAGGAGGAACCTCAAAATGCATATGAGTTGTTTGAGAGGAAGCGGCAAAGGGGAATAGAGGTTTGCTGGGCTTTATTTGTACAAGTTACTGTGTCTTGGCTCCTTCTGGTTTCTTACGTTCCTTTTGTTGCAGGAATGGTATGCACAACAAATTACCAGCGGAGAGGCCAAAGATAATGCCAATTTTCAGCCTCTGGGTGGCGATTGGTATGATGACTTAAAATCTTACACTTAACACATTCTTGAAAGAAATTCTAAAGTTGCTGAGCTGCAGTAGGGACAGTTTAATATTTTACTCTTAAAGTCCAAAGTTTTCTGATATATTTATTATTTTTTTGGGTGACTTGGTCTCTGTCTCCAAGTTTTCAACTTGTTAAATACAAGTTTCATATCATATGAACCTTCTTGTGATGTGATTGCTATGTTTCATACAGGCGTGAGAAGGTGAAGCGAAGAAAAGCTCAATTAGCCCGCAAAGCTGGACAAACCGCATCAACACCTGGACCTGAGGCACCTATGGATGGGAACCAGAAGCTTGATCTGGCAGAACTCTCAAGGGGTCTCCCCTCTGGTTGGCAGGTATATGTTTAGGGGGCACATTATTTACTGGCCAGGAATTCTACTCTTTAATAGGCAGGATTTCTGCTTTAAACAGGTGTTGCTTTTGAACATTTCTGTTATGTTGCTCCCGGAGTGAGAAGGAATCGACACATTAAAAGAAAATCTTTTATGGGAAAATTCTGCATGTGCTCGAGTTGGATTTGTTTGAGTCTTTTCCTTGCTTGCTAGAGTGTATGCTTATTGTCAAAGCCATTAGACGCTTCTTCAAAGCATGTGATCTTGTTCTGCAAAATCTGATTTTTTATTTTTTGTTAATATTTTTTTTTTTCAGGCCTACTGGGATGAATCCTCAAAGCAGGTTTATTATGGAAATACGGTTACCTCAGAAACTACATGGACTAAACCAACAAAATGAAGTCTTCAAATTTTCATTTTAGTTATTTGGTTGACTTGTATACTATCCAGGTTGAATTAGGAATGTAAGAGGGCCTGTCATCTTTATAGAGAGATCCTCAGCTACAATAAGAAATTTTGGGATAGTTATTAGTGTCGATTTTATCTTGGTTAGATTGTTTTCGGGGGAAGTTCCCTTGATGCATCCTTGTGAGAATCATTTAACTCTCGAAAAGAAGGAAAAAATCATTTACTTCTTTAAAAGGCCACTTTGCCTGTTCTTTAACCAAGTACTTGAAGTTTATCGCAAGGGGCAATAAAATTATAAATATGAGAAATATATAGAGCTATTGATCGAAATTACACAGCCCAAGAATACCAGCTATGTGTTGATGCCCAAATAGTAGGCAATCGTATATCAAACAGATCTTTTTCCAAGTATAAAACTTAATTATTATTCATTATTCATTATTCATTACCACAGAAAAAATACAATACAAAATCCCCACAACATGTCCTCTCAAAACCCTTACATTACCTTCTCCTATTTTCCCGATAAGCACCCTCACTCTCTTTATCCTTTAAAAAGCTCAGGAAAAGAAGAAAGCCAAAAAAGGCAAATCCTCCAGACCAGTTGCCCCCGCCACCACCTCCGCCACCACCACCATCACCATCATCGCCAGGAGGGAATCCACTTCCACCATCATCAAGCAGTGGGGACTTTTCCTTGCCTGTAATTTCATTCAACTGTTAGAGGATTTCTTACATTACTTCAGAGTTTAAAGAAGTAAAAAAGAAGATGCCGACCAACATACTCATCTCCAAGTAAATTCCAAATTTTTTTTTTTAATAGAACCAAGTAGATTCCAAAATAACTATCAGATTTCAAGACCTTGAGAAAAAAGGGCTATACAAATTAGAGGAGCACAAATTACATTGTGTCGAGCAGACACTCATCTCCAAACTTTCAAAATGTGTTTTTTCACAACACTATATTAGCAATTAAGACTAACTAATCACTCTTACCAGGAAGATGTGTAATTGTTGGAGCCTCACGGGTGACAGTCTGGGTTTGCTCTGCACCGCATCTGGCATTCTGCACAATAGAAGAGCGAAATCAACAGATTTCTTACACTTCTGTTCCTTGATAGAGGAACTTAGGGATCAATTTAGAAGAAAACATAAACAATAACAAATAACAAATGCTTGAACAAAATGTAGACTTGAACATACTTTTCAAGCAATCAGGAAAGCAATTTCATGGTGTTTATTTTAAGGGTCGTGTACACCAAAATGCTTAAAAATTTGCAAACAATAACAATAGAATTACATAATTTCTTCGCCAAATGAGCATCTGTGGAATTTGAAAACACTGGCAGACATACACACACACACAAGAAAAAACTGAACCAGGTATCAATTGACTGATTCCAGGCATCTAGAGCCAATAACCAAACTTAAGTGAAAAGAACTTTCAAAAGCCACGCCCATATCTTCTTTCACCAACTTTCATGAAAAGGGATGAAATGGGAAATGCATCAGCTTATGCTACAGGATCACCATTCTCACGGCTCAGCAATGAATTTACCAACAAATGATAAAAATTTGCTTGAGACGAACCATGATCTCAAATTGCTATAGGAGAGTAATCTATGGGATACTGATCCAGCATGCAACAGATCAAAATTATATCACCATGTAAAGACAAGGAAAGCAGTTAAAATGATACAAGATATGAAATAAGAAACTAACCGAAGCAGAAGCACATATTACAGAAGCAGACCGACGGGAACCAATGACTGGTTTTCTTCTCTCAAGAAGTGATAACTGTGCACCAAGCCCCACTGGTTTGATCTTAAAATGTACCATTCTTCCATCACCACAAACCCTTTTTGGCCCACAGCTAGAAAGCTTCACTTGTCCGGGGCGTTGACCTACTGTTTTCACCGTACAAAGAGACATCATAACCGTAATAAACGTCATCAAACTGGAAATTCCAACAAACACAGTTACAGAAAAAATTCTTTCAAGAGACACTCTAGTTGTGTAAATTTCCCCGGTCATGAGCAAGTAAGTATAGTTGATACAAAAAATAACACCGTATTTGCTACAATCTAAATTAGGTGAAAAAGCATATCCTAATTTTGGAACAATTGGCAAACAAATAACAGAATTTATTATCTTAAAAAATCACAGAAACTTAGCAATGGGTACTCATAAAATACCTGCTGGCAATAGGGGCGAGCTAACAATTGTACTTGCAGCAGTCAACATTGGCATCTTGATGATAAAATCACCTGAAAACACAACCCTTTGCACATTAAAACACACAGATATATACCTAAATAAAACACATGCTTATTAATTAAGATTCAATTAAACGCAATTGAAGAAAACTATGAGCAAAATTTATCCAGTGAAAACTCAATAAACAGGGAGATATTGGTTATGAGGGGCCTTATCACATCAGTAAAACTAAATAACTAATAGGCTGTTTTGGGTTTGAACTTCGGCTAAGACTAAGAATTTCAATATGCAAAATTCATATCTTTCAGGTGGTATTCGTCAGAACCCAATCTCCTTACCCGAGAAAGACTCCTCCTTTGAACCTCAGCAGCTACAGAAAAGCCTGAACCAGCGAACCTTTCGGAGTCCAACAAGCCGAACCCTAATCTTCTGTAAGTCCAAAATTGAAGGAGATTTTGATGTTGTTGTGGGGATGGAGGAGGTGTGGAGGGGTTGGGTTGATTTCGCTGTGAATGCCAATGGAAGGCGGTGAGCAACGCCCGTGTTGGTAACGGTGTCGTTTCGTCACATGCGTTCAATCTTTTTTATATGTTTTATCTCAAGCATGACCTGATCAACAAGGGCCTGAGCCCACTTCAATGAACTTCCATGGGCTTCTACATGCACCAAACAATTCATGTGTTTTTTTACCACCCAACATTTCAATTATTACACCCATCTAAAGGAATTTCAATTTTGTCGTAAATAGTGATCAACAATTTTACAAAATTAAAATGAAAAGAACAAATACACTTCAATCTATTGGAAGACTTCTCTTTGAGGATTCAATTTCTTTCAATTTAGACGGTTTCATGTTTATTTTGTTTCGTAGACATTTGTAAATAAGTTAAACTTGTGACAATCACAACATTTTAGTGATCGGTTAGAATAGACGAGAAGAATACCTATGGAGTTAAGGGAAATCAAGACAAGGGGGTAACTCCCCCTCTCGTCGATGATGAGAAAGGAAATTCATTTCATCTCCTTCTTTTTAGAAAGTTAGATACAAAATTGGTAATAAGAAACTTGTGTGAATGTGATGATAAAAAATTGCACGCAAATAGAATTATCTCTTCTTCTTTTTTTGCTCAAAAAATAGAATAACTCTTGTTTTTGGTGGAAATATAATTACTTGGAAGCTTAAATTTATGTAGTTTTTTATATAAGCACAAAATTAACACAAATTAAAAATCAAACCCATGGAAAATTAATGTGCTTTTGTAGGAATATAAAACAATTTAGAAGAATCATAAAATAAAATAAATACAATTTAGAAGAAGCTTCTTAAAGAGAGCATTGAGAACATATAGAATATCAATTACTAAACCAATAATACTACAACCTCAAAAGTATCTATCAAAATTTTAGATACCAACCAAATGTTGGATATGTTGTATATAATATTATTCTCTCCAAGGAGAGACCAAATACTAACAAATTAATACAACACTTGGGACAATATCAGCTCCATTTTTTTTGTTTTCTGATGATACCCAAAATTCTAGGATCTTATTTTTGTGTTGATAGTATTATTCTTATGCTGAAGCAACATGCATGCATGCCAACTATTTCACTCAACATTTTTGTATGAACAAGTTACTGGGCAGGGACTGAATCACTAAGGGGGCTAGACTTGCGAGCCACCAGCTCCGAGAGGTTTGAGCCGACGGAGGCTCCCCGGTTGAGGCCGGAGCCGAAGCTCGAAGTTCTGTGGTGCCTGCAGCGGAAGGAACCAGCATGAGTGGTTGGGGAGCAGAGGCAATTCTTCCACCTTGATTTAGAAGCATCTTGTGATGTTGGTGAAGCAAGCATATGAGAATGCTTCTTGAAATCCTCTATGCTAAATTCTGGTATGGTTAGGTTTTGACCCTTGCACTTGATTCTTGGGGTTCGGGGATTTTGTTCTACCTTTCCAGCCATTTTTGTCTGTCAACTAAAAGAAAAAAGAAAAATCAAACAATTAACAATGTAATTAACATCTATATATACATGTCACATATGAAAACATTTTCTGTATCTTTTCAGATGATGCAATTGCAAATGTTATTGTTTTATCATTCAATGTGGTTTTCAATCAGAAATATTAATTACAGAAAGAGGAAAGATAAGAGAGGCAGAATAGATAGAATATTGAAATTCTTAGCTTCTCATGAAACCAGAAGATAAGATGGGAATATCAATTAATCAATCTGAAACTTAAATTCACACAAAAGACATGCAATGTCACCTCTTTGTTCAGATGTGGGACTTGGAAATGGCAGAAAATCTTCCCCAATCGCCAGGCAAGATGTTTTCTGGCTTGCAGCAAGGAGAAGGGTGAGATGGTGAAAGAAGGTGTTTCACATTTATCTTTCTACCCACCCCCTTAACAAAGAGGTAAAAATCTTAATGACAAAGATCAACGAATTTGGCAGCAGTCTTCAAATAGCTGAATTTTTTGTTTCAGTTTCCAACCACCTCTATTTTGCAGTTGTAAATTTGTGGTAACTCCTTGATCAGAAGTTTGTAGCCACTAATTTCCATTTTTTGGTATCTCTTTTTATTTTTGTTCCAAATTAATTATGCCATGAAAACCAACTCATACATGTCCAAGAATAAACAGCTTTCTGAGCGAAAAGTACCATTGGCTAATTCACAGTAGAACTCAATATTGTTATTCATAAAAATAGACAATCTCCGTCCATTCTAAAATTAACCCAAATGGTTAGTGATTCTGAATTTTTTATTTGGGAAAAAAGGGAGACTAAAAGAAAATACACACATATTTGGGTGGATTAGGCTGTTGTGGCCATTGTTTTAGTCAATTGTTCCATGTTATGCAGACTAGTTTTTATTTAGTTCTGTTTTCCTGTCAATGGTGTTTCATTTGTTTGGGATGTTGAGGAGGAATATATGACTGAAACGAGGCATATAGGTTTTGTACTTCATGTATGTTTAGCTCTATGTATCTTAATTTGGATTCTTTCTTATGTGCATAAACGTATGCATGAAAGTGCAGGAAAAAACTTGTATGGAACAATCCTATTGCACCTCCCGTCACATAATTTCTGAAAGAGATGAAGAACTCAGAGAGAGAGAGAGAGAGAGAGAGAGAGAGAGAGAGGTAGTAACCCCGTTACAGGTAAGCCCTATAAGACACGGCGCAATAGGCTCTGCCCATCACAGAAGCTTTGCTTGCCAGTGCAGGGAGCTGCACTAAGACAGGAAAGTAAGTTAATTTTTCTTCGGGGAGGCAGGGTTGTAAATTAGCTGGTTAATGGTGGTTATAGCATGGAGTCACAGGAAGTAACTTTACCTGTGGATACAGTAGTGTTGATAACATGGCATGTGCCTAATTGATGCATTTGACATATCAATGCATTATATCACAATGATCTTGGTTGGAGTCACTGGAAATGCTCCAATAGAGCATAGCAGCTTCAAGTCTTTTTGTTTCAATAATGCTAACGCAATTTTGATTGAGTAATTTCTGGGTGAGCAGTGATCTATAGGCCTTTAATACTTTAAGACCAAAAAGATCAAATCAGTTTTACAACACATTTTAAAATACAATGATAAAATGGTCACCAAAATTTGCAAATAAAATGGTCACCAAAATTTGCAAATTTTGACCTAATCAATTCAGCAGGTGAGTTTTTTCTTGAGAGAGCCAAAGCAGGAAAACTAAAGGATATAGATGGGTTAGAAATACATTTTTCCCTTTTCTTTTATTCTTCTTTCTTTGTCGTCTTTTATTCTGCTTCCTTCGTTTGTTACTTTTGCCTCTTGTATATCTTTGCCAGGAATGATTTCAACACTGCCTGTACCGCTTTACTTGAATGAGATTCAATGGATTTTGTAAGTTTCTGATAACTGCTGCTCTCATACTCCAGAAATACACCCTACAAACCCCAAGTTAAATGCAATGTTAACATTAAATGATTGGTTCCAACTCAAGAAATATGCAAAAGAAGCAAACTCCTGATAAACCTATAGCTCCCAGAAAATGTAAAGCTGAAAGAGTAGACAGGGAGAATAACCTGAATATCAAGGACTTTATATAGCTCTTTTACTTTTTCAATACATGTTTGATCATCTTTCCCGTAGTTCGTCTGGTAACATAACACAAATACAGATAAATGTAGTCAAAAATTATAACACGAGGACATAGTATACGATTTATAGAAATTAAATTTTCTAGCTTACATGTAATAGTTTCTTTTGTTCCTCGTTGGAAAGTTCTAAAGCTTTCACAACCAACCAAGAGCACTTGAAGTCTTGAATATCTGTCCCAACCTAATATTTCAGAGGACAAACAGTTAGATCTCTCATAACTCTCTGATGGTAGGGAATTGCATGACCAAAAGCCAAATGAATATAGCTCAACAACATACCTTGCCAATCACTTCGGGATCACCAAAGCAGTCCAAATAATCATCCTACAAAATACATCAGCGTATCATTTAGTTAAACAAAACAAAAAAGGGCAACAGTGGTCATAGATTGATCTTGGAGCTGTAGTTTTGGCATCCCCCTTTCTTTTTTTCCCAGTCTTCCTACAGTTTATCAGCTATTATGTTAAATTAACTATTACCTGTACTTGAAAATAGGTTCCCATTTCAATAAGAATATTCTTCACATCAACATGGCTTTCAAGATCTTCGCCTGCCATTAGCAAAGCGCATGCTACCTGAGTGCATACATTGGCCATAAGCAAGATATCTAAAAGAACATTCACTAAATCCAGGCACGAATAAGCATGCTTTTAAATATAAGTAGACATAGCAATTATATAGTGTTAGTTTCATTATTTTATATGGTTTCAGGTGTTTAGGAAGATAAAATGACAAGAATCTAGCAAGACTCTACGAAATGAGTCATTTGTAACTTGGAGGAACTGAAACCAACTTCTTTTAGAGAGAACAAAAAGAAAATCAAGAACTCTGCTCTATAGAGGTTATGAACTACTTCAATATATGACCATCAGCAACCAAAAAATTCTTCAAAAGTCGCAGTTCCATTCACATAGAGAAAAAATCCTAGACATGAACAGCCTTACATTACATGCCAATGAAGACAGCAATTTTTCATCCACACAGACAACCATCGGTTGTAAACATCTCTAAAGACAAATTGACCATCAACCTTTTTAGAGGCATTTTGACCATAAAGATGAAAATGAATGCATAGAAAGGAATTTCTACTCACTGGAAGGTAAAATGAGTAATAAGCAGTTTTGTACTGAACGATGCGGCGGTGACTGCATGATTACACAACCATTTTAGATTTAGAAAAAGTAAATAGATTTAATTGAAAATAATTTATATAAGATACAAACCATCTCAATTTTCACTTACAGTGCCAATGAGTACTTAGACAGATCTTTCTCTCCTTCATGAGTGGTAATTAAATCTATCAATTGTCCATGGGCTGTTTGAAATTCCACCTGCATATCAATGTCGATGATTGATGCATGGTTAAAATGAAAAAAACAACTTAGTGGTCCTGGTCTAATGTCTATGTAAAGACATCCCTACCTCATTAAATAAATCTAGCAGATTCACATAGTAGGGCTTTCCCCTAAAGTGCTTTTTGAGAACTCTCGGGATATGGTTGCGCAGTAGTATGCCATCATTCACAGCAATCATGCCAATCTAATATTAACAATAATGAAAATTAGAATTTTCAAAGCAATTAAAAAGAGAACTGTACAACGAAAAGAATCACTCTTGGTAGAGGCTCACACCTTTGGTAGTCTGAACCAGCAGGGCTGACCCCTACGTGTATGAGAGCTATCCATGATATCATCAAGAACGAGAAAATATGCTTGAAGCTGCAAAAGTCAATGAAAAGAAGAGTCAAATTCCCATTGCAACTAATGCAGAGCAGAATTGCTGAGGTATGATAACCACTGTGATTGATACTAAATGAGAACAGAAGGGGGAAAGAAAAATGGCAGGAGTCGCTATGTAGACATACCCATTCAATACACCAACCAAGTGCTGATGCATGAAAAATTTCATCATCCGTTAGCTCCCTTCCATCCTTAAGTAACTTTAGGCTGTCAATTACGGATAAACCTCGATTCAGCTTTCCTGCCATGATACAAGTTTATGAGCAGAAGTTCTATCTCAAAGAGCTCAAAGAAAAATAAAAAAAATGTAACATGTCTATACCCCCTGGCACATTGTAGTTCAGCATCTGCAACAAAAGGGACACAAACATTCAATTAGGACGTGCACTTGACTCAAGCTTTACTTAACCCAAGCAATGCAAATATCAGTATGAAATAGGAACTAAAGTGATTAAGAGCAACAGAAAATTTGAGAACAAACTTGTGCCACTGCGTAGTGTAAAGAAAAATACACACCTTGGACTTCAAACACACACATACACACACAAACAGAGATATGCATGTGAGGATCTACAAATGCTAATACGATTGCCCCTTCAGGATGGACAAATCATGCACAAAAGGAGATCTTGCCTATGGTTCAGACATGACTATGGTTGCTATATCTCATCTCACATGTAAGTCAACGTGACGAATCTACAAGGTATAGCGTGTCATGTTACACCTTAAAGAAAACCTGGAGCATCTCTTCAATGTTTGGACTAAATATCGACTCAGCACATCGATTCATTTTAACATTTGCATTAATATAATCTTTTGATAATTATTTATTACATCTTAATTGTATATTTGTCAATCTCTAATCAGAAGTAACTGGTATAACTTTTCTCCTCTTTTTAATTTTCCCTTTTTATTTTGGCGATTGGTATTCTCAATAAGATATAAGACTGCAAGGTTTCTTGCTCTGAATCTGAACTAAATCATGGTATTTGAGTGTCTTGAGTATTATGGGATCGGGTGGTTCATGTGGAACAAAAAAGCCAAACAAACAATGGCAGCAAGCAATGTTGTCTTACTCTGACCAAGAAGAAAAGCTTTCAAGCCACTCCCAATACCAACATTCTTATAAAATTTGAACTGAATCTCAACAATCTACGTCTAACAAAAGTATCCCATCAAAGTTTTCAGCCAAAAAATAAATTTTGCCCGATTCAATTAATTTTCTTTCACCAAAGTGAAAGATTCCTTCCAAACCCCAAGTAACACCCTATTTCATTAAAAAAAAAACCAACAAAAAGGGAAATCTACAAAACTTAACTGAATGTAACAAAGCATTGAAAATATATAATAAAAAAAACTCCATCTTTCAAAGCTATGCACACATTGAGACATGAATTATAAGCATAATACAGAGATAGATGGAAATACCCGATCAACCCATTGACGAGAAACGTCTGTGAATTCGAAAGCAGGGTCATTGAGAAGTTCAGATTTCAAAACAGAGTAGACCTCCAAGAATTTAGACCTTAAATCACTCATTTTTTCCACACACAAACACACAAGCTCAGAGAGAGAGAGAGACAGAGAGACAGAGAGGGTTTGGAATGAGAATACAAAAGGTGTGAGCTTGAGCTTTAAACGAGAATGTATGAAAGAGGAGAGTCTTGTAATCCCAGCCGCAAGCTTTGAACTCTATATAGGTATATAGAGTTGGGGAACCAGTCACATCTGGTGGGCTGTTTGATAACTAACTGAAATGTACATCCTAATATTTATCAGGAGAATTTAAAATAACTTTTCTTTTAATGAATTGGCTTTACTCTAGGTGCATTTTTCATGTATAATATCCATTTTATAATAATTTGGTCTTATACAAACTATTTATTAAGAAAAGCATAGTTTTCAAAAGAATTCAAAATATTTTAAAATTTAAAACAAATAGAAAGAGAGATACTATAGTTCAAATTCGATACAAGAATTTGTATCTTTATTGAACTTTTCTCAATAAATCGCATCGCATAAAATAGACAAGAGATGAGATATAAGAATCCTTTTATAAAAAAAATTCCAAATGAAATCATATTTATTATGGTTACTAGTTTAATGGCATGCGCTCCCCGTACAGACTAATTGGTATTTTTCAACTTATAGTGTGATTAATTTCTGTTTAGTATTATTAATTTACTCTCTCTAATTATAGTGTTTTTAACTAAAGTATTTTCAATATTTTTTAAAAGGGTTCAGATATGTTATTTTGGACAAAAGGTCACTTACGTTTTTATTTTAAAAGAAACAAAAAAAGACAAATTAGGGGACAACATTGGTGGACTTAGCTTATTGATATCTCACCAATCCATTGTACTTGTCAAAATTGGGGAGCCAACTGTCAAGTCAACTCCCAAGCCATCTCTACAAAATCGGCGTCGTCATTAAACTCTACCAACCGCTAGACACGTAGGTTAATTATAGGAATCTCTATATGAGGTGGCACTAGGGCTAGTTGTTAACCATTTATGGAATTATTTTCTCGATACCATTGATAGAACCTGCATTCGACCTTAGGCCCCGTTTGGTTCATGGGAAATGAGACTTGGGGATGGAAAATTAATTATTTTCCCATGTTTGGTAAGCCAATGCATGAGAGAAATCATTGTCTGGCCTATGAGAAAGTAGGGGGGAAAGTGAAGCCATCCTCCCAACTTGGGTTTTGTTTTCCCTCCTCTTGGGAAAGTTTGGGAAAATTAGCCAATATTAAATAAACCATGACCATTTTGTCCCCATTAACAATAATATATCATTAAATGCATTCTTTTTTTATTTGATTTAATATGGGTATAATTGAAAATTTATACAAATTTTGTTTTCCATTCCTACTCAAAACAAACATGGAAAAGGAAATAAAGTCATATTTCCCGATTACTTTCCTAGCATTACCAAACGTAGGAAAGGAATCTTCTATTTCCCATCCCTTGGAAAATGACATAGGAAATTATTTCCCCTCAAATTCGTTCCGTGAACTCAATATCTCAAAGAACAACAATGATATTATTTCTTTCACAAAGAACAAGATACAATTTCTCAACTAACTTTCTCAAATACAGACTCACTTAGTTAATATAGAGTTAACCTAACCAATTGTCAACTAACCATAACCTAACTAATGGTTAACAACTAACCCTAGTGCCAGCTCATATAGAGATTCCTACCAGTTTGCTTTATTTGCATGGGCTCAGTTTTTATAAGAGCCCGTTTGTCTCAACACGGAGGCCCGTTTCTGTTGTTTTGATACTTGAGGAATGATTTGCATGGAGTCCGTTTGTTTTGGGCCTCTGCTTTTTTTCATTTGACAAGAAAATGATATTTTTTTAGGGAGATTCACTATTATACCCAATATAGAAGCCTAAATTATATAAGAACCCTATATTAAATTGACTTTATAAACACACCCAAAGTTCATTTACAACATACCAAAAAGGCTTTTAACTTCTTTTAAATTACAAAATTGTTATTGATTTCTTAAAACAAACCCAATCACAAAATCTCATAAAAAAGCCCAAAACACTCAATAGGGTATCAAAGTAATTTAATAATAAAAAATAAATTCAATAGGGTCAGCTATCATTTTTTGGGTGTATTTTGGGTTTGTTTATAGAAATTAAATGGTGTATGGTTTATTTATAGTTTTAGTGCTAAGAATGGGTATATGACTAAATCTCTCTATTTTTTATGGTCAAGTAAAAAGAAAAAAAAAGTCTTTATGGTGAATAAAAATCTCTTAAAACTCGGCGATAGTCTAAATTGCTTTAAATTAATCTAATATGCAGGAAAGGTGATTCGAACTTAAAGCAGAGTCACTGCCTTGACCAACTGGCTTAATCAACTGGTCTGCATGGGACTTGGCCTTTAAATGTTGATTCTACTTTTGTCTAAATTAGCTTTAAGGCTACATAATTTTGAATTTTATTTACTTATTTCTTTTGGAGAAATAATATGGGTAGGTAGCTTTGCATTTGGTTCAACTAGAGTGATTTGCATTTGCCAAGTCTATGACTAATCTGACTGAGATGGTACACAAGAATCAACATCCAGAATTTCCTACAAATTGAAAATTCTCATTGAGCACAACTTTTCTTCATATTAATAATTCTTGCTGCTATTGCTTAAAGTAGATTTTCAGAACAGCAAACACATTGAATTACAAACAGAAAAGCATAGAGACTGTAGAAAAGTACCATATATTAAAGCTCAAACTTTTGAGATACATTACAAAGATTGATGCATTCTTTTCTTTAGTACATTTGTATGTACATGTATTCCACAGATGAATAAAAATTCAAAAAGAATGTGTTTTTGGTACATACTGCAGAAGAAAATAAATTCAAAGATACCGACATCATTCTCTCGCTGTTTGTATATTCAAAGATTATAAATTTTAGTATAGTTTGGTTACTGGTGAGCTCCACTGTACAAGCAATAAACTCGCTCGAGTAACCATGTAAAAATCACACCAAAAGTATAAGAAAAGAAAAAAGAAAAAAGAAAAAAAACAAAGCTCAGTCAATTTGATGTCTTGTTTCCTATCTCTGCAGTTCTTGCTTGCAAAGAGGACAACAAGATATGATCCTGAGCCACTGATCAACGCACTTGAGGTGAAACATATGCGAACATGGCAACTGCCTTACTTCTTCCGTGTCTTTATATTTAGCCAGGCAAATACAGCAATCCTGTAAACACAAGAAAAGGATTAAGAGACAAACTAATTATAGAGAAGAAACTGAGGTTCTCATGTGTGAAGAAACCCCAAGCAGGACACATACTATTTGCAAAGCAAGGCCAGATTTAGTTTTGTATGTATAACTATGACTTACTGGATCTTCATTTGCAAGGCATCCTGAATCACAATCATTTCCGAGCTCTACTTTGGTGTTAACTTCTTTATATCTCCAGCTGGGAAGTTGAGAAATTTGGTCATCAGATGCTGCTTTATCAATGGACCCCATGTTCATGTTGTATCCAAGCAGGCTGCTCATTAGGGGAACACAGCAACATAGCAGCACAAACAGCAGGAAGGGAAAAGAGTAGCTGATGGCATTCCAGGCAAGCAGAGAGATGCAGAGCACATGGAGTTTTGGAGCTCCAGGAAATGAACTAAAGCGAGAATCGAAGACCCAAACATTACCCATTACAAACCATATTGCAAAGAATAGCTCAAGTGAGGTCCTACACCTGTTCATCAAATGTGTGGTCCTGTAAGTTACACCTTATATCAGAATTTGAGATGTGCAAGTTTCCATATATTTTACTCTACAAATATGTATCCAAATCTTTCATCACAACCATAATAACTAAAAGGAAGTAACGGAAGCCTAGAAAAAGTACCTGGATTCTTCAGTGCTTCTCTGCTGTTCCATGTCAGAGAGGTTGAAACCATCTCCTTGAGACAAATAAAGTAGCCTGTAACGCCCGAAGAGCACCAGCAAATTGAGAACACAACCAATATCATACCCAACAATCCAAATTCTCATAGGCCAAACCGGCCTCTCGTTCTTCGAAACAGCCAAAGTAATTGTGGTGATACTTATTTGAACAACCAAAGCAATAAATTCCAGCATCATCCAAGTGCTGGAATTGAAAGGGTTTGACCCAAGATCAGACCTTGAACCATTTTGGTAGTGGAATACTCTTCTTAAGAAGATGAACCATCTTGCTCTTGATATTCTCATAGCCATTCTCATTAAGAATGAAGAAGGGGGAGCTCTAGAGGACCTGGTCCTGATTATACTAACAGCCGTCCGATCATCTCCTGGAGAAGTTGATGAAAATGAAACCGCACTGCCAGCAGAGTTACACATGGGCTCTGATGGAAAAAGGTAACGGGTATTCATCGAGAATGATTCTACTGGCCGCTATATATATGGATTTAGAAAAGTGAACTGAAATTTGGAGACTAACATGAAATATATGAGACTTGTATCATAAAAGTTGTGCTGGGAATTTTCACAAATATGTGGCTTGCAGTTGGCTTTGTGGAAGGAAGCGTTGTATTAGGATATTCATGCAACTTTCATGTTTTCTTCAGTAATTGTCATGCGTGAGAGTTCAATGAAGCAAAAGGTGAAAAATACCATTTGGGTTGAGCATCCAAAAGCAGTGGATCTAGAAGCTTGTATCTCCAAGGCCTTAAAGCTTCAGGCTTCAGCTTGGAACTAACAACAGCATCTCAAAACCCCAGGTGATCAGAAACTAAGAAAATCTCTCTCCTCTAAAACCAACTCTAAAATATCCCAATCCAAATAAAGCTTACAGCTTTATGCTGACAAAACTCATTTAGGCACAAACTTCTTATGGATTCCTTGGATATATTACCTCAAATTGAATAACCCAGAAAATTAATCACCTTTCCATCAAAATTTTCAAAAACCCACAAACCCAAACACTTTCAAGACCTCAATCTCTCACCCCAAAAGCACAAAACATGCAGAAGAGGTCAAAAGCTTTGTTGGGTATCAAAGGATGGACCTCAACATGAACAGAATGAAAGAAACTGAAGTCTATAAAAGGGGGAATTGAGTAACAGGAGCAGCCAGCAGATGGGTGTGAAGGGCATGTCAGAAAGGTGAAGTTGGGTCTTCAGATGGTGACCAAAAATCCAACTGCCAAAGGGCTTTGCTTTGATTCAAAGAGAATCAGAAGGTTTGGAGGGAAGGAAGCTAACCGTTGGCCTAACTTCCCTCCTGCGTTTGTTTATTAAGTAAGCAAAAGTTGAGAGCTACTTGGCTGCTTCAACTGCAAATCTATCTTTATCTGCACTGCAATAGAAAATTAGGAGAAAAGCAAAGATATTTTTTTAGAATTTTTAAGTTGATAAATCTCGTTTTCAGAGTTTATTGGATGAGAGATAAAGTGATAATTTGAAACTTAAGCTTAGTATTTTTTGTTTAAGCATTTGTTAATTTGAATTCTGGCGGGTACAGTGCCCTGTGACATTTGTGTGCTAAGCGGTTGGCCACCTAATCCCATCATCATCAGTAGCTGCATTATTTTGGAGTTCCATCCATGGACCCTCTTTTGAGTTATGTTTTTCATGTAGGCCACGCCATTCTGGCTTGCTGTCCAATATCTAAATTTTTCTAACATTACTTATCCTGCTACTAAGTACTATGCTTACTTCTTTTTTCTTCACATGAACCAACAACAGACAATTTGGTAGGTCATATTTTGAAAGAAAATGCAGGGACCTCTTCTTATAATGTTTGTGACGGCCAGAATATTTTTGTAATTACTTACCCTTTCTATAGTTCTATTGAAGAAGAATAAATATTAGAAAATTGTCATATACTTTGTTTGGTATTTTCTTATGATTATGTTTGTGTCTAAAATGACATAGTTTTTGCAAAGGACTCAATAATGTAATGGTTTGGAACAAATGCTCTCCCATGAAGGTCATGGGTTCTAGTCGTAGCATGTTATCGACTCTCTCAATAGAAAAAGTCCCAAAAAAATGACCTCGCTTTCGGATTTAAAAGATAAGTCAAATCTTTTAGATTTAAAGATTTCACATCGACAAGATAATTAAATAAAATCCAAGTTAATCGTCGTATTTTGCTAAGCATAGCAATTCAAGGATAGTGACTCTTCCATGTTATAAAGTAACAGAATAGTAGACGTGTCATTCAATTACTACACTTGGCGATCTGAAAAAAGACAATTCACAAAATTGAAACTCCATGGAGTAAATAAAATTTGGGCCAAATCAGATTCAATAACGTAATTAGGAACATAAACACGCATTGACACACAAATTATCACAAAAGGGCCCATTAGGACTTTGAATATTTGAGGGTCGTACAACGTCGTTAGAGTATTCAAAATGATTTCCAACTCCGCTGCATCCTTCAGCAGCAAGCCACGTAGCATTATCCTTCATCAAAATTATATTGGATAAGTAAAGACTTGAATCTTATATCATGAATAAATTAGGGCAAAAAATCATGTTGTCATTCTCGTAAATTGTACAAATTATCTAGAAATGTAGAAGATTTCATTTTTTTAATTGATACAAATGATATTTGAGGAAGGGGAATTCGAACACAGAACTTGGGGTGCAGAAACAATAGCTCTTTTACCTCCCGAAAACTTATAAATGTCTCATTAAGAAGTATATGCAGCTCATGACATATGGATGGCGCCATGATAGTGAATATTCCAACCCATTTAACATGCATGCTTCTCATTCGTGATTGAAGTTGAAGATGTAGAAATTGGCTTGTTTAATTTGGGTCATTACTAAGATTAAATTTTGAGAAAGCTGCCTCTGGATTTATAACATGTCTATTGTATTTCATTTTAAACTGTAAATTCATGAGAACTTGAAAGCAAGTGTTGCCCCTATCTTTCACATACTCACGTTTCATGTATGAGTCACCTAATAAAAGTTTGATTTAGGAACTCATATTGACTAGAAATTAAAGAATAAGAAACCAAAAGGAGAGTCAAAATCAAGCTTGGTATTTCGTAATTGACCGAAATTTGACCACCTTGGCCGATAATTTTGTGGCTACGTGCGCTGATAACTTTGGCTTCACGTATTAGTTGTGATTAGTGAAGCAAAGGAGAGTCGCATTCGTGTGCATCATATATGTAACACCTAAGCACATTTGAACTTTCATCTTAAATTCGGGATATCTATAATTAAAAGCTTTCGGCTTGGTTGCACGCGTACGTAACTCACATGATTAGTTAATATAAGATAAATGAGAGATTACATGATTAATTAACTTAATTAATCTTTTTTTAAAGGATTATTACACGTGTCACTATTATAACAGTTTTGAGAAGCAAGAGCCTCCATGTACACTTGACAGAAGACATCAGTACATGATCTTCTTCGTTCGTTCTTTCAAAGTAAACATAAAAACGCAGAGGATAACACAAAAATCCCATCAATACCCAAAATCCACAGACGGTGTTTCACTCCACGCAAATCACCAAAAAGGCCAAGTTTGCAACTTCACAGTTGATGAGCTAGAAATCAATTGCATAAAATATGAGAGAGAGAGAGAGAGAGAGAGAGAGAGAGAGAGAGATGGGTACCGTTTCGAGGTTCCAGGAGAGGAGAGTGGATCCAAAGCCTGTGTATCTAATGCGAGGGAAACACTTGCCTGCAAGCGGAGAAACAGGGAAACTTTCCGGGCGACTATACTATTTAAAGCGTATAGCCGCGCGGCTCTACTAAATATTAGAATATATTTTTAAACAGTAGAGCGGCTATACTATTCGAATGTGTTTTAAACCGTATGGCCGCGCGGCTATACCTGTGAAATTTATTAGAATATTTAAATGGTATAGCCGCGCGGCTATACTGTTTAAAATACATTCGAATAGTATAGCCGCTCTGCTGTTTAAAAATATATTCTGATATTTAAATGTTATAGCCGAGCGGCTATACTATTCGAATGTATTGGCCGAGCGGCGATACTTGTAAAATATATTAGAATATTTAAACAGTATGGCCGCCCGGCTATACTGTTTAAAATACATTCGAATAGTATAGCCGCTCTACTGTTTAAAAATATATTCTAATATTTAAATGGTATAGCCGAGCGGCTATACGATTCGAATGTATTTTAAACAGTATGGCCGCACGGCTATACGTGTGAAATATATTAGAATATTTAAATAGTACCGCCGCCCGGCTATACTGTTTAAAATACATTCGAATAGTATAGCCGCTCTACTGTTTAAAAATATATTCTAATATTTAAATGGTATAGCCGATCGGCTATACCGTTTAAAATATATTCGAATATTTGACTAGTATAGCCGAACGGCTATACGCATTAAATAGTATAGTCACTCAGCTATACTGTTTAAAATATATTCTAATATTTTAATACTATAGCCGTAGTAAAGCCGAACGGCTATACCGTTTAAAATATATTCGAATATTATACTAGCTGCCATCGCCTCTCACTCTGTTCTGCAACTCCTGTCTCTCCAGTCCAGTAACCTCAAGATACTCACCTCAGTCTCTACCCAAAATCCGCAGACGGTGTTTCACTCCACACAAATCACCAAAAAGGCCAAGTCTGAAACTTTACAGACTCTATTCTATTTCATGAGCTAGAAATCAATTGCATAAAATATATGAGAGGGAAAGGTACCGTTTCGAGGTTCCAGGAGAGGAGAGTGGATCTAAAGCCTGTGGATTTGAATCTTCTTCTTCTGGGTTCTCGGGTGTTTTCTGCACTGATGGGTTTTCAGGAACAGGGATAGATCAGTTCAACAATCTATCAGTCTCTCCTCTTGGCACCACCAGTCTCGAAGACAAAGATCACAATGCTTCCATATGCATATAGATTCCAATAATTTCATAATTCAACCGGCATTGGTAGACAAATACGGTGGATATAAAACTAGAACAAAAGAAAAAAAAAACCTTGATTATTTTAATCGTATAGCCGCGCGGCTATACTTGTTCAAATATAGTAGATTGTTTTAATAGTATAGCCGCCCGGCTATACTATTTAAATATATGGCCGAACGGCTATACGTTTTAAAATATATTCGAATATTTGACTAGTATAGCCGCGCGGCTATACTTGTCAAATATATTATAATATTTAAACAGTATAGCCGGCTATACTGTTTAAAATATATTCGAATATTTAAATAATATAGCCGCTCGGCTAAACTCTTAAAAATATTATAATACTTAAACAGTATAGCCGCCCGGCTATACGTTTTAAAATTCGGCTAAATATTAGAATATATTTAAATAGTTTTAAAAATATATTCGAATTTTTAAATTGCAAACACTTCTTGTTGACAATTCTTTGCCTTGAATCTGGCTGCAGTCGACTCCTCCAATTGTCTGTGTCCATTGCGGGCTCTCCATCTCCAGAAGGGCTCATTGAGGGCTCTCCATCTGCAGAAGGGCTGTCATCATCATCATCATCATCATCAGTGTACATCTCGTCTGTGTCAACTGAGGGTTCTCTTGAACCACCTTGAGGAGGCCGAGGCGTCTCATTATCAGTATCCATCAGTTTCTAACCAACAAAACACACCCTCAAACAAATAAAAACAAAACTTGAACTCCAAAAGATCGGAACCAGAAATTATCAGTACCCTGCTCCTATATACTAAAGGGTAGGGTCTAAAACCAGGAACAAATCAACCTAACAATTAGATAATGGATTCCGATCTTTAGTAAATAGGAGCAGGGTACTGATAATTTCTGGTTTCCGATCTTTTGCAGTTCAAGTTTTGTTTTTTGTTTTGTTTGAGGGTGGTGTGTTCTGTCGGTTAGAGCTGATGGATACTGATAATGAGAAGCCTCGGCCTCCTCAAGGTGGTTCAAGCGAACCCTCAATGGACACAGACAAGATGTACGCTGATGATAACGAGAGCCCTTCTGAAGATGAAGATGGAGAGCCCTCAATGAGCCCTTCTGAAGATGAAGATGGAGAGCCCTCAATGAGCCCTTCAGGAGATGGAGATCCCTCAATAGGAACACATGGTCTGTGTTGCAGCTTTCTTTGTATTTTGGATAGCAATGTAGTCTAAGTTTAGCATGGGTTTCTTTTTACAGTCGGATTACCTACGGAAGATTAGTCTGAAGATGCTAACAATGGAGACCAAGTCTCAGAACACAACGGCCAATTCTTTACTGTCCAACTCTGATGGTAATAGGATACAACTGCCATTGTCTCCCTGCTTGCATGCTATTTGACGTATAAGGATTGTGATATTTGTGTTTTATATGGAAAGCTGCAGGTTTGACAAAACAAAAATAAGGTCCTGTGTTGTGTAGCTTCGTTGTTGTTGCTTAATTGCCTGAAAATGGTCTACTATTTCCTCCCCACAGGTCTTATCTGAAGAGACTCATTTCTGATATCTACGTTGGCGGTTAATTTTGTGATGATTGAATGAGTGTCAAATTTTGTGATCATTTTGAAACTTCCCTGTTGGTTGTTGCTTTTCTTTTTTACGTACATTGATTTGAGACATATAATGGAGGTGACATTTTGAGCATTGTTTGGTGATTAGATGATCACGGTGATTTCACATGAGGGCAAGCAAATAGAATTGGAAACAATAATCCCACAAGAATAAGGAAATTGTAAGAAAAGAGAAAAGCGCATACTTAGCCTAATTTACTAGCTTTTTCGCTTACGTATCTAAAATAGGTGTGTAGGGTAGAATACCATGATTCCCATTCAGGTTTTCTACATGTGATTGTTACCAAAACAACAATGCTAATAACTTTATTTGCTACAAAGTCTTGTTACTTTTTATATTGTTGTTGTTTTGCTTAGTCGTGTCTGTCGCTCTTTTTGTTTCTCAGCACCCACTCCTCCTCAAACCAGAGCAACTTCAGAAGCTTAAAATGCTCATGACCATGTTGGAGCGCCTCATATCATCAGTCTTAGAGATTTCCAAAAGTTGCATTTCAGCAGAACAATATGTCAAGCTTGCTACAATAAATCTATGTGACTCCATCCAATTTCGTTTTATGGTGGTACATTCGAGTAGTTTCTGTGAATAAAATAACGACCACAGAATCTCAATGTTAGGTATAGTTAGTTTTTTTAATATATACTATACAGCATAACGTTCATATGAGAGCACTCCAAAGAGACCTTTACTCTTTTTACTGATTTTGTCAAATCCGTAGTTAACAATAATCATGCAATGTTTTATGTTTTATGTTTTATTTTATTTTTGTCTGAAAATACTTCATTAAAAGGCGCAAAAACCACCAGCAAAACAACAAGACAGAAATACAAACAATATGCAAGCAAACTAGGATAAAAAAGAGAGCCTAGAAGAAAGCCTAACCCAAAGGAACCTAAGTAAATTACTAAGCAGAGACCTCCACAGGAAGACAGGGAAGGCCGTCGGAAACCAAAACACCCACAAGAGACGGTGGTGGCCTTACAGTCCAACATTCCAGTTGCACCACTTTAGCTCCAATCGCAGCTGCCTTATGAGCGGCGCGATTAAAATGCCTAGGCACCCAATTCCATCTAACGTCGCTAAAGAAGCTTGATAATTTGTCATACTCATCCAGTAACGGTTTGACTGTCCAAAGCCCATTGTTTGAAGCCCCCCTTGTACCTTCCACAAGCACCTTTGAGTCCATCTCTAGGATAATTTTTCTATACCCTCAATTGATTGCATACTTGATAGCACATAGACCTGCAGCTGCCTCAGCGACCAAGGCTGCACTACAATGGAAAGGCGTTGCCAGCCCCCGACTAAACAAGCCGTCCTCATTTCTAACTGTTGAGATTTCAATAACAGAGCTTAGTTTTGGGGAAGAAGAAGAATATAAAACGTTGCAGAGAAGAATAGAGATTGAGAGAGAGAGAGAGAGAGAGAGAGAGAGAGAGAGAGAGAGTTTGTTACTGAGCACTGATCATAGCAATGCACACACTCCCACACTGATTCATTCCAAAGGAAAGATCCTATTACGTAATACAAGGAAAAGGAATGAAATCCAGCCTTACAATAGTGTCAGCAATATGAGCTAGACACTTGGCACAAAACTAAGACATATGAGTCCTACAATATATGATTGAATCTAAGCCCTACACTTGTCTAGCTAAAGATTAAACCAGTAAATTAATAATTTACATTTCAACATGACTATCATTTTCTCACCCAGAGGGGCAGATTCATGTCATATCTGCAAATTTAGAGTAATGTGAAAGCAAAATCCGAAAACACTTATCTACATACAAACCGAGCAGGCCAATGATCAATGTAATCTGTCTGCAATCGCCTTAAGCTGCATTTAAACATTACATAACTCATCACTCAGCACAGCATAACACGAAGCGTTTAAACAGAAGAAAAATTACAAACTGTTTGCTTTAGCAAACCTGCCGACAATGGCCTCGGTGATATTCTTAGCATTCAAACGCTTAGGACCATCTCATATCCAAGTCATCTGCCCAGACGGTACCTGTAATATCAGAACAAATTTTCACACATCAGAAGTGAAAAGCAAGCTGGCACACCATTGTTAGCATGAACTGATACTCTCATAGCTACTTTACAAGTTACAACCTTGGTGGCCAAAACGACGCTCCTCGCTCCTCCCCTGACCTGAGTCTGGGCTCGCTGAACCACTGGATGCATATTTCTGTACAGTCGAAGAAATTGATGCCGGACAGGAAAGCTTGGTCGAGGAGGCCAAACGACTCCGGAAACGTGTTTTGCTCGCCGAAAGTCATCGTCCCTGCGAAGAATGAATATATATTTGAGGATGAGAGGGAGGGCCAAAGAATTAGACTCATAGTCGGTAAGATTCGGGGCGAGGTTGAAGAGAGGCACCGCCATTGCTTCGCCTGAGAAGCTCCTTGAGTTTGTCAACTGAGTGGAACGGGAAGGAGAAAAATCAAAGTATCTGCAATATCGGCGCAAGTTTGGTGGATTTTCAGGGGTTGAATAAGATAAAAACAGAACCGAGTTACTATCTATGTGTTCGAAAAATCGTCCAACAAATACAAAAATAAAAAAGTAAAAAAAAATCCGCCTAGGCGGGCTAGGCGGGTTGGGTCCTTTTTTTTTTTTTTAATATTTTTTTTTGCCTGACTTTAAATAAAACCTAGTCTTGGAGGGATATGGAGAGTTAGATTTAGAGGCCTAGCGTTTCATTTCAAGTATTTTTCTTTGTAGTAACTTTTTCCCATGTTTTATATCAATTATGATTTTTTATAATTTATATATCCTTTTATTTTGCATGATTTTGGTATAAATTTATAATTTATAATATAAAATTATTATTATTATTTTTTAAAAACGCTTAGGCCCGATTACTCTTCTAGCCGTTAGGCCCCTGCCTACCGCCTAGCGATTTTTAGAACATTGCTATCTACATCTATAAAATTCCTCATTGCACCACATAATTGATATAAAATATTTATTTACTAAAAACCACCCTCAAATCAAATTATTTTTACATTGATAACTACTTTATGCTGATAATTGATACAAATATTTATTTACTAGCATTACCATTTATCCTTATTTTTTTTAATCAAATAAACAATCTTTATTACTTCTTCAAAAACAATCAAAATAACATTCAAAAAACAACAAGAAAAACTGGACAAAGGAGGTGTACCTAGGGTGACCTCATAAAACTTTGCCTTGAAAACTCCCATTGGAGGAAAATTCGATCAAGGAAAAAGAGTACCACACACCTCCCTAAAAAAAAAACTAAGCATCTTCTCTATTCGCCACTAGCGTAAACCAGCCCAAAATAATCGCGGCCGTTCACGTAAGCCGAAGTTAGCCAAAAAGTGCGCCACTTCATTCCCTTTGCAAGGTTGATAAAACACGTCACGCCCTTGCAAATGCACCAATAGATTCCTCACATCTTCAACCAGATTGCCTAGATTGCTCCAACATTCACCAAATCCAGTACCAAGCGACACGGCCTCTTGAGAATCATAAGCCAAAAGAAAATTTTGGTAACCTTTCCACAAAGCCATTAACAAACCTTCCCGCATCGCAGCGAGTTTGGTTCCTAGAACATCAAGTCCAACATGTCCATCACATGCAAAACCAAAATAAAACTCACCATCATGGTCCATTTCCCCTTATTCATATCTTATTAAACTATTTTCTATTAATTTTGGCCAAGAAAAACTATTTTCCATTAATACACTCTTTTAACTTGCTTTCTTTTCCATTTCCCAAAATTAAAAGTGGATTTAGAACATTTGTAATGACAAAATAAGGGATAAGAGGGCAACTAATTATTGTTTAGTTTACAATTTAATTTTAGAAAATCCATCAAATCATTTTGGTAACATTGAATTAGATCTTCAAACATCTACAATTTTGATTTAGAAACCTAAAACATTTTCATTTTCTAAGTATGACATCCGTTTATTTGAAGGGCTAAAATAAGATAATCGATGTCATATATCTTTATATTTTCAGTTTGATTTCTCAACCGATAAATGATCTTGCATAACATAACATGTAGAAATCTTCAGAAAACTTAGGGCACATTGTAGTTGTACTATCGTGTCTATAAGTGGGTCCTTTCAAATTGCAGCATCCCAACATGTCCATGTGCATGTATTAAATGTTGAGATACATGTTAACACATCACCAAAGCGCTCTCCAAACTCCATTTCCAATCCAACATGCCAATTGATCCCTGAATACGTGTTAACACAATCAATCATACTTTATAATCCAAAAAAACATAAACCAAAAGTTCCATCAAACCAATTTCACCCATAGGCACATGCATATGATGTACATAGACATGTGTGTGTGTGTGTGTGTGTTCATAATGCAGTATATTAATACTCAACATTATGACTTAATCAAACTATTTAGTCTAACAAAGGTGCATTAATATTGTTTGGTAGATCTAAGGTGATTCATGACCAGCAATAACAACACAGTTAGAAGACTATATATATATATATGTATGTAATATTCCATGTTACATTTAAATTTGAAGACTAATATATGTAAGACCTAAGCACATTTGAACTTTCATCTTAAATTCGGGATATCTATAATTAAAAGCCTTTGGCTTGGTTGTACGTAACTCACATATGATTAATTAATATAAGATAAATGAGAGATTACATGATAAATTAACTTAATTAATCTTTTTTTAAATAGTCAAGTCGAATGGATATACTTTTTAAAATAAATTGGAACATTTGACTAGTATAGCCGAGCGGCTATACACTTTAAATTTATTCAAATATTTAAACAGTATATAGCTTTAAATTTATTCAAATATTTAAACAGTATAGCCGCGCGGCTATACGTTTTAATATGTTCTAAAATTTAAATAGTATAGCCGCGCGGCTATACTGTTCAAAATATATTCGAATACTTAAATAGTATAGCCGCGCGGCTATACCGTTGGAAATATAATCGAATATTTAAAACATATAGCCGCTCGGCTATACCTTTGAAATATGTTCTAATATGTAAATAGTATTGCCGTGCGGCTAGACGTTTGAAATATATTCGAAATTTCGTGAATTGAAAAGGAAGGTTTAAGCTGTTCAAAATCTTAACTTTGATTGCATTTTTAGTTTTTGCAATTCAAGTTTTGTTATTTTGTTGATTAGAGCTGATGGAAGAGAACCCTCAATTTACAAGCACGAGATGATGATCAGCAGAGCGCTTCTGAAACTGGCGAGCACTCAATGGACACAGGCCCTCGTCCATATGATCCCAAGGAAGAAAGCAGTGGAGGTTCTAGTGGATGTGTGGAGCGCTTCTGAATATGTTCATGTCTATGTGCGATTATGAATAAAAAGCATTACCTTCTGACAAAAAAAGAATTCTTGCTTGAATAATATATGTTTTTTATTTCTAAATTTTTAGTACTTTTTAATATGCAAAAATGAAAAATGAAAGTGACAATATGCAGATGACGTGACATTTTTATATAATTATATAGTTTTGGTAAAGTTTATTATATAGAACTTGGAATCTGATGCTAGTTCTGCGTAAATCGACGGCAAGTCTTCCATTTGACTTTTGAGCACGACGAGATAGTGAAATGAGGGAAACTTCCTGCAACTTAAGTGAGAAAGAGAGAGTGATCTTCATCTTCAAGTTGCCAAACCTTTCTCACTCTGCCAAAAGGTAAGAACTCTAAGCTTAGTTCATTTCATTATCTAATTGTTAGGTTGACTTGTTCCTGGTTTTAGATCGTACCCTTTAGTATATAGGAGCAGGATACTGATAATTTCTGGTTTCCGATCTTTTATAGTTCAAGTTTTGTTTGAGGGTGGTGTGTTCTGTTGGTTAGAGCTGATGGATACTGATAATGAGAAGCCTCGGCCTCCTCAAGGTGGTTCAAGCGAACCATCAATGGACACAGACAAGATGTACGCTGATGATAATGAGAGCCCTTCAGAAGATGAAGATGGCGAGCCCTCAATGAGCCCTTTTGGATATGGATTGCCCTCAATGAGCCCTTCTGGAGATGGAGATCCCTCAATAGGCACAGGCGATTGGAGGAGTCAATGGCAGCCAGATACGAGGCAAAAAATTGTCAACAAGATGTAAGTATGTCTAAAGAAAGAAAGAAAAGCTAGTAATCATAGGCGTCATAAATGATGGTGTACTTAGTGAAATTTTAGTTTCTGTTCCATTTCTTTAACTTTCAACCCAGAAGCATGTTACTGGTTCATGCCATACAAGAGTTTGTATGGAAGTGCTCATAAGTCGTAAATACAGTTTGTGATATATGAGGGATAGAAAATAAAACTGGATTTTTATTAAAAAGATAATTTTGTATGTGTTGGTACAGCCACATAAATGTTTACTTACATGAAACCAGGAGTGCGCTTTTATGTATTCATACAGAAATGACTGCATATATCAAAGCTAACAAGCTTGAATGATATATAAACCCTTTTGTGTGAATTTATTATTCATCCTGAATTCAGTTTTGTTGTTAAGAACTGTACCTCCATGCCATACTTTGATGATGGTCTATAACTTTTATTGATTGTGTTGCATGTAAAGAATGGAGACATTGAATATGCATCTCCCTTTCACTGGTCAAGAGGGATTACAGGAGCTCAAGAAAATTGTTTTGAGGTTTGAGGAAAAGGTTTATGCTACTGCCACAAGCCAGGTACTTCAATTACTCTTGGGTCCTAATTTTTCTTGATACATGACATGTAACTGTACTTAGATATGCGCCTATATATTACATATGTAGTTTCTAAAATGTACATGGTCTGTGTTTCAGCTTTCTTTTTATTTTGGATAGCGGTGTAGTCTAAGTTTAGCTTGGATTTCTTTTTACAGTCAGATTACCTACGGAGGATTAGTCAGAAGATGCAAACAATGGAGGCCAACTCTCATGGTAATAGGATACTATTGCCATCGTCTCCCTGCTTGCATGCTATTTGACATATAGAGATTGTGATATTTGTGTTTTATATGGAAAGCTGCAGGTTTGACAAAACAAAAATAGGGCGTTTACCTGTGTTGTGTAGTTCGTTGTTATTGCTTAATTGCCTGAAAATGGTCTACTATTTCCTCCTCACATGTCTTATCTGAAGAGACTCATTTCTGATATCTACATTGGCAGTTAATTTTGTGATGATTGAATGAGTGTCAAATTTTGTGATCATTTTGAAATTTCCCTGTTGGTTGTTGCTTTTTTTTTTTAGGTTGATTTGAGACATATAATGGAGGTGACATTTTGAGCATTGTTTGGTGATTAGATGATCACGGTGGTTTCACATGAGGGCAAGGAAACAGAATCGGAAACAATAATCCCACAAGAATAAGGAAATAGTAATTAAACCCTAAGAAAAGAGAAAAACACATACTTAGCCTAATTTACTAGCTTTGTCGCTTACGTCTAAGATAGGTATTTAGACCACCATGATTCCCATTTCCAGGTTTAGAATCATAGTTGTTATTTGGAGACATTATATCCGTGACTTCATTCTTTTTCCTTCTACTCTAGTTTTGGCATCTTCGTTTCTTCATGAGTGATGTTGAGAAAGAAAACGTTTTTACTTATTGTTGAGCTGTTGATAGTATAACAGTAAAAGTTTTGTTTTCTTTGTAAAACATAATTTGTGGATACTTATGTTCTGAGTAGAAACTAGAAGAACAATCTTATCAGAAGTGTCTTTCAATGTGATGGTTGTTTATCAAATATAGTTTCCCATGGCTGTACTATCTACACTCTTATGTATTCATAATCTTGTTTTGCTTAAGCACTTGGGCTTTTAGCGTGTTCTCATACTGTTCATGTCATGTGGGTCTTTTAATAAATACACTTCATGTTTTTTGCAGGATCATTTTTGACGGAATTGGTTCCCATTTTTCTTGATCAAAGTTCTGAAGGTAATTTTTTTCTCCATTATTACCTTCATAAGAAAAGTTTGTATGATTTTATCACTTATAATTTTGTATCTCAGTACCAACTCTAGATTCCACAGCCCCGGCAAGACATGCAAATGGAGCTGACTGGCAAGAGGAGGTCTATCAAATGGTAAGATTCTCTGCCATGTCCTTTAAATGGTTAGGATTATAAAGAAATATAAGCCACTGTTTTAAAAAGGCAATTGAAGGCAGGGTTAGCTGCCGGATTCTATTCAGGCTCTAACAGGACTGTCAGCTGCTGGATTGGGAATAGGCTAGGAATAGATGAAAAACGTTTATAAGTACTGGAGAATCAAATTTTTTTTCATATCCCATAAGAAATAAAGTTCTCTAAAGACTATCTTCAGATTCTTGAACAAATATAATCTCAACAGTACATTTGCAAAGAATTAAAATGAAGCTAAATGAACAAAAATACTCTTTAGTCCAATACTATGTTATTATTGCTTTGGGCTACTTCATTAAGCCATCAATCATCAGTTGCAAAATTAATCAAATCTCAAGTGCATTGAATGATGAATTCATGCTTTCTGGATGCATGCTTGCATGCATGAGATCTTTTCTGTTTGGCTTTGTTTTTTAAAGCATTTAACACAAAAGCTTTGACTGATGTATTAAATAAGGAGCTAGTAAGGATCAAAGAATTGTAGTGCTAGCTACTTTAGTGTCTGCCAGCATGTAGATGTAAAAAAGTTCTTTTAATAAGTCTTGCTGAATTTAATTTGCAGATCAAACTCATGAAGCAGGCATATGTACCCGAACTAAGTGAACTGCATCAGAAAATTGCTACTGGACTTCAGCAGGTATGTAATGACATCATCTTTTTCTTCTTATAATTTGTTGCTCAAGGTTATTGTGGTGAGGGCCTGTGCTAGTTCCTTCCTCCTCATGACAGATCCCTTTTTAATTATTGCAGCCATGTAGACTGTCTACATGGGATTGTTACCACACCAACAGTGATAATAACATAAATTACTTCCTATGTTGCTGTTATTTTGGTTACTCATTTCCATTGTTCTTTCTCTTTGCCAGTTTGATTCTCTTCCACAACAACCAAAATCAGAGCAGCTTGGCAAACTGAAAATGTCCAAGACCAATTTGGAGCACCTCATATCAGTCTTACAGATTTCCAAAAGTAGCATTTCACCTGATTTGAAGGACAAGTTGGTTTTATATGAAAAGCAGATAGTAAATTTTATTAATGTAGATAGAGGTGGGAAGCCAGTTTCTTCTCTGCAGCAAGTGCAACTCCTCACACCCCAGCCCATGCAGCAGTCACTATCTGAAATTACTCAACAGCAATTTTATGGAAGGAACCCACAGTTGCAATCAATGAATTTACAAGGTTCTGTGGCAATAATGCAGCAGAACAATATGACAAGCTTGCAGCAAATGTCTTCTTCATCTGAGGTTTCAACAGCACAGCAGAGGATGATGCATTTGCTGCAGCCTAGTTCCAATATAGAATCAGGACAAGGATTTGCACTGAACTCATTGCAGCAGTTTGCTTTGGGCTCTGTCCCACAAACTCTTGTCAGTGCTTCCCAAGAAGCGGACATGACTGCCTTGTCATCACAGAGTGGGGTTAGTATGCTGCAGGCAAACTTTGTTTTCCAGCAACCTAGTCAATATGCTGCACCGGCCAATATTCCTCAAAAGCTTGCACTGGCAAGGAGTAGAAGGCTTAATTACTTATTCTTTAGGCTTATTATATTCCATCACACTTCCAGAGCCCGAATTATATTCTATTAGGAGCATGCCACCGTGAACATCAAACGCTCTGTAGTATAATAAGATGTTATTCTTTTCTTTTGTTCATTGGTTAGACTTGTTTAGTTGAATTTATGCAAGCATATAAAGCGATAGCATTCTTTAATGTTCATTTGAAATTATTACTGATTTCTTTTGCAGGACATTTCATCAGAGTGGACCTTTTTAATGGCTAGCTTTGTACTAGAGATTTTGTCAGCTGCTTGTGAACAGTTATCCTCCCGAAATAAGCCTCTTTATGCATTAGGTGGTATGTTGTTTGCTATTGCAGCTTTTCTGACCTGCATATGGGAGCTTGTAGACAAGGTTATCAAGGACAGAATTGTATTGAGGAGGAGGGAAATGCTGCGCATCCCTTATTATCCATCTCCCCATAACACACCCGGTTTCAACTTAGCTGACTATTATGGTCTAGCCGGTGCCTTCTATCAACTGTTTTGCGCAACATTTGAGTGGTTTCATGTCCGCAAGGGTGTTGATAATCCTATAAAATTTTCAATTATGCCTTTAGTATTTCTTGTGCTTTTGGCTTGTTCTAGAGTTAGGGTTGAAAGGTATACCATAGATGAGACACTGGTAGATATTGTTTAGACAAAGAATCATTTTGAGTTATTAGGGCCCTCTCTGAGGATATTGAAATTTCAACACATTAGGCTCATTTATATTCCTTTAATCCATGTAGTGTGGCCTTGGTGTGGGAAATTTCATGGAGTAGTGGTTGTGTAAATGTCAATGTTGTTACGTAGTCGTCCTTCTGTATAGATATTATTTACATGAGGTTGTGAATTTGAGTTATCTGTCCGCATTCAACTTTAGGAATTTAAAAATATATGTGTTCTGATTTTATGTTAACATTATGGATGGTGTGAAAAACACAATTAGCTAGTTGTTGGTTTATCTAAGCCTACGTAAGTCATGCAGCAGTCACAATCTCAAATTACTCAAATGCAGTCAGTCTCATGACAATCAAATGAGCCCACGCCAACTTACAAGGTTCTTTCTGTGGCAAGCAATTCAGCAGCAGAACAATATTTTCAATTAGCTTGCAGCAAAATCCTGTGTGAATCCTTCTGTAGTGTGGCCTCGTGGGCATGCGCATCTTTCAAAGTTCCATGTTTGTCGCCATTAAAAATGTAAAGACGTTTCAGTCTATTTGTTAACTCATCATGGGTCGAGTTCATGTGCAACCATGAATAATCCATCGAGTTGTCATTTTCAAATGTATCAAAATTGAATTATTGCGTGTGTGGTTCGTGACAAATTCATGCTTCAAATTTGCTTAAATGGATAGTATACATGTTCATATTTACAATCACCATCATCGTTCAAATTTAGCAACCTTTTCACAATTTTTTTTTGCCTTTTTCTGGTGGGATTTCATTTGAACTTGCCATTCAATCTTTTATTGTTTTGTTTCACAATTTTTCTTTTGGTTTGGGTAGATTCGATGGAGAACAATAATGGGAGGCCTCCTCAAGTTGCAGAACCATCAATTGATGCAGGAGGGGATTGGAGGAGTCAACTGCCGCCAGGTGGACGGCAAAGAATTCTCAATCGGATGTAAGTTCTTCAAACAATGAAAGTAAAAGAATTTATTGGGTTGATTTATTATTCATCCATGCTTTGATGGTCATTAACTTTTGTTAAATGTGTTGCATTGCATGTGAAGAATGGATACACTTCAAAAACTTCTTCCCCCCGATCAAGTGGGACAGGAACTCATGAAAATTGCTGTAAGGTTTGAAGAAAAGTATTGTTCTTCCATGAACTCTTCTTGGGGTTCTATTTTTCCTGCTACATTTAATACTTCTTAGACAGTGCTAAATGTAGGTGGTTAAGTTGGAGACAATATCGATGTTAGTATATGGTAAATGGATCAAATGATTAAAAATATGAACATAAAGGGCATTTGTTGTGTTCTTGTCTTTACAGTTGTTTTTACTTGGAAATGTTTAGATGACCCTAACTTGTTTGTGTGTGTGTGTGTTTTTATATCTTCAGAAAACATAAGTAACTTGCTTCAGTTGTAAGCCAGTTGCTGTGCTCCTTTTAGGTTTGGGCATCTTGTTTTGCAGCTTCCATTTTCCTGGCTTGCAATTCAATATTGCTGTTTTGTTTGACAGTGTGTTTGGTTGGTTAGATTTTATGGATATCGATAATGAGAAGCCTCTGCAAGGTTAACCGCCAATAGTCGCCGGCAATAGGAGGAGCGAATTGCAGCCAGATTCACAGCGGGGACTTGTCAACAAGATGTAAGCATGCTCAAGTGGTTAAAAACATTTAAAAATATACATCTGAGGTTCTAGGTTCGATCCTCCCTTCCCCAATATTTCTTGTATTAAGGAGAAAAAAAAAAACTAGAAATCATGGACCCTGTGAATTAGCACAGGCTCCGTGAGGGTGAACTAGTCGTTTTCTTTTTAGTTGAAGCTTTTGGTTTTCTTCTTACAAAGTTCTGTGGCAACAATTCAGCACAACAATATGTCAAGCTTTGCAGCAAAAACCTATGTGATCCGTACCAAAACAAGACTTGTATGTTCTAAACAAACAAATTGATCAATATCAATATCTCCTACATTGTTGGCCAGTTCAACTTTTAATTTGAAACTTGTGGAATCTGACTAAATATAATTAAGCCAAACCTCAGGAATTTTTTAGTAATAATTTTCAAAAGTACCAAAATTGAAATGCCTTGTAATTTTAGTCGGACGTTACTCAGTTTGAGTCTTGCCGTTAATCAAAGGCTTAAAATGCCTCACATGCTAGCACTTGATTTATAAGTTAATAACTCAGTTGAGTGGTGGTGGTATTCATGAACATGTTTACGTCTCCGTAGTCAAAGTCGAAATAAAGGAATTGAGTTCTAATTAAGAAATTCAAGGTGTGATTTTCGGGGGGGCTATAGCTATAGCTAGAGAAACAACCTATCGTGAGTCAATTTTTTTCACCATTACACCCTTCTGTTATGTCGGAAATTCCAAACTTGTCCATTCACTTTAATCAAATAAAACAACACCAAAAACTATTTTCAATTAATTAGTCAACGACTTATAGGTCATCAATATCATTCCTACTAATTTTGGATACTTTAAAAAACAGCTTCAATGGAAATCCGAATTCAATTACCGTTAACACACAGGATTAAATTTTTCTTTTTGAAAATACAAGGGATATAGGGGCAACGGGAATCAAATCTATCACTTTGGATGTAGAGGTAAATACGGTTGAAATCTATCACTTTAAAAAACATATGCCGGAAATTAAGCCAAGTTAGCCTACCCAGATAAAAAAGACAAAAGACAAATATTTTTCCTCAGCTACCAATCAAAAGATGAAACGAGAATTTCATTGTTTAGAAGACTGAATTCTGAAGCAACCCAACCCGTTTCTATCCAATTGACAATTGAAGTTCCCGTCTTCTCCTACTTTAAGCTTTTCTCTTCAAGTCCGAATTGCTCCACTTCCAGTTCCAGTCGAACCAGTCCCTTCGAAGAAAACGGTAATATTTTATTCTTTGTTTTTTTTTTTGGTTAATTTTCCTTGCCACTTCCGTTAAAATTGTTCGATTATGGTTTTTCATTCGTCGCTCAGATTTTCGTAATTTTTGCTGGGTTTCCGATAGTATGTGAATTGCAAGCTGTGTTCTTTGGATTTTTGCGTATGTGACTCTAGGAATAGTGTAGTGGAGAGAGTTTCGTGACAGAAGCTATGCTTTACAATCACCATCATCGTTCAAAGTTAGCAGCTTTTTAACAAAATTTTTCATCGAACTTGCTACTCAATTTTTTTTTTTGGTTTTGTTTGACAGTTTTTGTTTTGGGTTGGTTAGATTTGATGGATAACGATAATTGGAGGCCCCCTCAAGTTGGAGAACCACCAATTGATGCAGGGGATTGGAGGAGTCAACTGCAGCCAGATTCACGGCAAAGAATTGTCAACAAGATGTAAGCTTCTTTAAACAATGAAAGTGAAATAATTTAGTGGATTGATTTCCTATTCATCCTGAATTCACTTTTGTTTTGAAGTGCTCTACCTCCGTGCCTTTGATGGTCATTAACTTTTCTTAAATGTGTTGCATTGCATGTGAAGAACGGATACACTGAAGAGGCATCTTCCCTTCTCTGGTCAAGAGGGATTACAGGAAATCGTGAAAATTGCTGTAAGGTTTGAGGAAAAGATTTACATCGCCGCCACCAGCCAAGTACTTCCATTACTCTTGGGGTCCTATTTTTCCTGCTACATCTCATACTACTTAGATATGTATATATGTGCTACTATTTAATTTCTTACATATATATCATCTTTTTTGTGTTATTTATATCGGGGATACTGGATATCAATGCATTCTAAGTTTTATGTGGACCTCTTTTCTCCAGTCGGATTATCTCCGGAAAATTTCTCTGAAGATGCTCACTATGGAGACAAAGTCTCAACACAGAATGGCCAATTCTTCACAATCCAACTCTGCTGGTAAAAGAAACAGGCTCCCTGATCTGGGTGAAAAAAATTTGACAAAAAATGTGCTTTTGTTTCATGCACCTACACAGATCTCATTTACACTTTCAACTATCCCTTTTGTTTCCCTGCATGTATGCTTTTAAAAATGGAGAACTAATGTTTACTCATACATAGCTTTCTTCTTCCCACATGTCTTATATAAAAAGATTCGTTGTTGATATTTATATTGGCTGGTAAGCATTCAAGTCTGTAATTCATTTGTTGTATATTCTTTCAGAAAAGGGATCAAATGATGAAGAATATGAGGGACATATAGGGCATTTATTGTGTTCTTGTCTTTACGCTTGTTATTACTTGGAGATGTTTAGATGACCCTAACATGCTTTTGTGTGTGTGTGTTTGCTTAAGTTGCTTCAGTTGCTTCAGTTTTAGGCCGGTTGCACCATTACACCATTCCCTTTGGTGTTCCAATCTCTGTTGAGGAATTGGCGCTTATGCATGTGCTTTGTTGTTTCAATTATTATTGTCATTAATTTTTCTCATTTGGTATTTATGCTTTTCTATTTTGTTTCAGTAGGTTCTTTCGGTGTGCAACCCCAAGCCCTCTATCAAGGGCAATTACTCTCCATGCAGTTGTCGGCGAATCAGTCTCTAGCACACCAACAACTATTATCACAGAACATTCCGAATAACATTCCTCCTGCCTCTGGTTTACCCCCGACTCCCATCCCAAGTACTGTATCCTAACATGCAAAATATGTCTGGAACTCATAGAATAACCCCAAGTTTGCTCCAACTTTTTATACATTAGATTCTTTTTTTGACATCCAATCCAGTCAAACTGATCTAATTCTTAGGTTTTATTCCTCGTTTTATATGGTACCCTTTATACGACCAAAAGAAAAATTGTTACCCTTTAGAGTGGAGCACCCATTGTTTCTGAATTTGGCTACTTTTAGGTTTGGGCATCTTGTTTTGCACTTTCCATTTTCCTGGTTTGCAATTTAATTTTCTGTTTATTTGACGGTGTGTTTGGTTGGTTAGATTTGATGGATACCCATAATGAGAGGCTTCTGCAAGGTGGTGAACTGCCAATGGTCGCAGGCAATTGGAGGAGCCAATTGCTGCCAGATTCACGGCGAAGAATTGTTGACAAGATGTAAGTATGTTTAAAAAGAAATAAAAGCTAGAAATCATGGATCTCATAAATCATTACAGATTCCGTCAGTGTGTACTCATATTTTTAGTTGAAGCTATTTGTTTCTTCTTACATGTGCACTCACCAGTGGTCATTACTGGGGTCCTATATGTGCATTGGGAATGCAAAAGAATTGGTCTTACTAGATGTTTTAGAATGACACTTGGGCCGAATCTTATTCTCGCTTTCGTTTCTTTACCCTTGTCAAGTTGAAGTGTGTTATTTGGTTCATGCCAAAAAGGAGTTTGTATGGAGGTGCTGATAAATAGTAAAAGATTGACCATGCCTATCTAGTAGCTTTTATATCAGAGACAGCTTTGTCTTAGTTTTGTCATAAAAGGGCAATCTGAAATTCTCAATATTGAATGCAGAGGCAAGTTAGCAGTGAGTTTAAAATTGGAGGCACTAATTGAAAGCAAACATTCTGAGAGATATGGTGGATATATATCAGACAAAGACATCATAAAATAGACTCTGTACTGATGCATGTTCATATACATACATGATATGAAACCCACATGTGTTCATTCATGTGGGTGCTGGACTAGTTTGGATGCTGGACTAGTGACTGCTGAGGTCTGGCTCCATATAATGCGTGCTTCGGATATTGAAGCTAAAAGATAACGTACTTTTTTCTGGACTAGTAAATGCCATTGCTGTATTCTTCTTTGGTTTTTTCCCCTGTGAAGTCTGCTGATGGATTATTCTTTGTGCTTAATCTAATCCCTCACATATATTTTTCTTTCGGGAGTGATTCTTTACTCTGAATTCATGTTGTCAAGAACTCCAACTCCATGCCTTCATGATCAATAACTTGCTAACTGTGTTGCATGTGAAGACTTAATACGTTAAGGAGGCATCTTCCCGTCAGTGGTCAAGACGGAATCGACGAACTCAGGAGAATTGCTGAAAGGTTTGAAGAACGGACTTATGATTCTTCCTCAAGCCAGGCACTTCCATAACTCTTGGGTTCCTAATGATTTAATTTTTTTTTCTTCCATAGTACATGCAATGTATTCTAAGTTTTGTTCTCTCCTTTTCCAGTCTGATTACCTACGGAGAATTTCTTTGAAGATGCTCACCTTTGAGGCCAAGTATCAATGGACAGCACCCACAGCCGCCCCCTCCAACCTGAAACGGCGTCGTGTCTTCCCTTGACATGTGGAATTTACGCATTTCGTGACTTGGTCTTAAATAAAATGCACATATTTGTGATGAAAAATTTCAGAAACTCAAGTGTTTGTCGAAGAAGAGCAAGAAACAATTTCTAAACTGTTTCTAATGCTCCTACTCTAGTAGGAACGCTATATTTGTATTTTATATTATATATTATATATTGTATATTCTTGTTCCACAGGCAACGTTGCTCTTTTCTCATGGGTCGAACTTCGCCCAAAACTTGCAAATCAAGAAGGATTTAGCAAACCACCACCACCACTACCTTTTAGTCATGCAAAGTTGTCTCCGACCCAAAATGTGATATATAAACCCACGACCATTTTATTTACACACCCTAAATTTCTGACACACTAACTTTATAAATGTTAGATGGATCACGTATAAACCATGAATTTATAACAAAAGGAGTGTAATTATTTAGGGTAAAACAAAAGACAACCCTTTTTTTATTAGTGTAAGTTTCTAGCTATTGAGAGAAAAAGATCCCGACTAAATATTTAATTTAAAAAGGATAACGCAATAAAGTTATACAATTAAAAATATTAAATGCAAGAATAAATAAAAGAAAAGAAAAACATGTCCTGCATTTTGAGAAGCTAGTATTTTGGATATATTAAAACAAAAGTTATAAAACTCGTTCTAAAATTATAAAAAGAAAAAAGAAAAAAACAATTCATATGTGTGTGCCAAGGGACTAGTATAAATTTAAGCCAAATAATAATCCACAATTTAGATTAATGCGTGTGCCGGCAAGTGTCAAGAGGCTAGTTTAAAGTATGTGCTATATTTACGCGGGTTAGAGCGCTTACTGAGAAGTTAGTTATTCATAGAAATAAAAGGGTGCTGTAGTGGAAGGTTTCCGTGGACTGAAACGGAAGTTTCCGGTTGGGGTGGGTGATCACCCAGATGAGGAGCAAAGATAAGTGGCAAGGCAAGTGGCAAGTGGCAACGATAATGGTTTTATTGTCTTTTTGTCCCATGAGCTTATTCTGAACCAAACTAAAAAAATCAGAAATTTGAAAAAATGACCCTAAAAAAAATATTCAGATATTGATGCTTCGTTTAAAATAGGATTTAGTTGTTTCAATCTTTCTCCACTTTGAGTCTTTGTGCCTGAAAGCCCCCTTCTTCCCCTAATGTCCAAATTCGGCAATTTTTCTTTCATCTCCCAAATGCTTCCGCTTCGAGCTGCCTAGTATTTTCAATCTTCATAAAGAAACGGTAAATTTTTTATTTTATTTTTTTCAATTTTGTTGGATTTTTTTTCCTTCTTTTCGATAGAAACAGATTAGGGGTTTGGTGTAAAATTCATTGTTGGGTTTTTTTTTTCCTCTGATTGTCGAAAATCGTATTGAGTTTTCGATTGTCTGTGAATTGTAAGCTTTGGTTTTGCATATGTGAATTCAGGGATTGTATATTGGAGAATTCAAGCATCAGGTCAGGTTCCTGGAACCATGCATCAACCACAAAACGTAATGGATCAGCAAAATCAGTTATATCAATCTCAAAGAGCCCTTCCTGAGACATCATCAAGTATGATTTTTGCAATTATGTAGTTTCCAACATTTGTAATTGTTGCTTTTCTTATCCATGTGCTTTCATGTTATTTAGATTATCATAGATTCATGTTTTGGACAGAATTTTACTTTTCATTTGGGTCTTTTTATCAGGTTGCATTATGGGTCAACACTGTCATTTTTATGAGATTTAGCTGGTTTTGTGATGCAAACAGGCTTCTTATTTGTATGTTTGCTTTTGTGGTGCTACACTTCTTTTGGAAGACTTCTGGAGAAATATATTTTGTTATGCCTGCTCGATGTATGGGTCTAGATTCCATGAAAATAATCGAACTTTGGAATGTTATCTTCTCCGTATTTGACTTCTTTTATTAAAATATACATGGATGCACAATGGACTTAGTCAACAGAATGTTTGTGCCGGCTGTCATGCCAAGTAGGTGCACTCCACCTTTATACTTTCATAGTTTCAAAACTTAGATAGTTTACTGATTGTTTGCTGTGACCGTCACTGAAGCACAATACAAACACACAGTAGAGTAGTGTATACAATCCTGTTAAATAGGTGCATCATCCTTTCTCTGTCAAACACGTTTATCCCGGGTTGTGTGCTCTATATTGTTAAACCACATATAATGTCTTTTCCTATGCAAAATATCCGGTTATATTAAAGGATAGAGCTAAAACAAGCCATGTCAAGTTTACATTTTTTAAAAGGTTAATTAGCAATATCTAGTGGACGTCAAATTTTGTGAATTGTGTTTGCTAATTAAATGATCAGTGTGGTTTAAGTTTATATGAAAGGAATTGAGGGCGTTGACTAATATAGGATGCAGCACACTGGAGGAAAGATAAATGAAGCAAAATACCAAATTCAAGATAAAAATTTCAGCTTTATTCTTGTATTCTCAATATCAATAGGAGGAACTAGGGCTCAATATAGAATTGACCTGGTTATATAGGAAATAGGCTTTATGGGCTTCGGTTACTCCTGTTTTTGAGGATTTGGCTGTCTCTGCTATTATGCGAGATTTGTTAGTGGTTGTGAAGTGATGTGTTGCTCTTTTCTTTTTTCCTGGGTGGCCGTTTTGTTTGCTTTTGTCCTCTTTTCCTTTGTTTGTTTTGGTCTTGAGGTTGCTGTTTTCTTTTGTTTTGCCCTTGTGGATTCCTTATCCACTTGCTTGTTTCTTTGTTTATCTCTCTGAATTTATAAAGTTTCTATTAAAAAAAATATATATATAGGAAATAATCCACAAGGATAAGGAAATAGTAAGCCTACTAACAGAATAGATTCTATGTAAATATCCTTGTTACTAGTTTTGCGTCTACTCCTAAAATAGGCATATAGACCACCTTGAGTCCCAAAGTATACCTTTCAACTCTGGTGCTTCTTGTTTATAATCAAAGTTGCTTGAAGATTTTATATCTTTGACTTTACTGATGAAAGCTGAAGCTTTTGTTTTCTTTCACTTCAGGTTTTGCATCTTTGTTTTTTCTTGACTTACGGTGTTAGAGAAAATGTTCTTACATATTGTTAAGCTCTTTTCCAAACGTTTCTATTTCTTTGGCAAAAAGTAAATGTGAAACTTTTCCTCATAAGCAGAAACTAGGAGCAAATCTTATCTGAAGTGTCTTTCATCCCTTTGGTTTTAAAAATATGGTTTTTAATTCATGAATTTTGCTTCAATTGGTTTATAGATGAAGAGTTTTTTTGGTGGAACCTTATTATTTTGCTACTTTGATTATTAAATACAGTTGCCATGGATTGTCTACAATCTAGTGCGTGCATAGTCCTGTTCCACTTTAGCTCATGAAGCTTCTACTGTGTCCTTAGACTGCTCATGTAATGAAATGATGTTTTTAATTCTATTTTACAAAAATACATTTTAAACTATTTTGGACAGGATAGTTTTCCATTTTTCTTTATCAATGTTCTGCAGGCAATGATTTTTCTCAATCATCACCGTCTATGTGCAAATATCTGACATATATTTCTGTATATTTTATAGCATCTCTAGATTCCACTTCCCAGACTGGACATGCAAATGGGGATGATTGGCAAGAGGAGGTCTTTCAAAAAGTAAGATGCCCTGACTTGTTGTCCATTAAATGGCATTCGCGTTGGATATAAGATTAGAAAGAAAGAGAAGGCGCAATTTGGGGTTTGGCTGTTTGTGTAGGGATTATATACAGGATTTATGGGGAATGTAATTAACTGCTGATCATATAGGAATATATTAAAATGCATGGTTTAGTATAGAAAAAAGGGCATAGCAGGTAATATAACTTAGGAATACACTTTTCAGGAAAATGGCCTTCACATGTGATATAGGGTTGAAAAGGGAATTGACGGCAGGGTTTGCTGGGATAACAGTAAATATCGGTAGGAATACATATACATTGTATATGGGTAGAAAATCAAATTTTCTATTATTTTCAGTTGAAAGAAGATTACATTCACTATTACTATATTATTAAAAAGGAAGTTAGGGTAGGTTTGGCTGTCTTGGTAGGATCGTATTCAGGCTCTATCTGAACTGTCCATACCTTACGTACAAGCATGCATGAAGTCATACTTTCCAAATTCATTGTTGCATGCATGAGCTCTTTTCCGTTGGCACTGTATTTTGAAGCATTGGACAGGAAAACTTATAGATGCATGAGCTACTACGAAACAAAGTCCTTTCTAATCATCTTTGCCTTTCTGACTCGATTTTTGCAGATCAAATTCATGAAGGAGATGTACTTACCCGAACTAAGTGAAATGTATCAGAAAATTGCTACTAAACTTCAGCAGGTTTGTAATCACTTCATTTTTTTTCCCTATACTATTTGTTGCTCAACGTTTACCATTGAGCAGCCTTTCTCTTCAAGGATATTGTGATGATGGTCGATGATAGATCCCTCCAACTGGATCTACCTTTTACTTATTCCAGCCATGTATACTGTCTACATGGGACTGTTACCCCACCAACAATGCCAATAATGTTTTACCTTTTTCAGTTACAAAGCCCATAATATTATTTGCTACAAAATCTTGTTACTTCTAATATTGGTTGTTTTTTTGCTTACTCGTCATATATGTTGTTCTTTCTGTTTGCCAGCAAGATTCTCTTCCACAACAACCAAAATCAGAGCAGCTTGACAACCTGAAAATGTTCAGGACCATGTTAGAGCGCCTCATATCTGTCTTACAGATTTCCAAAAGTAGCATTTCACTTGGTTTGAGGGACAAGTTGCTATTATACGAAAAGCAGATGGTAAATTTTATTAGTGTATATAGACCTACGAAGCCAGTTTCTTCCCTGCATCAAAGGACAGCACCCACAGCCGCCCCTCCAACCTGAAACGGCACCGTGTCTTCCCTTGACATGTGGAATATACACATTTCGTAACTTGGTCTTAAATAAAATGCACATATTTGTAATGAAAAATTTCAGAAACTCAAGTGTTTGTCGAAGAAGAGCGAGAACAAGTGTTTGTCGAAGAAGAGCGAGAAACAATTTCTAAAGTGTTTCTAATGCTCCTACTCTAGTAGGAACACTACATTTATATGCTTGTAATAATCCTATATTATATTATATTATATTGTATATTCTTGTTCCACATGCAAAGTTGCTCTTTTCTCATGGGTCGAACTTCGCCCAAAGCTTACAAATCAAGAAGGATTGAGCAAACCACCACTACCTTAGTCATGCAAAGTTGTCTCCCGCCCAAAATGTGATATATTACCACGGCTATTTTATTTACACACCCTAAAATTCCGACACACCAAATAACTTTACAAATGTTAGATGGATTACGTATAAACCATGAATTTATAACAAAAGGAGTGTGATTATTTAGGGTAAAACAAAAGACGACCCTTTTATTAGTGTAAGTTTCTAGCTATTGAGAGAAAAAGATCCCAACTAAATATTTCATTTAAAAAGGATAAAGCAATACAGTTATACAATTAATAATATTAAATGCAAGAATAAATAAATAAAATAAAAACTTGTCCTGCATTTTGAGAAGCTAGTATTTTGGATATATTAAAACAAAAGTTATAAAACTCGTTCTAAAATTAAAAAAACAAAATAAGAAAGAAAAAAAAAAATTCATACGTGTGTGCCAAGCGACTAGTATAATGGCTCGTTTGGGACTGCTTCTTTAGAAAGTACTTTTACTCATAAGCGCTTTTATTATAAAAAAATTTGAATTTGCATACAAAATTAAAGTGCTTCGTGGAAAAACACTTGGGAGTGCTTCCTGAAGAAGCACATAACAGGTGCTTCTCCAAGAAGCGCTTCTAAACTTTTCTGTCAAACGCTGTCAGAAGCGCTTTTAATTATCAGAAAGCGCTTTTGGCTCTTCCAGAAGCACTCCCAAACAAGAATTTAAGCCAAATAATAATACACAATTTAGATTGATTTTGATGCATGGGCGGGCGAGTGTCAAGAGGCTAGTTTAAAATATGCGCTATATTTACGCGGGTTAAAGCGCGTGTTGAGAAGCTAGTTATTCATAGAAATAAAAGGGTGCCGTAGTGGAGGGTTTCCGTGGACTGAAGCGGAAGTTTCCGGTTGGGGTGGGTGATTGCCCAGATGAGGGGCAAAGACAAGTGGCAAGGCAAGTGGCAAGTGGCAAGTGGCAACTTATAAAGTTGCAACGATACTGGTGTTATTGTCTTTTTGTCCCCATGAGCTTATTCTGAACCAAACTAAAAAAATCAGAAATTTGAAAATAAGACCCCAAAAAAAAAAGTCAGATATTGATGCTTCGCTTAAAATAGGATTTAATTGTTTCGTTCCAACGCATCAATCAACTCAATCTTTCTTCACTTTGAGTCGTTGTGCCTGAAAACCCCCTTCTTCCCCTAATTTCCGAATTCGGCAATTTTTCTTTCATCTCCCAAATTCTTCCGCTTCGAGCTGCCTAGACTTTTCAATCTTCATAAAGAAACGGTAATTTTTTTTTTTTTCAATTTTGTTGGATTTTTTTTCTTCTTTTCGATAGAAACATATTAGGGGTTTGGTGTAAAATTCATTGTTGGTTTTTTTTTTTCCTCTGATTGTCGAAAATCGTATTGAGTTTTCGATTGTATGTGAATTGTAAGCTTTGGTTTTGCATATGTGAATTCAGGGATTGTATATTGGAGAATTTCATGACAAAATCATGTTTAAAATCAGCTTAAGTGGATCCATTTTCGGACACAAAAAAGATTTAATATTTGGAAACTTTATCATCGTTTAAGTTTAGCATGTTTTGTACAAATTTTGTGCCCTTTTCGTGGGTTTTCATTGAAGTTGCTCAATATTTTCTTCTCTTTTGTTTGACAGTTTGTTGGGTTCCTTGGATTTGATGGATACCAATAATTGGAGGCCTCCTCAAGTTGGAGAGGCCCCCATGGATGCAGGCGATTGGAGGAGTCAACTGCAGCCAGATTCAAGGCAAAGAATTGTAAACAAGATGTATGTGTTTCTTTCGAAAGAAAAAAGCTTAGTGGATTGAATTATTTATCCCGAGTTCACTTTCGTTGTTAGTAACTTATTTTAAATGTATGGCATGTGAAGAATGGATACATTGAAGAGGCATCTCCCTTTCTCTGGTCATGAGGGATTACAGGAGCTCAAGAAAATTGCTGTAAGGTTTGAGGAAAAGATTTATACTGCTGCCACAAGCCAGGTACTTCAATAACTCTTGGGTCCTAATTTTTCTTAGTATATGACAAGTAACTCTACTTAGATATGTACTGATCTATACATATGTAATTTCTTAAATCAACATGGTCTGTGTTTCAGCTTTCTTTGTATTTTGGATAGCAATGTAGTCTAAGTTTAGCATGGGTTTCTTTTTACAGTCAGATTACCTACGGAAGATTAGTCTGAAGATGCTAACAATGGAGACCAAGTCTCAGAACACAATGGCCAATTCTTTACAATCCAACTCTGCTGGTAATAGCAACAGGCCCCCTGATCCAGGTAAAAACAACTATGGAAACTGTGCTCCCATTTCATGCACCTATACAACTTTCAGTTACTCTGTGAACTACTACTTTCTTCTCCCAGCATACATGCTTTATGAAATGGAGGGGGGTTGTTATTCTATTTTATACGTAGCTTTCTTCTTGATGGTTAAATGCTTGAAAAACCATATCGTTTCCTTATTCCTACATTTCTTACCTGAGAAGATTCATTGTTGATATCTGTTGGCTTGTATGGTGAAATTTCAAGACTGGAATCTGGTTGCTATATCTTTTTCCTTAATTTTTTTTTACTTTTTTATCTGTTTGGAAATGTTTATTTGGTGTTTATTCTTTCTATTTTACATGAGTAGGGTCTTTTGGTATGCAACCCCAAGTCCCCAATCAAGGGCAATCACTCTCTATGCCTTTGTCAGCTAATCAATCTCAGCCACGTCAACAACTCTTATCACAGAACATTCAGAATAACATTCCAGCTGCTGGAGTTCAAAGTTCTGCTGGCTTATCATCTGCTCTACCTCCTTCGTCCAGTTTAACCCAGACTCCTATTCCAAGTATTGTTGGGCAAAATCAAAACATGCAGAATATGTCTGGAACTTCACAGAATTCATTAGGGAACTCCATGGGCCAGGGGGTATCCTCCAATATGTTTGCTACTTCTCAAAGGCAATTGCCAGGAAGGCAACAGGTAGTTCCACAACAGCAGCAGCAGCAGCAGCAATCCCAGAATTCCCAGCAGTATATGTACCATCAACAGTTGCAACATCAGCTTTTGAAGCCCAAATATCAGCAGGGAAATATCCCACAACTTGTCCAACAGCAGCAACAGCAGCCGAACCTATTACAACCAACTCAGTTGCAGGCTTCTCAGCAACCTGTTATGCAAACATCATCTGTTATTCAACCTTCTGTGGTGCAATCATCTCTCTCTAGTCTTCAGCAGAATCAACAATCTGCAATTCAACAGTCAACACCATCTATGCTTCAGCAGCATCCACAGTCTGTTCTCAGACAGCCTCAACAACAACAGGCCTCTGTTGTTCACCAACAGCAAACATCAATGCCACAACAGCCAATATTACCCCCACAGCAGCAGCAACAGCAGCAGCTTATGGTGCAACAGCCAAATGCTACGAGCTTGTCGCAGAATCAGCTAATCGGACAACAAAACAACGTTGGGGATATGCAGCAGCAACAGCAACAACAGAGGTTACTGAGCCAGCAGAATAACATTTTAAACCTTCAACAACAGCAGCAACAGCAGCAGCAGCAGCAGCAGCAGCAACAACAACAACAACAACAACAGCAGCAGCAGCAGTTAATGGCTCAGCAAAGCAACCTTTCAAATATGCATCAGCCACAGTTGGGCCCTCAGAGTAATGTTACTGGGTTACAGCAACAGCAGCACCTTGGAACTCAAAGTGGTAACTCAAGCATGCAAACTAATCAGCACTCTGTACACTTGTTGCAACAATCCAAGGTTCCAGGGCAGCAACAACAACAACATCAGAGTTCATCTAACTTGTTACCCACTCAAGGACAGCAGTCACAACCTCAGGCATCACAGCAACAATTGTTGTCACAGATTCAGTCACAGCCTACACAGATGCAGCAATTGGGTTTGCAACAGCAGTCAAATTCACTGCAACGAGATATGCAGCATAGACTTCAAGCATCAGGTCAGGTTCCTGGAACCATGCTTCAACCACAAAACGTAATGGATCAGCAAAAGCAGTTATATCAATCTCAAAGACCCCTTCCTGAGACATCATCGAGTATGTTTTTTGCAATTATGTAGTTTCCAACACTTGTAATTGTTGCTTTTCTTATGCATGTGCTTTCATGTTATTTAGATTATCATAGATGCATGTTTTGGACAGAATTTTACTTTTCATTTGGGCCTTTTTATCAGGTTGCATTATGGGTCAACGCTGTCACTTTTATGAGATTTAGCTGGTTTTGTGATGCAAACAGGCTTCTTATTTGAATGTTTGCTTTTGTGGTGCTACACTTTTTTTGGATGACTTCTGGAGAAATATATTTTGTTATGCCTGCTCAATGTATGGGTCTAGATTCCATGAAAATAATCGAACTTTGGAATGTTATCTTCTCGTATGCGACTTCTTTTATTAAAATATACATGGATGCACAATGGACTTAGTCAACAGAATGTTTGTGCCGGCTGTCATGCCAAGTAGGTGCACTCCACCTTTATACTTTTATAGTTTCAAAACTTAGATAGTTTACTGATTGTTGCTGTGACCATCACTGAAGCACAATACACACACACACAGTAGAGTAGTGTATACAATCCTGTTAAATAGGTGCATCATCCTTTATCTGTCAAACACGTTTATCCCTGGTTGTGTGCTCTATATTGTTAAACCACATATAATGTCTTTTCCTATGCAAAATGTCCAGTTATATTAAAAGATAGAGCTAAAACAATCCATGTCAAGTTTACATTTTTTAAAAGGTTAATTCGCAATATCTAGTGGACATAAAAGTTTGTGAATTGTGTTTGCTAATTAGATGCTCAGTGTGGTTTAAGTTTATATGAAAGTAATTGAGGGCGTTGACTAATATAGATGCAGCACACTGGAGGAAAGATAAACGAAGCCAAATACCAAATTCAAGATAAAATTTCAGCTTTATTCTTGTATTCTCAATATCAATAGGCGGAACTAAGGCTCAATTATAGAGTTGACCTGGTTATATAGGAAATAGGCTTTATGGGCTTTGGTTACTCCTGTTTTTAAGGATTTGGCTGTCTCTTCTATTATGCGAGATTTGTTAGCGGTTGTGAAGTGATGTGTTGCTCTTTTCTTTTTTCCTGGGTGGCCTTTTTGTTTGCTTTTGTCCTCTTTTCCTTTGTTTGTTTTGGTCTTGAGGTTGCTGTTTTCTTTTGTTTTGCCCTTGTGGATTCCTTATCCACTTGCTTGTTTCTTTGTTTATCTCTTTGAATTTATAAAGTTTCTATTCAAAAAGAAAAAGAAAAGGAAATAATCCACAAGGATAAGGAAATAGTAAACCTACTAACAGAATAGATTCTATGTAAATATCCTTGTTACTAGTTTTGCGTCTACTCCTAAAATAGGCATATAGACCACCTTGAGTCCCATAAGTTTACCTTTCAACTCGGGCGCTTCTTGTTTATAATCAAAGTTGCTTGGAGATTTTATATCTTTGACTTTACTGATGAAAGCTGAAGCTTTTGTTTCCTTTCACTTCAGGTTTTGCATCTTTGTTTTTTCTTGACTTACCTTAGAGAAAATGTTCTTACATATTGTTAACCTCTTTTCCAAACGTTTCCATTTATTTGGCAAAAAGTAAATGTGAAACTTTTCCTCATAAGCAGAAACTAGGAGCAAAATCTTATCTGAAGTGTCTTTCATCCCTTTGGTTTTAAAAATATGGTTTTTAATTCATGAATTTTGCTTCAATTGGTTTATAGATGAAGAGTTTTTTTTTGTGGAGCCTTATTATTTTGCTACTTTGTTTATTAAATATAGTTGCCATGGATTGTCCACAATCTAGTGCGTGCATAGACCTGTTCCACTTTAGCTCATGAAGCTTCTACTGTGTCCTTAGAATGCTCATGTAATGAAATGATATTTTTAATTTTATTTTACAAACATACATTTTAAACTATTTTGGACCGGATAGTTTTCCATTTTTCTTTATCAATGTTCTGCAGGCAATGATTTTCCTCAATCATAACCATCTATGTGCAAGTATCTGACATATATTTCTGTATATTTTGTAGCATCTCTAGATTCCACTGCCCAGACTGGACATGCAACTGGGGGTGATTGGCAAGAGGAGGTCTTTCAAAAAGTAAGATGCCCTGACTTGCTGTCCATTAAATGTCATTCACGTTGGATATAAGATTAGAAAGAAAGAGAAGGCGCAATTTGGGATTTGGCTATTTGTGTAGGGATTATATACAGGATTTGTGGGGAATATAATTAACCGCTGTAACAAGGGTAGATACTGGTGATCATATAGGAATATATAAAATTGCGTGGTTTAGTATAGAAAAAAGGGCATAGCAGGTAATATAACTTAGGAATACACTTTTCAGGAAAATGGTGTTCACATGTGATATAGGATTGAAAAGGGAATTGACGGCAGGGTTTGCTGGGATAACAGTAAATATCGGTAGGAATACATATACATTGTGTATGGGTAGAAAATCAAATTTTCTATTATTTTCAGTAGAAAGAAGATTACATTCACATATTACTATATTTTTAAAAAGGAAGTAAGGGTAGGTTTGGCTGTCTTGGTAGGGATCGTATTCAGGCTCTATCTGAACTGTCCATACCTTATGTACAAGCATGCATGAAGTCATACTTTCCAAATTCATTGTTGCATGCATGAGCTCTTTTCTGTTGGCACTGTATTTTGAAGCATTGGACAGGAAAACTTATAGATGCATGATCTACTACGAAACAAAGAAATCTGGTGATATTACGGTATCTGCAAGCATGTAGCTACAACAAAGTCCTTTCTAATCATCTTTGCCTTTCTTACTCGATTTTTGCAGATCAAAGGCATGAAGGAGATGTACTTACCCGAACTAAGTGAAATGTATCAGAAAATTGCTACTAAACTTCAGCAGGTTTGTAATCACTTCATTTTTTTTCCCTATACTATTTGTTGCTCAACGTTTACCATTGAGCAGCCTTTCTCTTCAAGGATATTGTGGTGATGGTCGATGATAGATCCCTCCAACTGGATCTACCTTTTACTTATTCCAGCCATGTATACTGTGTACATGGGACTGTTACCCCACCAACAATGCCAATAATATTTTACCTTTTTCAGTTACAAAGCCAATAATCTTATTTGCTACAAAATCTTGTTACTTCTAATATTGGTTGTTTTTTTTGCTTACTCATCAAATATGTTGTTCTCTCTGTTTACCAGCATGATTCTCTTCCACAACAACCAAAATCAGAGCAGCTTGACAAACTGAAAATGTTCAGGACCATGTTAGAGCGCCTCATATCAGTCTTACAGATTTCCAAAAGTAGCATTTCACCTGGTTTGAAGGACAAGTTGGTTTTATACGAAAAGCAGATAGTAAATTTTATTAATACAAATAGACCTAGGAAGCCAGTTTCTTCTCTGCAGCAAGGGCAGCTCCCCCCACCCCATATGCACTCCATGCAGCAGTCCCAATCTCAAATTACTCAAGTGCAATCTCATGAAAATCAAATGAACCCACAGTTGCAATCAATGAACTTGCAAGGTTCTGTGGCCACAATGCAGCAGAGCAATATGACGAGCTTGCAGCAAAGTTCTATGTCGGCTTTATCTGGGGTTTCAACAGCACAGCAGAACATGATGAATTCATTGCCACCTAGTTCCAACATGGATTCAGGACAAGGAAATGCACTGAACTCATTGCAGCAGGTTCCTGTGGGAAGTAACCAACAAACTTCTGTCAGTGCTCCCCAACAAGCAAATATGAATGCCTTGTCATCACAGAGTGGGGTTAATATGCTACAGGCAAACATGAATTCCATTCAGCCAAATTCTGGTATGCTTCAACACCAGCATTTGAAACAACAGCAGGAACATCAAATGTTTCAGAATCAACTCAAGCAACAATTTCAACAACGACATATGCAGCAGCAATTGATGCAGAAGCAGCAGTTACTGCAACATCAACAGCAGCAGCAGCAGCAGCAGCAGCAGCAGTTACAACTGCAAGCAAAGCAGCAGCTTCCAGCACAGTTGCAGGCGCACCAACAGCAAATGCCACAGCTTCATCAAATGAATGATGTAAATGACTTGAAGATGAGACAGGGGATGGGTGTAAAGCCAGGGGTTTTTCAGCAACATCTCTCTGCAGGCCAGCGTGCTTATCCTCATCCGCAGTTGAAATCAGGATCTCCATTTCCTACAAACCAACTCCTTCAGGCTGCATCTCCACAAATTTCGCAGCATTCTTCTCCCCAAGTTGACCAGCAAAATTTACTGACTCACCCAAAAGCCGGAACCCCATTGCAAACTGCTAGTTCACCTTTTGTCATCCCGTCTCCATCAACTCCCATGGCCCCGTCCCCTATGCCAGGGGATTCTGAGAAACCTTCCTCACTCTCAAATGCTGGGAATGTCGGACATCAACAAACAACTGGTGTCGGAGCGCAGGTCCAGTCCCTTGCCATTGGCACCCCTGGGATATCAGCCTCTCCTTTGCTTGCTGAATTTAGCGTACCAGATACTCATGTTAATGCTTTGTCAACTATTTCTGGCAAGTCGAGTGTTACAGAGCAGCCTCTTGAACGCTTAATTAAAGCGGTTAGTAAAGCTGATTCTCTCGGAGTGGTTAAAATGATGTTTCAGAACATACGTTCTAAGTTCTTGTTTTCATCAAATCCCTTTGGTTGGATAAAATTTCTGTAATTGTATCTTTCAGGTGAAATCGATGTCACCAAATGCATTAAGTGCCTCTGTCAGTGACATTGGCTCCGTAGTCAGTATGATTGATAGGATAGCAGGGTCAGCACCAGGTAATGGATCTAGAGCTGCAGTTGGTGAGGATTTGGTTGCCATGACAAAGTGTCGTCTGCAAGCAAGAAATGTTATGACTCATGATGGAACAAATGGGACTAGGAAAATGAGGCGCTACACTAGTGCCGTGCCCTTAAATGTTGTGTCATCAGCTGGCAGCATGAATGATAGTTTTAAGCAGTTGACCAGTTCAGAGACATCTGATCTGGAGTCAACTGCAACATCTCGTATCAAGAGGCCAAGGATTGAGGTATTAAACTTTTGTTGTGGTATATACTAATTAGCAATGAAAACTAGTTGCCTGCCATCGCACATTTTTAGATGAGGCATTTGCCTCTTTGGAATACTTTTATTATATTTTTATATTATAAAGATGGGCAGTAGATGTTAACTGTGAGTCCACTGTTTAAGGTGCTGCATTGTTGTTAGATTATAGAAAAAAAGCAACTTTTTGGGAATAAAGTTATTGTGCTTAAGAAAAAGAAAAAAAAAGGGGACATTTGAGGGAATAATGTTCTCTTCTTTTTTTCCTCTGTGGGGAGAGAGAGATTCATTATTGGGACCTTAATCCTGCTTATTCAGTGGACATAATTAATTACGTGGCTTATCTTGCAGGCTAATCATGCTCTTTTGGAAGAAATAAGAGAAATAAATCGGCGGCTTATCGACACAGTTGTTGATATCAGTGATGAAGATGTTGATCCTAGTGCAGCCGCTGCTGAAGGGGGCGAGGGAACCATTGTCAAGTGCTCGTTTGATGCTGTGGCTCTCAGTCCAAACTTGAAATCGCAGTACGCGTCAGCACAAATGGTGGGCTCTCAAACGTGAATTTAATGACTTGTTACCTGTGTTCATAATATTGATATTTCTTGTATTTACTTGTCTTTAATATGGTGCAGTCACCGATTCAGCCATTAAGACTGCTTGTTCCCATGAATTATCCCAACTGCTCTCCAATACTCCTGGACAAGTTTCCAGTTGAAGTCAGGTGAGGAAATAAGAAATCCGACTTTACATACTGCTGCTGCTGTTACATAAACTAAGAGATGTGGCATTTCTTACTGAGAATTCTCAGCATAAATTTGACTTTAATGTTTTGCTTTGACAGTAAGGAGTATGAAGATCTTTCTGTAAAGGCAAAGTCAAAGTTTAGCATCTCTCTACGAAGCATTTCACAACCCATGTCCCTTGGGGAGATAGCAAGGACTTGGGATGTTTGTGCACGTGCAGTTATTTCCGAGCATGCGCAGCAGAGTGGTGGAGGCAGTTTTAGCTCAAAGTATGGGACATGGGAGAACTGCTTGAGTGCTGCGTGATAATCTTTCTTCAGACCTGAAAAAAGCTATTCCAAGGGTTGTTATGATAACCGTGATGCATAATTTATCTACTGCTGTTTTGCTGCAATGATGAAGCAGTTTTTGGATAGTCTATAGGTAAGGCATGTATAGGAGGAACTTGTGATGTTTTGTATATGGCCAGATTTTCTGAAGTGAATAATGTTGGGGTTGTTCTTGTTGGATTTATCCTAGGTAACATATGTGTGTTGTAGTTTGGATACTGTAAATCATCTGTGATCTGTCTGTATGTTTCGTTGGGTTGAAAATGCCCCATTATATGCAGCAGGCTGCTGTCTGTTCGTGACAAATTGTATCAATATTCCCATCCCCTTCCCCTGGTGGTTCTATAAGGTGGATATCCCTGGAGAAATAAGAAGAATTTCATCTGAGTGTGGACCTTCTTGTAGTCAGATTGGATGGACCCTATCCGATATGTCCGGGCTTGGGGCCGGGTACATATGTGCTGGGGTGGGCAGAGGATGTTTCGGAGTCCGTGTAGCACTTGATAACAAAATTTGGAACACCTTCTCTTCTATTTGAATCAGCAAAAAGATGCAATGCAATGTTAGTTGCACAGACTCTCTATAGAGAAGTACGTTTATGTTTAAGAGCATTTACAATCATGCTCACTATTTTTTTAGTTAAAATTTAGTTTAAAATACACAAAAGCTATTTTAGGAGCTTTCTATAAAATTTGAACTCCAATCATACTCCTTACTTTAGAGAGTCATAAATACTATAATTATTTTTTAATTCAATATAATTGATCTATCTCTATACAAAATAATATTAAAAATAGTTTGCATTAATTAAAAGTTTAAAATATGCATAAAACAAAGCAACATTAAATTATAGGGAGCCACTAGGAGTCCTTTCTCTCTCCTCAGATTTAGCAGCTCTTAGAGGTCTCTCTATTTTAGGAGGTGGATAAGGAGTATGGTTGTAGTTGTATTTTTTCAATTCCTTCCTAAAATATGTCTAAGTAGGTGGTTTAAGGAGACTATTGTGGATAATGGATAATGCTTTAAACTACTCTTATTGATAAAAGAAAATTAGGAAAAAAAAATTTTTTAAAGAAAAAAAGGATCCCAGCATATATATATATATATAGACTTAAATGTTAAAATGGTCCCTGTGTTTTATCGTGGTGGCCAATTTAGTCCATGTGTTTTTAATTTGGCCAATTTAATCCCCGTGTTTAGTACCGTTAGCCAATTTGGTCCAATCCGTTATTTTACCATTAAATTATATTATAAGCGTTTTTTTTTCTTTTAAAAATCCTAAAATCATTTTGAAATTAATTATAAAAATATTGAATTAACTTAAAAATATTAAGGGCCAGTTTGGCATTGCTGTGCTGTGAAAATAATCGCTGTCAGATTTGCTGCGAGAGAACACAGTTTGGCGTTTGGTAAACTTTTTGTTAGAAGTGTTGTTGGTATGGATTCCCGTATAATCAAAAAATAATTGTTGCATAATCATTAAATCTGACGCCTCTTCGAAACTGATTCCTGTATAATCAAAAAATGAAAGCACCTTATTAGCTGTTTTTCCAAATAGCTTTCTCTCACAGCAATTTTTAACAATAAGTGATTTTCTCATAGTTTACCAAACGGGTTGGGCTTCCCAAATTTTTTAAAAAATCACTTATCACCCCAAATAAGCAATACCAAACGGGCACTAAGACTTCATTAAAACATATCAAAGGACGAAAAAGACCCTCCATCGCCAGTCCCTTCACAGTTTCTTCAGCTTTCTACATCTTCTCCAAAGCCAACCCAAGCCCCAATCACCAGCTCCAATTCCAGATAAACAAAACTTTCCAAACCCAATTTCGCATCAGAATCCTCATCTGCACAGAACCCATATTATGTACTGGAATCAACAACTTGTTCAAAACCTTCCCCACAGCAAACCAAGATTGACAATTCTTTCAAAGAACCCAATTGAGAGAATCCACTTGAGCAAAAGAGGCCTGGAGAGATTGATATGCAAATAGGTGAGTTGGATGCATCCTGCAAAGAGAGAAGTACCTCAAATTGTTGAGAGACAAAAGTAGCTGGGATTGGATGGGTGGTGTCTTGTTTTTTTTTAATTTTTATTCTTTTTGTTTATGGATCTCTTTTTATAAATAAAAAAAAATTCAATTCAATTCAATTATTATATTAGTTTTTTAAAACTTTCTAATAGAAAATTAACAAATTTGACCACATTGGCTATCGGTAAAAAACAGTGGACACATGGACCAAATTTGCCAAATTAAAAACACATGTACTAAATTGACTAACACGATAAAACAGAGAGACCATTTTTACATTTAAGCCATATAACTATACTATTTATTTAAAAACATTTTTTTTAAAAGTGCCGAGTAACACCGCGCGGTGTGAGACTACAATTTCTTATGTAGTACGGGTGTGAGACCAAACATAAGAAATTAAATTATTTTCTAAACTAATTTGCTTGCAAACCAAACGCCTACAATTTTTAAGTACGGGTGTGAGACTAAGGGAAAATAGAAAAGATTAGCAAAAAGAAAAGAAAAAAATAAAGAAGAGGATAAACTGGCGGCAGCTAGAGTTCATAAGCCCAATGGGCCGACTTTGTACCCAAACAGAACCAAAGCGAAGAGGAAGGATGATTGATATCCCAAACCGACCCGGAATTTTCACATCTTTCTTCCTCATACAAGAAAAGTGCTTGACAGAACCCCAAAAGAAATGCAAATTGCTGGCTTCACTCTCTGGTCGAATCAAATCGAAGAACGAAATTGAACAAGGTAAAAACCCTAAATTTCATCAACGCAAACTTCGGATGAATTATTTACGTGTGGATTCAATTGTTTGTTCGCGCTATTTTTTCCCTTTTACTTCAGTACTTCTTTCTGCGAATAAATCCCAAAAAATTTAGATGTACGTTTCGATGCTGAGAAAAACTTGAGAGAGTTAAAATTTCTTCGAAGAATTAGGAAATTTGAGCTAGTTTTGTTTTCAGCATCCGGTGATTAATTTAGGTTGCATTAACACTAAATTGAGTCTGATTTCTGATGGATGTTTTGTTGAAATCTTTCTTCTGCTTGCATCAACCCCAGTACATAAATCTAGGCCAAGTAACTGAAAACGAACTTAACAAAGGAGAAGGGAAGTTCCAGAGAGAGAAAGATTGAGAGAGAATGGCGGACTATCACTTTGTGTACAAGGACGTGGAAGGAGCATCGACGCAATGGGACGACATACAGAGAAAGCTAGGGAACCTACCGGCAAAGCCACCGGCGTTCAAGCCAGCACCTTTCACCCCAGCCGAGGACGAAGCCTCTCTTCCAAAGGACAAGTCCTGGATCGATGAAAAGACCGAACAGGACCTGGAAGACCTGGAAGACAATCCCGATCTCGACGATGATCGCTTCCTTGAAGATTACAGGTCCCTAATTGTCCTTTATTGTCCTAATTACTGCCTTGCTTACTTCATATTGAAAATGTAAATGTGAAAGTTGGGTTGGTGTTGGATTAGGAAGAAGAGGCTGGCTGAGTTGAGAGAAGCAGCTAAGGTTGCGAGGTTTGGATCAGTTGTGCCGATTTCAGGTTCAGATTTCGTGCGGGAGGTTTCGCAAGCTCCGGCTGATGTTTGGGTTGTTGTGGTTCTCTACAAAGAAGGAATTGCAGAATGTGGAGTGTTGATGCAGTGCTTGGAAGATTTGGCTACGAAATACCCAGCTACCAAATTTGTCAAAATAATATCAACCGACTGCATCCCAAATTACCCAGATCGTAATGTTCCCACTGTTTTGGTGTACAACAATGGTGCTGTCAAAGCAAATTACGTGGGCTTGCAGAGCTTTGGCAGGAGATGCACACCTGAAGGTATTTTCACTTTGAATTTAATTGGGTTTTTTTGAGCTTCATGTTTCATTTTGCTTTCATTTTCACAGATGGAGAGATATTCCAGCTTCTGTTGGATTATCAAATGGGAAAATGAATTGAAATTCTTAAGCTTTGCAACTCAAGTGAATTAACATGATGTATATTATTTGAACACAAATTTTTTTGACCATAAACTTCAATACTGGTTGTGGCGTTTTGCTGCATTATGAGATCATTTTGGAGCATTTATACATGTCTTTTCCCGAATTTGGATACGCATGATTAGTATGATACTTGGCCCTTGATGTGAGCCAGTATCCTATGAAATTTCTTAAACTCTTTTTGATGAATTTTCTTCTGTGCACTCCTGAATATCAGGTGTGGCATTAGTCCTCTGCCAATCAGATCCTGTGCTCAATGATGGCCAGAGCGGAAATGATCGGTCAAGGAAAGCTGTGATCGACGGAGTTCGCAAGAGGTTTATAGAGAAAGTTGTGACAGAGCATGAAAATGATGACGATGGATCTTCAAGTGATTAGGCTTTATATTGGTCCCTTTTGTAAGAGTTTGAGTTTAAATGAATCAAATGACTCTTTTTTGTGCATCTCTTTTGTTCTTGTACAACCTTTTTGGTTTTCTCATTATTTGTGAAAGAGTATGATTGTGATGTGCTAAGAGTAATGACGTGAACTTTGTATGCTACTAGAATACGGATATGCGATTTACCCAAAAAACGAAGAATACGGATACGTGTGTAACCTGTACACATTATAATATGAGTGGACAATTTTAGGATTTAGTATCAATACATGTGGACGGGTTATACAACGTGTGATCATATTTCAGTACTATATTATAATTACTCGAATTGTCACAATATAAATCGATTTTTTTTCCTTTTTGAGGCTTGTGGCAGCTAGAACTCGTAAGCCCAATGGGCCAACCATGTACCCAAACAGAACCAAAGCAAGATGAGGATAATTTTGTATCCGGACCGACCCGGATACTTTCACCGTCGTCATGCTTTCTTTTTTTTTTAAGGAAAAGTTATACTTTCTTATATACGAACGAAGTACAAATTGCTTTCCGGCACCAAAAAAAAAACGAAGCACAAATTGCTAACGTTTCTCTCTGCTCGGATCAAATCGAAGAGCAAATTCAAGAAGGTAAAAACCCTAAACTCAGGATCAATTCCTTTCGTATGTGTTCAAATGATGTTGGTGCCAGTTTTTGTGCTTTAGTATTTCTCTCTGCAAATAAATAGATGCCAAAAGTTTTAGGGTTACGTTTGGGGCTGAAGAAAACCTGGGAAAAATCTAAAATTTTCTTCGAAGAATTGGGAAAAGATTGCTTTCAGCCTCCGGCGGTTAATCATCTGTTTCCTTTCTCTAATTTTTCGTGGATTTCGTTGCTTGTTTGCTGAGAAAAGCATGGAAACGAAAAGAAGCTGAAATTTCAAGTTGCATTAACTCGAAATAGAAATTGAGTTTGATTTCTCTTGGATATTTTGTTAGAATTTTTGTTCTGCTTGCATCAACCCCTCTTTCTTTTCTGGTAAAGGCCTTCCTCATCATCGGCTTCTTCTAATCTTTAAATCCATAACTTTCGTGCCACCACCAGGAAAAAGAACGCCATTGTCAAATTCGTGACTGTTTTGTATAAAAATAAAACAAAAAAAATCTTAAGGATAACTCAATGATTGAAAATAACCTTGAATTTCAGTACTCTCTCCCTCACACACATTTGTGTGTATGTATTTGTTTTATTTTTATGTGCTATTTGCACTCAGATGTATTTTATGAGCATTGTACGTATGTGATTATTGGTGTAGGCTTGTGGATGGTTTGTGAATTTTAAGTTTATTGTTTGGTTGGCAGGTTTTGTGAATATAATTTGAAGACATGACAACGGCGGCTCGACCCACATGGGCACCTGCAAAAGGTGGTAATGAACAAGGTGGTACTCGGATTTTTGGCCCTTCTCAGAAATACTCATCAAGGGACATGGCAGCCCATACAACTCTAAAACCCAGGTTGGTCCTTGTCATTGTTACAGATATTGATTTTTGTTAACTAGTTTGGAGTGCGTCACATCGAATTCTAAATTTCCACTATTCCATTCAATATTTCTGGTCTTTGTTGCTGGTTTTCCTTGGATGCTAATTTTAAACTTTGTCTTTGTTGGTGTGTTATGTGTATCTAACAGAAAGGAGGGGCAAGACACCCTGGACGAGTTGCAGAAGAAGAACCTCCGAGAGGAGCTGGAAGAGCGCGAGAGGAAGCATTATTCATCAAAGGATAAATCTTATAGTTGTATGATATCTACCTCACCTTTTTTTAGTGCCTTTCTGGGGGGTAGGGGGTGGGGAGTGGGTTTCTTTATTTGTCAATTTCTTGATTATACAGTGATGTGATATTCTTTTTTCATTGTTTCTAATTGGTATGTGCATTGTGTAGATGACAGAGATCGCAGGAGAGGAAGCCAGCTGTTGTTGGAAGGTGTATATTCTAGCTCTTACATTTCACATTTTAAGGTAGAAAGTTCATTTAAGTAATTGCTCGCGTTACTAACTACATAATATCTTTATGGTAATAGGGGGCAGAAGGGACACTGAAATTGTGCCGCGTAATGTAGATGCTGATGATTCTGATGTGGAAGTCAAAAGTGATGATGAAAGGTTGGTATTCATTGCATATATATTTGAATGAAAATGCATAAATAATCCCCAGTGAATTGCTAGCCTAGTTTTGTGTTGAATTATCAGAGTTCTATCAAATCTTTTGTTGCAAGGTATGTGAGAGTAGATAAAACTTACCTGATGGTTTTCTAAACTTAAGAAAGAGGCATTGTTTATAAGTCATGTATGTAGTGAACTAGATACGTTTTTCTGTCTTCCAGCTTCTTTCATGATTACTATGGGCTTTGTTTGCTCAACTTCGAAACTGAAGAACCAATGTGCAGAATTTGTTTTATCACAATCACTCATAACTTGTCTGCTTACAGTTGAGGATGTTTTTATTATGAGGGAGTGTTTATGGAACTTCTTGGTTCCCGACTTTCATTTGAATTGATAAAAATATCTGCTGCTCAAAAATAGCTACTTAAAGACTTTCAACAATCTTTTCATTTGTTGGTAGTTATGTTTCATTTGCTTGTATAGTTCAGTCCGTGTTTTGTGGTGGAATGATATTACCACATGATTTGCTGATATATTTGGACCAATTACTTTTTATCATAGTTCTGAAGATGATGATGATGATGATGAAGAAGCTCTGATGGCTGAGCTTGAACAAATTAGGAAGGAAAAAGCGGAGGAGAAGCTACGAAAGGTGAGATATCTATGAAGTGATTTGACACTTTATCGTAAGATTATCAATTGCTTTGGTCTCACTGATTGTAAGGAATGTAACTTTTATGCTTCCACAGGAACGACAAGAGCGGGAGGAAGAGCTTAAAGTCAAGGAAGCAGAGCTTCTCCGAGGGAACCCATTGCTTAATGGTGCAACAGCCACTTCCTTTAGTGTGAAAAGAAGGTTAGTCAAGATTTTACTCATGGCTAGTTCTGTGATCAAATTTTTTTTTAAAATCAGTAGCTCCATTGGATCTTTTTTTCTAACAGCTCTGTTCTTTCTGCATCTTTTGGCCCAGATGGGATGATGATGTGGTGTTTAAAAATCAGGCCCGTGGTGAAACCAAGACTCCAAAGCGCTTCATCAATGACACTGTCAGGAATGACTTTCACCGCAAATTCCTGCATAAATACATGAAGTAATGTCATAAATCAATCTATATCTTGAGATGGGACCCCCCGAGCAACAAAGTCAAAATGAACTTTGTCTTTAACAGTTGTATGTACTGTAATGTTGCAATTGAATGCACTGTGCTTGATTCAAATTGGCTTGTACTGAAAGAAAAAGAAAAGGGGTGTTGAAGATGTAAGGCTTGTAAGCTGGATCTTGATATTGAATGTTACCTGTTTTATGAAGTTGGAAGGAATAGTTTGTTTGTTGAACTTAGTGATGCGATTGGTTTGTGTGAATGGTGAATATTTAAACAAGTTGCAGTTTGGTCTTTGGTGGCCTACAATATTGGTGAGATGGGGATGTTTCTAATATATATGCTTCATTCTACGAAAATGGGCATGAATACCCAGAACTAAATCCATGGTTTCATTTGGAAAAAGTGAAAGTACTGGTAAAGCGAAGTGATTATCCAGAGCTTTTTGTTGCACTCAATTTGCGGATCGACTGAAGCAATACATAATAGCTAACTGTAATGGACTTCAGATTTTGAATTACCAAAGCCGCAATGTATGGTTTGTAAACAACAAAAATAAGATATTACAAGAAAGTTGCTTATTGACAGCTAATTTGGTACTAGAGTAACACACAAGGAGAAAATCTACAAATTTTCATTTCACTGCCAACAATTGATAGGATACAAATTACAGCCACCAATCTAATCTTACATCGAATGAGGAAGAGAGATACCATAAATGAACTCATCTTACTATACAAAAAATACAAATGCAAAAAGAACTCACAACAGCCTGTTTCATATTAAGATACAATGAATTAACACACCATGTGAGTGGAGGAAAGCACTCAAAACAGACTGGCAAAGAATAATGTGCTTGCAGTTCAGATTAAGCTGCAAACAAATAAATAGAAACTGGTGAGGAAATCAGACAAGCATGCTCTCTACTCAACTTTATTCTTCGGTTCATCCAGAACAAATTCCACGTACAAATCCTTAAGCGCAATCACAACTGTAGTTATGAGGGGACCCATAATTGCACCCTGAGAACAACACAAGAAATAAGAAGATTAGCTTAAGATCGTGATGACCAAGTTGAATGCAAAGTTTATGTGATGTGATCAAATGTATGAAACTTAAGATATCTGATTGTCAATATTATGTGAACCTCCCCTAAGCAATGAAGAATGTTTTCAACACTGTTGTTTCATAATCTCCTCCACTGATGACAAAAATGACCTTATATCCTCTTCTAGGAATTCCTACCCTTATTTTAGTCAGTTCACTAGGAAGAAGTAAACCACTCACCCCCACTCCACTAAGTTTTTGAATTGTACAACGAGATGACTTCCTAGAATCCAGTTAAAAAGATGCAAAATTGAAACTAGTTCAACTCTTAAATTGGCTTATTTTCCGAAGTAAAACAGTTATCATCAACATTGTATTTACCTCGAGTGCAGATGGGAACAAGGTCATTCCACCAATGATGCTAAGTCCTGTAAGATATTCACTATGACCAGGTATATCCTCCTGAATTTCAGATGCGCCATAATCCATAAGCACGAGATGAATAACGGACAAGATGATGGCTACTATATATCTCCCTTCCAGTACCAGTTGAAGAGCTGATGGAATAGTTGCAAACCATGATGGAAAGATTGGCAGCAGAGAGCTGAGGATTGCAAGAACGGTGGACATGTACAAGAAATGTATTTTGTACAGTCTTAATAAAAGCCATGTGAGACATCCCTGAAAAATTGCAATCTCAGCTGTAGCCAAAAGAACACCAGATATAGCATTATCAAGAACTTCAACACATCTAACCCTCGCAGACTTTGAAATTGGAAGCATACTCATCACTTGTTCAGTCACTCCACCAGACTCAGATGTGATCAGATAATACAATACCCAGAAGAATACCATTAACTGAGATACAAAATTGAAAATCTCAGCTGCTCCAGAAACAATGGAACTACCAATGGAGAACATAAATTTTGCACTACCTCCAAGAACAGATGTACTACTAGCAAGTATGCGTTGTGATACATCCATTCCTCGAATTGCAAATCCTTTTGCCTTCTCAACTAAATCCTCCCTGGTAATTACTAATTCCCTAACAATTGCATCAACCTCTGTGTAAATATGTCCCCATTCCCTCTTACTGATCCGATTTCTCAAACTCAGAAGTTTTTCTGTGTACGGAGATGGACTAGCTAATGCCGTTGAACTCTCTGAAGAATTGGCAGACTGTCTTACTACAAAATGCTTAATCCCAGTCGCAAATTCTGTCATATTATACTGCATTGCCAAACTATCTATGTGGTCTGACACTGTTTCATACAACTTGGAAGTGTACCTATCCACCATTCCAGGCACATCATTCTCCTCCATCCACTGCTTAATACCAATCTTCTCCGTGTAATTGCTCTCTTCAACATGTAATTTCAATGAAATCACTGCATCTTTACTCTCAACTCCAATCTTATATGAAAAGAATGTGACACCAACCAAAAATCCCACAATCATACCAAAAATCAACCCAATTGCCACAATGGTTTTCAACCTTATCAATATCCTTCGGGTGAAAAAGGCGCTAATTGGGCTACGACGAAAGCTACTACACCTCAAAGAGGATACAGTCGACATTGTCGAATCAACACCTTTGGCACTAAACAAAAAGCCTAATCCAAGAATTGCCAGAGAACCAACACCACCAATTCTCTCATAAGCAAGTATAAGTATCCAAAACGATACCAGCCACCTTAATAACTTGGAGAATTCACTCTGATGCCTCCTTCTGTACTCAGATTTAGGCTTTCGGAGAAAAATCCGGAAACAAACTTCTCGAATTTCAACCAGGGTACCAACAAAAACTCGAAACATTGCCACAGGGACAGCCAAAACAGTCTCAGTGAGGCCAAGTCTTAAGGGTTCAGACCAAAATCCCACAAAGGTTTGTTGTATACCTCTGAGAGGAATTGAACAAAGCACAGCCCACTGAAGTGGTCTCAAGTATTCCTCTAAGAGCTTGCCCACAGCGTAAAGTATAAAAATTGTAAAGGCAAGGCCAGCATGAGCCATGGTTATGTAGAGGGCTAAGCGTACCTGGGGATCGCCGGAGAGGTTGGTTTTGTGATCTGGATCGATGAGTTTTGACGGGTCCTTCTGCAGAGCCTGGGGTTCAGGCAACTGGGGCTCAGGGGTTGATGATTTTCGAATTGAGGCTGATCGGAACATGTCCTGCCATGCAGGGCTTGCAGAGGTTGCTTCAGAGCTTGGGTCTGAGTATGGCACTAAAGCCATCTTGAGAGAGAGAGAGAGAGAGAGAGAGAGAGAGAGCTTTATATCAAAGTGTGAATCTTTGAAGCTCTAACACTTTACTGTCACTGAAAACAGAGTTTCTTATTATAATTTATATGGAAGGAAAGGTGGGAATTTTTTTTGTTGCTGTGTTGAATTGAACACAGAAAAACAGAGTTCAGATGGAATGAAGACTGAGAGACAAGAGAGAGACAGATGGGTAATCGGGCAGTTGAGTGGATGGAGCACAGAGAGAGAGAGAGAGAGAGAGAGAGAGAGAGAGAGAGAGAGAATAAGAACCAAGAGAAGAGAGTCCAGGTGGGGTGGGGCAGGCAAGGCTGAAACGTGTGGACTTTTGACCATGAATGAGGGTGTGTCTGTTCCTCTGGCTTTGTAGTTTGTGGATGGCCTGTTTTTGAAGATACTGAAAAGAGTAAAGTTGTTGTAACTCGTATTATTGAATCACAAGATATTTTCATAAAATATTCGTCGAACAATGACCAAATTGCTCCATCACTTTTTTCACTTTTCGTTTATGATAATAAACTTAATCCTGTCCAAAACTTTCTCTAATTATATCTTAATCCAAAGGGTTAGAAATTAACAATAATAAAATCCAAGGTTGAGTAAAATTAGGGGGCACCCGGGCACTCTTTCTTCAATCATCTTTTAGAAGCTCATTTTGAAATGCATTACCTGTTTCCAGAGTTAAATCATCTTCTTAATCTTTAATTAATTTCTGTATCAACGAAGGAGACTTCAAACAACATTGTCTCATTTTGTCAAACTTTTGTGCTGATTTAAAGTTTATTTGCCCAGATATATGCAATGGCAACTCCAAGACAATGGCCGGCTATCTCATAAAACAATATAGGCACAAAAGAATGAACACATAAAGACTGCATAGAAATTTATGACATTGGTGGGCTATCTCACAAATCAATGAAACAGGCCAAATATAACTTGTGCTTCTGAGTACGGATATTCCTTAATCTTACTCAGTTATTTACTTCTGATTTTCACTAACAAGCTAAAAGTTTCATTGCTTGAATGCTTGAAAGCTTGAAAGCTTGGGTGAAAAAAGTGGAGATGATCATAGTACAATCCCTTAACCCAACACCAAAGTTCCTCTCTTGATTTGAACCTCTGCAATTGGGAAACATAGTAGAGCTTTGATTTCTCAAAGGTATCCATACTAAATGGAAATTATACATTCACATATTGCTTATACTAATTCTTCTCCGAAGGCAAAAGTAGGCGCATATCCGGTAACCTATTGCCATGGCCAGCAAAATCCATACTTCTTCCATGCCTCCATTCAAGTCTACCATGTCAAATGTAGGTGAACTCTGCAGAGACCTACACCCTCCTTTGCTTTCACACTCATATAGTTGATCACCAGAATACTGCACTTTCAGTAGAAGCCGAAAGCCGTAGTACATAAACGACAAGTACTTCAACCACTGCATAAATTTCGGTATATGCTGCAAACCAAAACAACATGTTGTCACATGGAAAGAGTGAGTGTAATATAAAGACTCTGATGTTAATGTAAAAGGTTACTTGTAATGCAAGAAAATTTGCATAAGTTAAAAATTGTCCTAGAAAATGTGATTTCGGGTCAAATTCAATTAGATTACCTGCACATAATAGCCTCCAGTGAGAAGAAACAGCATTAGTATCAGAGAGGCAACCATCCCAGCCCTCCTAATACTCAAAACTAGAGCTCCAAACAGTTCTCCTGCCCCCTAATTAGGAAACAATTGAAGCTGTTTTATTCAACCATCAAACTAGAATTAAATTAACTTCATGTTGGAATTGTTAATTTTGACTTACTTGGCTTGTGACAGCTACCAATAATACGGAAAACAATGTGAGGAAGAAGCAAGGAACTGTTCTTATAAAGCCAGCCATGAAATACACAATCAACATGAAAAAGGTGGGATATAATACATGTGCCATCATGTCACACAGAGTGCTGCACACGTAGTATACACTTAATCTATACATGTCTGCTTTTCTTTCCTTGACCAAGAAGACTTTTTCGAATGGAAACACGTATACGGCTCCAAAAATTGATGAAGATGTCCAGAAAATGCAGATGTAGAACATTAAGCCGACCTGCAGAAGAGTTTATATTGGGATGTTTATATATTTGATTCGATTTTATGACCCCCGGGTCACTGAAATTTACCTGATCTCTGAGTTGAGCCTCAGTGTCAGTCTTCGATTTCCACCAAAGAAGACCCAACAAGACTGCAACTCCAACCGCTTGAACCAGTCTTAGCTTATCAAAGTAGTCCCTGCATCTCTCTCTAAATGTTCTCTTAAACAATATCATGAACTGCTCACACCAGGTGATTGTCCAATCTTTTTTAGCCTGAATAGCTACTCGAAGGTGGTCTGGTGCTTTCGTTGTTCGATGATTCTCTTCTTTTTCTTTTGGCTCCAGCTGAGTTTTGTATTTGAGTTGTAGGTACTAACATAAATATAAAAACACATGTTGAGAGAGAGGAAGATACAAAGAATTTAGGTGCTGGAGATTTTGAAGTAGTAGTTCTTACCCTGACCACAGCCTTCTCAGAGTCGAGGGTCCCTTGCCCTTGAGGTACCACGAGATCTTCAGGAACACTAATGTCGTTAACTTGTCCAGTGGCTAAATCAAGCAAGAACTCTGCAGGATTCATGGGAATTTCCGGGATGAATCTCAAAGACGAAAAGTACTCCAAAGACTCTGCACCCTTTCCATAGTACACAGGGTAACCTTCTGATATCAGCAAAAGTTTGTCAAATGAATGAAACATTCTGCTTGATGGTTGGTGGATAGTCGTGATTATTGTCCTTCCACCCTGTAGAACATCAAATGTGATTTTTAAATTAGCACTTCTTCCACAATGGAAATATTCACAGGAATCATTTCTTTCACAATGGCATTTCACTATTTGACCTTAGCAAGTCCTTGAAGAATCAGAAGAAGTCTATTAGCTGAGGTAGAATCAAGGCCTGAAGTTGGTTCATCAAGCAACAACAATGAAGGATCAACAAGAATTTCATAGCCTATACTGGTTCTTTTCCTTTCTCCTCCTGATATGCCTTTGATAAACCCTCCACCTATTCGTGTGTGACGACATCTATGATCATATGGGAGAAAATTTAGGACAAGAGTTCTTGAAACAAAGTTCTAGGTTCACCATGGAAAAGAAAATGTTAAAGATATAGTATATACCTTTCAAGACCAAGCTCCTTAACAATCATCTCCACTCTTGCATATTTTTGCTGTCGGCTCATGCTGCTTGGAAGCCGCAAAAAGGCAGCGAAAACTAGAGTTTCTTCCACAGTTAATTGTGGGAACAGCACATCATCTTGTGTCACAAATCCAATCCTGTTGAGGTAAAACAAAAAAGAAAGAGCACAACATTACCATATCAATCAAATTTCCATGAACAAAGAGAGGAGCTTCATGGAGTTGGCTAACCTCCTCTTAAGAGCTTGATTATATGGGATGTCATTGTAAGTTATTTTGCCTTTGACATTGTCTAGTATTCTTCCTCCAATCACTTTCAGTAAAGTAGTTTTCCCACTACCAGAAGGTCCCATCAGAGCAAGAATTTCCCCTGGCCCAATGCTTCCTGTTATCCCCCTTAATATCTGCTTGTAATTATCTTCCATGTTGAGTTGTGAGGCTACTTTTGACACCATTGCTTTCACTGTGTTGCTAGAAGCCTTGCTGCTTCTCACCCTAAACTCCACATCTTCAAACTGCATTGTAAATATAAGCACATGAAGATCATAAGCAAAAGAAGAAGAAAAAAAAAAAATCTGTTAAATTTGCTAACTTCAATACAACTTTTTGTTTTCAAATTACTACCTTAAGAAAAATTGGAAGAGGCCCATCTTTATTGGTATTAGAACTCTCATCTTCTATGTCAATCTCTGAGTACCTGTTTCTAAGGTATGCTTGAGACATGAACTCTAGGTTGTGACCAAAGCCACTGCTCCCTGCAATCTGCATAGACCCCATTGTTGGGGGTGACATTGAGATGTCCTCAATCTCATCATCTCTCCTAATCTCCATGTTTTCGGACCGCCAAACCCGAGACCAAGCTAGAAGAAGCTGAAACTGTTTTTAATGGGGGGACTGAATATCAACTGTGACAAACCAAAAGCTTGCCTATATAGTTTTGAAGCAGGGTGGTGTTTGGTAAGCCACATGCTTTCAGTGCTTAGTTTTAGGTCTTGATGGAAAAGCTTGTTTTTATTTGTTATTCTTATTGCAACCAATTCTTGACTTTGCTTGGTAAACATACCAAGGACATGACTAAAAATTAGCTCTTTATGGCACCCTAGGAGGCTAGAACTAAGACTAGGAATGAGAGCTCATTTCAGGCTTGCATGCAAGTCACTTTGTATTGCTTCATATTCTAACCAAAGAAATAATACTCTCAACTCTATTTGGCTTTTAACTATCAATAATCTGTCAAAAAGTAATAAAGATAAAATCCTCAGGGCCAGGGATATTAAATAAATAAAAATATATACATATAATTTATATAATTTGAAATTTCTTTCAAAATTTAAGATTAAACTATAGCATGAATCACGAGTTCTTCATCTTTTGAATTGCAAAATTTTCCATCCGTGTAAAATGCTCAATAGTTTAATTCTTAACTCAGAACATCTAAGTCAAAATTTAACTTGAAAAACTACATAGTTGGGTTTACAAAGCTTCAAGTGAGAGGATGTCACAAATTTAAAATGAAAATAATAATAATAATGAAATGAAAAGATGAAGAAAAAAAAGTTGCATAGGGAACGACGTCGGATCAAGTTCTTCGAACAGAACAGAACAGAACCAAACAGAACAAATAAGCTCGTGTACCTGTAGTTGTAGAACACAAGAGGTCAACAGCCATACTTACCGAAAGAAAAAAAAACGCACAAACAGCTCAGAAATCTCTCAATTTCATCAAAAAAATCAAATTCCATCGAAAAAAGATAAAAATTTAATGAAAATGGAAGAATCGCGGGAAATACTGCTAAAGTCGTTGGAGAACTCGGGCGTTTGCGTCCTAAACGACGTGTCGTCGGTCCGAGACCTGACGCCGGCGACCTTAGTCTCGATCTGTGGCCAGTCTCTCAACCTCATCGGCAAAACGCCGCCGTTTCCCACTTCCCTCCCTGATTCCTCCGTTGCCGACAAGTTCAAGCTCTGTACGGACATCGCTTCCGCGATCAAGAGCCTCGGTTACCTCGCCGACCTCAGTTTCCACCAGGTAAGAATCGTAAAGTTAACAAGTTTCGATTTTTTTTGGATATTTGTTTCGGTGTTTGTTTCCTGAGAAAATGCGAGAAAGTGAAAGCATAGCATTACCTTGCCGACCTCAATTTACTGAATTGGAACAACTTTTAGGCTCAGTATCACTGAATTGAATGAAATTGAATTGTGTTTTTGAATTGGAAGTATATAGTGTTTGCATAGTACTCTATGTATCTGTTATATGCACAGAAATTATAGACATGAGGATCTTAAGCTATACGAAATATGGTATGTAGCTGTGCTAGCAACTTTGCTAATGCAAAATTACCATAATTTTTCCTTTTATATTTTTTTTAAAGGAAAATGCTTTTCTTACTAATTAAAGTTCATACAAATTGAGTAACCCTAGTAACCCTGTACTATTTAGGAAAGCAGGGCCAGCGTTCTGTGCGTATGGAATCACTTAGGATCATTTGTTTGTAGAGTAACCAGACTGTCACTTGGAACCGTTGTGATTAAGCGAAATCATGTTTAAATGTGCGGTCTTGATTAATTTCCAAGCTGTCTAGCAAGTTTCTCTTTTAGTTTATTTGTATAATGACTGGCTAATTCCCAGTATATGCAATTGAATGTATGAATTGTGTGAGATTGCTTCTTATTTGATTTGAATTTCTACGTGCACTGTTTTTTTTTTTTTTTTTGCGTCTCATTGTAGTTCTTTTCATTCTTATTGTTCTGAAATTATGCTTAGAAACAGACTATATGTGTTGCTTACGGCAGTTCTTGTATCCATCTGAAGAGGACTCGTACAAGTTGATAAGATTCTTGGTGGAGAGGCTTTCAGAATTATCCGAAGATAGCGGAAAAGCTGGTCCCAAGGGTGTCAACGATAGAAGGGAACTGAAAGAAGAAAGCTTTGAAAGCAATTTGGAGGACCACAAAACTGGTGACCAGGGACCTCATCTTCGTTATGACAAAGTCGGAGCCAAATTGGACAAACTCACATTCAATGGTAAATTGCTTGAACTAACAAATACTAATGATGAAGATGCCTCTTTCAGCACGTCTGCTGATGCTCATCTTATTCCACAAAAATTGGATGAAAACGGTGTTGATCATGCATCCAGCTCTAGTACAGGAGAATTCAACAAGGTCGGACAGAGTAGTGTATTAAGCAGGAAGCATTCGACTGAAAAACTGCAAAATCAGGAGAAACTGCTCATGGAGGAGGTTACTGCAAAGGCTTCAGAACTAAAGCACCTTGAAGAAGAGTTGGAATTATTAAAAGAAGCAGCAGATATGGCATTTGACATCCATCATCCCGTTGAATTTTACCTTGCGAAATTTAATGAGCAAGTGGATGTTCGAAAGCATCACCTTGGAGAATTAAAGTCAGAGTGGTAAGATATCAATCTTTATTTAATTTTTCATGCAAAGTTAATTGTTTTGCACTTTGCAACATCCTTCTAGAGGCGCTTTCCTACTTAATGAGCATGGGCACTAAAATATACGTTTAGAAGAGACTGCACTTTAAAAGCATATGTGTGCATGCACAAGATATAGACATTTGAAAAGGTACTACCTTTGTCAGCATATATGTATGTATGCTATTGGTTTTTCATCCGTTACCAATTATTTTTCGCAGGGAAGTAGTCAGAAAGCGTTTAGAAGAGAAAAAGAAAAGTCTTGAGGAGTCTCTGTATGCAAACAACCCAGATGCTCAGGAAAAGCTCCAAAAGCTGAAAAATCTTGAACTGGAAAAGGAATCCATCTTATCTGCAGTTCAAAAAAGGTATTTTTTCTGGAATGAAATGAATGAATTTTCTGGGCCATGTTCTCTACGCTCCTACTGTCTCCAGAACTTCTGTGATTCATGATTTAGTTTGGGACTGTTTAGTTTTTACAAAAGAACATATTTCATTACAAGTTACAATATGGAGGGGAAAAAGAAAACATTTTTATAGATTGCGTTAAAGATGCCCAAGAATAAAGGGTGATATAGGTTGATTGTTTCTTTCTCTTGTTAATTAATTTCATAACTTTTGTTGCCTGCTTACGGGTAATGTCTTTATCATTTGGTAGGGAGGAGGAACTTTCTAAACTTTCTATGGATCTAGTGAAGCAGCCAAAACTGGAATCAAGAAGATCCTATGTTGAAAGGGTCCAGGAGATCACAAAGAACAGTCGGAAGCAAGAAGCTGACATAGAGCAGATCTTAAAAGACACCAGGGAGCTTCAGTTAGAGAGTAATTCTATCCAAGAACGTCTTCATCGAACGTATGCTGTTGTAGATGAAATGGTGTTCAGGTACAAAATTTCTTTGACCCATAAACTGTTGCCTTAAAAAAAGACTTGGTTATGATTTGGTCCATCACCCTTCGCTTTGTAATTCAAACTCCAACTATTGTTATCTGAGGGGCATGTGTATCTTACTTGCAGGGAAGCAAAGAAAGACACAGTAGGGAAGCAGGCTTATAGGCTTCTCACTAGCATCCACGAGACTTTCGAACAAATTCGTGAGAAAATCCTGGCAAATGATAGAATAAGACGAGAAGCCGCCGAACATGAAAAGAAGCAAATGGCCATGGGCTCACGAAGCTTAAACGTGGAGAAACTACAAGCTGATCTTGATGCCATTATGAGGGAAAATGAGTACCTAGAGAAATGTCTCCATGATAAATAAGTGAACTCCTTGTGACCATAATTTATTCTTTCAAGCGTTGATGTACATTATTTCGGTCATGGTTTCTCACATTTGAATTTATACACAGTAAAATTCACTTTGTTGTACTCACTTATCAAGAGGAAACATTGAAATATTTGTGCCCACTGTCATATATCCCTTCAAGAAAGTAAGATTACCAAGGAATTTGTGTTAAGAGATATTACCGCAAGGGCTTCGGATAAGACCCTCACTATAGAATGACTCGTATTTACTTCTTAGAACTTGTTTACAACTAAGTTTTTGATAGAGGCCCAAAGCCAGGTCAAGTAGCAACCCGACGAACCCGAATCAGACGTGGGCTGCCCCGGTCACAATTTCAAAAATAAGAATTAAAAAATAAAATTAAGGCACTGAATTTCACCACGCACAATAGCTTTTTGCATGTTAACAGTTGCCCAAAATTGTCTGAGGCCCACAAGTAAGGTGCAGCGTCAAATTTGAAACTGGTGCTGCATTTGTTTTCTAACTACTTATACGGTTTGGTGGTTGGGAAAGCAGAAGAAGTAGGGACAGATCAACGTATAAGTTGTTCTGTTGGAACTTCAGCTTTTTTAGGATGGCAGCATCTCACTTTCATTGTATTTGGATCTATGTTTGGCTCGAAATCTTATGGCAGTATCAATTTGGATAGTGTCACGCAATTGAGATATCTAATAAAGAACCACTGGCTGTGAAAAAACCCACAAGTAGCCGTAAAAATTGTAAACTTTTATCTAGTCAATATTATCACCATAATCGACTACAGTGGTTGACAATCATCGATTGATATGAATCTTACTGAAGATTATACACTAATTAATAACTCATAGTTATCCAGACATGCGAGAAGGTTTATAATTTGTATAAAAATGGCAGGGGCAATCATGCATTGTAACGTGAAAAAATTAAAAAGCATGACAATGTGTGATTGGTTTGAGATACCGCCATAGTTGCATATATGGAGAAAGGGAAATGGTTTATCATCTATCCAAAAGATTCATATTTGGCTTAAATTAAAAGATACCATTTTCCTTTTGCACGTAACTTATCGCAAACTATTTCTAACTAAACTTTTATATGATTTTAGAAAGACCCATTAATTAGTTAATTAACTAATGGACCTCTGCTGCTTCTAATAATAGTTTACATGATTAGGATTTAATGATTTGTAGGTGAAGCTAACTATACCAAATTAATATTTATATGAAGATGCCTATAGTTTGTTAATATCCATAATATCTAACGTATACTTTAGGCCATGAGATTATGATCACTCCATCGCTCTCACTACTTGGCGGTGACTCAAGCACATGTACTTGAATCTTTGACTATTTCTTTGATCATACAAATCTGTTTCATGTTTCCTTAACTTCCCAGGTAACCTACATCAATTGGTAGTTCTACACCCATCAAGACTGTTATTCCCACCCGCCTGTCTCCCCACCTTGGAGCTCACAAACATTGCAAACTAAGCAAGATGTCCTAAAACGTAACAAACTCCTTTTTCTTCAATATTCATTATTATTATTATTATTATTTTGTTGTACATTATTAATTCCATTATCAAAAAGAAAGAAGAAGAAGAAAAAGAAAAACAGTCTTTTGAGTGTTTGTAGGATTGAAGGACTCTAATGCAATGCAACTAAGTTTCTCCTCCTTCACAACATTCAAAGAAGCTTTTTCATCTTCTGTGGATAACTGGTTTTTAATGGGTTGCCTTTTGTTTTGCTGATGATTTTGAGGGCTACGTGATCCCATTGATTGGTGCCTCTGTTAGATCATTGGCATATGGGGCTGTTGGATTCATTGGTGGGAAACGAAGTTAAGAAGTTTGTGAAACGAAAAGACAGTGATGCAGGAGAAGCAGGTTTGACAACACATGCATTCTGTGAGATGCATCATCACCATTATCATTATATGATTATATTTCTTTTTTGATTGGCTCTGTTTTGTAATGTATTGTGGCTATGGCTTCTCTTTAATTTTGTGTTCTTTTATTGAGTGAAAATATGAACACTGTTTTCTGGGTATCTGGATTTTCCTTTTTGATACCGTATCAATGATACGTATTGCTTGTGGAGTTGTTGAAGCTGAACTTGGTTCATTCTGTTTGTGCTGCAACTACAATGGTTTTTCTGATTTATTTTGTACCAAGATAATTTGGATAGCTTCAAGTTTTTATTACATATAAATAAATCAACAAAAGAGGTTTTATTGCCTGAATGCTTTGATTTGTTTGATAGTACACAAGAAATTGTTTCTTTTCTCAGTCCATGTGAATACTGAAACAATCTGCAGGGCTCACCAAAGCAATATGCTATTTCTTGATGTTGTGTTTTCAATTCCGTTAAGCAAATTAGTTAAATAGATAAAAGCAAGGAAAATGTGTGTGTATTAAACCCTTTTCGAAATCACAAAATGAAAATTATCTTTTCTACTTCTTCAGGTTCTTGTAGTTCTGATATTCCTAATTATCAGGTCGAGCACTAGAAGAACTCAGAGGTTCTATCTACAATGAAATTCGAACGTCAGAAGGCGCCAAGCGCCAACAGCAACGGTTTTGTGGGCCAGTCGTGGCTATGACCTTCAATTTCATTGTCTCTGTGGGGATTATCCTGGCAAACAAACTAGTCAGAGCCTTGTCCTTCTCTGCTTACCTACTTTTTTTTAGTTAGTATGCTTTAGCTTTACAGGGTCTATAAGATTTTTTGTTGGGAATATTTTCCATTTGATTTTAATCATTTTGTTTAACAATCTTATGCTCAAGTTGCATTTCTGCTTCCAGGTAATGGGGAGAGTTGGATTTAAGTTCCCAATCTTTCTCACATTGATCCATTATGTGACATCATGGTTGCTTCTTGCCATTTTCAAGACACTTTCAATTCTTCCAGTTGCTCCTCCGTCTAAAACTACTCCTTTCTCTTCTATCTTCTCCTTAGGTGCTGTCATGGCTTTTGCCTCAGGTCTTGCCAATACAAGCCTAAAGCATAACAGGTCCTTCCTTGCTAGCTTTCTTTCATCTTGTATGTAGTACTAACTTGTTACAAACATACATTGTTCGGCTTCCTCACCTTTCTGCTTGTTGCAGTGTTGGCTTCTACCAGATGGCTAAAATTGCTGTCACTCCTACCATTGTTTCTGCTGAGTTCATTCTCTTCAGGAAAACCATTTCTTTTAACAAGGTGAGTCAAAATACTTTTGCCCCGTTTCTTTTGCTAATCTTCGTACCTTTTTTCAGGTTCAAAGAACCATACTTCTGTTCTCGTTTCGATTTCCTATCTCTATGCAGATAATCATCGGAAGTCATGGTTGTGCAGGTTTTGGCTCTAGCTGTTGTCTCAGCAGGTGTGGCAATAGCAACCGTAACAGACGTGGAGTTCAATGTGTTCGGTGCTTTAATTGCAATTGCATGGATAGTCCCAAGTGCCATAAACAAAATCTTATGGTCTAATCTGCAACAGCAAGCCAATTGGACGGCGCTCGCGTAAGAATTAGAGTTCTTTCTTTAAATACTTCCTCCTTAAAGATGTTTAGTGAAGCAAATCGGTCAAATAATATACCCTATAAGAAAGAAAGAATGACAGTTTCTGATGTGGAAGTGTAGGCTGATGTGGAAGACAACGCCAGTCACAATATTCTTCCTACTAGCTATGATGCCATGGTTGGATCCACCAGGAGTTCTACTTTTCCAATGGGATTTCAACAACACAACAGCCATTCTTATATCAGCACTCCTTGGTTTTCTCCTCCAATGGTCTGGAGCTTTGGCACTTGGGTGAGTCTCTTGTCACAAAGACAACTTTTGTACCTCATTTTACCTCACTGGAACAGGCTTGAAGTGGCTAGTTCTTGTTCTGTTTATGCAGGGCAACCTCAGCGACTTCACATGTTGTTCTTGGACAGTTCAAGACTTGTGTGATACTACTAGGGGGCTATCTTATATTTAATTCGGATCCTGGGTTTGTGAGCATTTGCGGGGCTCTTGCAGCCCTCTGTGGAATGTCTGTTTACACATCACTAAACCTGCAAAAGTTGCAAGACAATGTGAGCATGCAGCTCCCAAAGCAAAGCTTACTGACGTTAAAACCAAAAGCCACCGACGAAGAAAGTGTGGAGTCAGATGTAGAGGATACCACCAACCCCACAACTGCTGTGTGAACCAAGCAGGCTTACAAACCATTTTTGTGTGTTTGAGATGTCGAGAAGATACAGCAACTACTGTTGTCTAAACTCTAAACCAAGCAGGCTTACAAACCATTTTTCCTCATGCAGTTGTCAAATGAAACAAAATAGAAAAGGAAATTCTCTTACACCAATTACAACCTCTTTTCTTTATGCAAGCGATATCGTGAGGTGGAAATCGAACACATGAAATGGTCTTTAACCAGTTAAGTTACATTGCATACCAGTTACAACTATGATTCAACATTCTCTGTCATACTAAACAGGTGAGACATCAGAAAGCAAAAATTGGTGAGGCCTCTCTTGAGCCTAAGAACATGTCTTCACATAAATTTTATCCTCCCCTCGACCCTTAATGCATTATTCATGATGGATTTGTTTAATCTTGAGTTTTTTTTCCGCCTTTTAGGGGAAGAGAAACACCAAATGCTAAAAGCTAAGTTGGTGTTGAAGTCTTAACTTAATACGACTCATCCTCATACTGAGAAACGTTCGATGCCTTCTAATTTTTTTCATTTTCTGGTAAATTATAGTTTTAAAATGATAGCCATTAAGAAACGAGTACTCTTCCTTTCTTTTTTTCCCGTACTTCCTTGCAATTTTTGGTAGCGAAAAACAATTGTTAAATTATACCAAACAGAGAAGCCAATTCTCATAGACCAATTACAACCGTATAATACGACATTCTTTGCTATCATTAATATACAGGTGAGACATCAGAAAGGAAAAATTGGAAAATCCCACCTCTACTCTATCATCCTCTTCTCTTACTTCTCCTATAACATCTTAAAGGAATTACTAAGTTTCAAAGCTAAATACTCATTTCCAACCAAGGGATTTTTCTTTTTGAAAAAAAAATATTACTAAGAGGCTAGGCGCTACAGAATAGATGAGGAAAGCAAAAGACAATAAAAGATGAACCATGGAAAAACCCAAACCTATCTTCTTTCAACTTCAGATGGTCAAGATGATATTCCAAAAATGTCTGGGCAGCATTTCATATTTACACTCAAAACATGCCAGATATCAGATTCCCAGTTTAACTCAATCCTCAGAAGATGTGTTTCTGTGTCGTCACTCAGCAAAGTTCTGCCAAATCAAAAGTCCTAATTCCAAGTCATCTGTGTATGTTGTGGCTGCTGATAAGCAGCAGACTGTGGTCCTATAGTTTCAGCAGCTCCAGCCACAGCCTGAGACTGTTGCAGAAATGTTGGAGAGGCAATCGTTTGCCCAGGTGGATAAATTCCAGCCATGCCACCATGCCCAGCCTGCATGGGCGAGAAGGTGAGACGCGGCCCCTGAGGAAGGTTGTACATAGAGCTTACTTGCAAGCTGGACATATCTTGTCCCGGAGCATGTATCCAAACAGTTGAACCTTCAGTCTGCAAAAAAAAAAAAATTCACCGGAAAGGAATTCTATTAGCTAGTGCAGACAAAGAACTTTATAAGAAAAACAAAAAGGGAAGAAAAACTAATATGCTGAAGCTTTGTTAGCATGCAAGGGAATTAAAACTTCAAGTAAAGGTACAGAATGAAGACCAACCAGTTGTCCAGTTGTGTAGATATGATTTTCCTTCAATTGAGATGCTCCAAGATCTTCATTACCAACGGAGCTTCCAGATGTAACTGCTGAACCAGGAGCATAACCACCAGGGGTGTTGATAAATGAACCACCAGATTGAATACTATATTGAGTTGGATTTCCAGCATTCACCCCAGCCTTGAAATGCGGAAGAGGGAATTTAACCCCAGCAGCAGCTGCTGCAGGTGGTGGTGGTAGAAATACATTCCCAGCTGAAGGTTGAGGAGGAAAGCCATTGTGACCTAAAAACTGGTGTATTGGTGGCATATAATATGGAGAGAGATAGTGGCCATATGGGTAGAAATTAGGGGGATAAGTCTGCCTGTAAACCGGAACTGACTGCTGAGAGACAGGTATGGAGCTTGGCAGTGGTGGAGTTGAGTTTGGGCTAGGCACAGCAGCAGAATTTCCACCCTGCAATACGAAATACACGGATCAGAAGCATAAAATAGTAAAATGGATATTGATCTAATACTTAAGGAACTCACAAAATACAACTAAAAACGAATAGAAAGTTCCAAAGCACATACAAATTCACTCTTGGTAACTGACAGAGTACAGTTGAACTATGTTAGTCCTCTCCATATTTGGATATGAAATTATTGATGGAACCCATAAATTTACTCAACATTGATTAACTACATTTATTTCCTGTAGAATAATATGCGCAATACAATCGCAATGTCAATACACGTTGTCTACAATCGACAAAGTACACGGTGCCTTTATTTTCAGATATTAAAAGAAATATTTGGCAACTGAATGAATATATCAATACTAGAAAACTTTTCAAATTATTAAATAAGTCCATTCAAACCACTTATATTTACCACGGAAATGAAGATATAGACCCCACAAAGTTTAAACAAATCAAGAACCGAACATTGATATGCCAAAGAAAACAAAATGACAACCTTAATAGATAAATAACTAATAAGACATAATTAAAGAGCTTACAACAAAGTTCGGAAGGTGGGGTGTTTCATGTGCCTGATTATCATGCCCTTCCACCTGTAAAAGCTGGCTCCCTAGCATGGGGGGAAAGAACCCAAGATTATAGCTAGGGGCATGTAGAGCAGTTTGGTTCTGTGGACCTTCTGGTGGCAACTGCGACTCCTGCTTTGGAAGTTCACTTTTTGAGTCTGTACTTGAAGAGACATTACCCTCTGTAGGCGGTAACTTTTCAAGCGCGTTAGGTATTGATGGTGGATTCTCAGAAAAATCTCCTTGCACACGTGAGGATAAAATATCATTGCTGCATAAAAAAAATAGAATGTGACTAAAACTTCTCAAAAGAATAATATCATAGTATACAAAGGTTAGAGATAAGCATTAGAGAGACTAACTATAAATCATAGTATATGCTATGGAAGAGAGACTAACTATAAATCTGGATAAATATCTTACTCAAACTTATGTTTTTTTATCATTAAGCATTAGAGATAAGCACAATTCATATACTAAACTAACCCAAGTAGATATACACAGAAAACAGCATTCACCAACCTAGGAGAAGGTTCTTTAGTGGTTTCATCAGTATCCTGAGAAGATTCAACAGCACCTATAGAGAAGTTATCACCACCAATACCATTAACTGAGTCTACTCTCGGTCCAAAAGTAGCATCAATACTTCCAAAGGTCAATACATTTTTCAAAGCTTCAGGGACTTGGATATGATTTGGAAAAGTAACATGTTTTGCAAATGAGAGACTCAAGTCACGAGGCACTTGAGAAGTAGCTTCAACAGCGTTGGTTGCAACCTCCAGTGTGACCACTGTTAAGAAACATAAGCAAATTGAAAACACCTACTAACAAAAGTAATAAAATTGATAACATTTACTGAGCACACACAAGGATAACAATAACAGATACTAAATACCTGCTGATAAAAGTAATGGCAGATACGGCACAAGCATGGATACAAACTATGATTGACTAACATAATTGAAAATGAAAGCAGGAAAACTCCATTCATGAATTAAGTTTAACTTTCGACACATGCACACATCTGAGAGCATGAAAATAAAAGGCAACTCTCAGTGTGTAACATGTTAAAATACCTTTCAGAGGAACAGCAGGCTCTAACTGTGACTGTTTAACACTTTTAGAAGGCAGCTTGGCCAAGGAACCATCATCATTCGAGGGAATATGGGGTTGTGAAGGCTTAATATTCCAATTCTTTTCAGCCACCACCACAGAATTAGCAGATCTGGAGGCCCTTTTTACACTCTTGGACGACTCCAAGCCAATAGCATCAACAGAGCCTTTTTTGTTTTCTTGAACATGATTTGATACAGCAGGATCTGAAGCAGAGGAGTAAACAGAGGAAGCAGATGCTGATGGGGCAGAAATTGGGAGCTGTTCAGGTATTGACACAGGCTTTTCATGATCCAGTGAACCAAAGGTAGGTGTAGATGCCACAGCGGCAGGGCGAGATGCTGCAGCTCCCAACTTCTTTACATCTATAGCTGAACCTCCTTCACGAACATTGTTATCAACACCCATAGGGGATTTGGGGGCAGAACTGTGAATAGAACTTCCATTTGATAGGTTTGTGACCCCATTTGGTGTGCCAGTTGAAGCCCTGGAGATAAAAATATATATCATAAATTAAGAGGAAAAATAAAACCCAAAGTTCTGCTCAAGCATGCAGTAGAGTTAGGACACAAAACAGTTCTTCATAGATACAAAAAGGCATAAATTAAAAAGTTAGCTAAAAATTTACGTTGGCATTGAAGTTGCAGCAATGTTTTTCGTTTTCTGTAGAACTGGCTTAACAGAAGAGGGCATAGAACCTCTATCTGCAACGTGATTGACCCCATTTTCCCTCCGAGCAGAAGCATTCCTCCCACCACCAGCATCTGAAAGTTAATTGGAAAACAAGAAGGTAATTTATATCAACAGGAAGCAACTTTACATCAACATAAGGCAGAAACCCATAGATCAATAAAAATTAGTAATCCTCACAATTGCAGCACAAACTTGGTTTTGAAATCTGCTGACACTGTTCAAATCAAATAAATACTTTCAAGCAAAGTACCATTTAATGGATTACATGGGGAAAAAAAGGAAGGGGGGGCGAGGGGGGTGCACAAGTAATCTCATCAGTAATTATTAACGGTCAGATTTCATGCAATAACCATCAGCATTCTAGTGATCTATTGCTTCTTTCAAGGGGTTGAAAAACTTCACGCAAAACCCACCTTTCTATTTCCAGGTCACATAGTGACACCATAAGTCACTGACAGAATAAAAATTATTTTAAAAAATTAGTCTGCAGAGGTTCTCTTATGCTCAGTTTCTCTCAGCACACTTAATACCACTACAGCTATCATTAATCAGGAGGGGTTAGAGATATTTGAGTTATTCCTTTAAGCAAAGGAACAGGGTTAAACGAACATCTTAACTGGCCAATATGGAGGACATGTGGAGGATTATAATGCTTTGAGTTTAAACAACTAACTAAAAGATAAACATACAAAAATATCTAGGCCTAGCTGAATATTAAGTGTGCAAATATATGTAATAAACAGATTGAAAGTTTACCAGAAGAGATGCTGGAAGAATAATTCCCTTGGCCACCACCCCTAGACACTCGCCTCTGTGTGCCTGGTGGCATTCTAGAATCTTCAGATGCTCTACCTTTCAAGTTCTGGAACAGTAACAATGTTGAATTATAAAGTAGCCTAGCTAACTTCAGATGGGCACGCAAATGAAAATAAGATATAGACAAAATTAATCATTATTATACTAGAACAGCAAGCAGGACTCAAAATGTCATTTGATGAAACTCTTAAATCAAATGAAATGGAAAATTAATATTCATAACTGGCCTGTATATATCCATACCACCCAATTGAGAAGTATTCCATTTCCAACTATATAAAAGTAAAACATGGATGATGGAGAAGAAATAATTTTGTTTCACAGCCTCACCAAGCTTGTAAAGCCAAGTTCACCAGTTTACTCCAAAGACATCTTTCAATTATTTAAAACCGTAATCAACATTAAGATGATAAAGCCTCCTTCAGATTATAGAAGAACAAAGATATTACCTCCTTCCTCCGATCTTTTCTCCGTTTGACTTCATGAAATGTATCTGCCAACCCAAACAATAAGATCATTATCTTCAGTAGTTCAGACTACACAAATCTTACATGAAATGGAATGTGTTTCCTACATGCTGCATGAGTAATATGCATGACAACTTCTACAAAACAATGACGAGGAAGGACACAAGCAAAGACAGACAATATAATTGCAGTAAGACAACTGAAGGAGCAATCTGATTCAGGCATGTAGGTCAAAAGTTTATATGCGGCCGAAGATAATTGTGAATCCCAGATATTTCAATCACTTAAAACCAAACACCAGAATAAATTAAATGGCAAAGTCGCAAGCATATAACAGAGGTCCTAGTTATGTAGTAATTTGTCGCCATAAAATTGTTTCAGGAAGCATAGATAGTAGTTGACAAATAAACCAATTTATTATCAGAGATACGAGCCCACTGATAAGAATGTCCTATCAAAACCAAGGTGCACTGTATGACAAATAATATCATACCCGATTCTAAAATGTAGACTTCACAACTACTTTGCAAGATTAAGATTAAAAAGAAACTAACTAATGTATTAGCCCATAAAAACCAAAATTTGGAAGCGCACACGAGCATATAAATGTAAGCAACAGAAAAGCACCAGCATCATTGAAATATTTTAATGATCAATGCAGAAAAATAGACCAAGTGATCTTTCACTTTAAACAATTTAGCTTCGGCAGAGTAGGCTTTCAAATCTTATTAAAGAACCGTGACAAATTAAATTGCAAAGCTTCGATATCGACTGCTGTGAAGAAAATAACATATTTATTACCATTCTCATTAACTTTTACCAATATTTGTTAAGGGGATACCAAATTTCAGTTTTTAGCTTTTGAGGGCCGGAATTTTAAATCTTTCAGTAAAGAAATCAGCATAAAACACAAACTTTAAACACAGTCCGGCTCCTACACAATTACAAAGACACCAAACCGAACGCAAATAAGAAACACAACCAAAGAAGTTTCTTCTCAACTACGCAAACGCTCGTGCTCTTCTTAAATTGATTAAAAATGTTTCAATTTTCTTTCATATCTTCGCTTTTCTCAAGAAGCAGACGCAGCCCATAAAAGAAAAATCAAAACCCAGAAGAAACCACCGATCACATGGCCAAAATAAAACAAACCCCACAAAACTCCCCACCAAGAACACACAACACAAACACCCATCAATCGAAACCCTAATGCAAACACATACTGACATGCATAAAATATATCGGTTTACCTAAATACAAGAGCTTTTGAGCGGTTTCGTTGGGATCCATAGAGCACTCCTTGAGCACAGCGTAGATTTCATCGTCGCTGTGTTGCTTCTTGGTGATCTCTCTGATGTCCTGGATCGTATCCTTTACATTGCTTGGGATTGAAACCCTAGTCTCCCCACCGCCGCTCATGTTATGTTTGAGACAGAGAAAGAGAGAAAAGAGTGTTTTTTGTGTCTTGTGTATTGAGAGACTTTGAGAGAGAGAGAGAGAGAGAGAGGCAGCTCAATAATAAAGGGGCCCTCTATTTATATTGGTGAGCATATATTGGTGTGTGAAGGACTTGGAAATTTTATGACGGGGCTGGGCTGTGGGCAAGCCTACATGGAACCTTGGGAGATACGGGATTTGGATTTGTGTTTGTTTCTGGGATTTAAGGGCAAAAAGGGCAGAAAGTAGAGAGAGAAAGACAGTGACAGCAGAGAGCGACTTGAGAGAGAGAGAGAGAGAGAGAGAGAGAGAGAGAGAGAGAGAGAGAGAGAGAGAGAGAGAGAGAGAGAGAGAGATTTGTGTCTACTTTTTTCTTAAGGTTTTGGATGTAACTGGAAATTTTTGGGGAGTTCCAAAAAGGCTAGTAAGGAATACAGACCACGTTCGATGAAGGTGTAATTACAAGAAAGGATACTTTTCTGTTGTGACTTCTACATTTGATATCATATAAATGACTATTAATTAATTAGTTGAATTTTCCAAACGGCTTATATTTACGCGTCACAATGCATGTGAGAATTCACAACCGTTGATTAATATGAATCGCGTAATGAATGGCTAATATAGTTTACAGTTACTATTACGCCTTTGAACAACTAAAATGCTTAGTGTGTCTGCTCAAATACTGCATTTGGTTATGTTTAAATAGTTTTTTTTTTTATTTCCTACAAATCTAGTTCTAACAATTACCTCTAACTAAATTTTAGCTTTCAATCTTATTATTTCTAAAAGTAAAAATAAAAATAAATCATCACTTTTATTTCCCAAGAACATCATGTTGTAGAATAAAGTAGAATCAATTAGAGCAGAGAAACTTAAAGAAAAGAAGGCGGCACAAATAGGTAATTTTCGTATTTTATTGGAGATTAAAGTAACTTTAGAATAATTTTGTAATTTTATTTGTTAAATAGGTAATTGTTTCCTTTTATGGATTCATAGGCTTTAGGGTTTTTTCAATAAAAAAAGGTTTGCAATAAGAATTTTCAAGAGGAAATATAATGAAATATTTTTTATGCAAAATGTTAGGGAGACCAATTTGTGTATCATTTATCTATTTATAAATATGGAAGCCATTGTATTGGTGGGCTCCACCTTTATTAGATAGATGATACACAAGTTGGTCGATAGTCTCTCTAGCATGGCCTTTTTTTTATAAGATACCCGAAACATTGATTAAACAAGAACTATGGTCAAACTAGACGCATTTCAACATTTATTTTTCTCAAAATTCATAATATAATTATTAATAATTGTTCCCAAATACTTCAACATAACTTAAGTGGTATATTAAGCATTATTTCATTCTCATCTCTCTATTTCCTAAGGATGTTGTCGAACCCTAAAATTAACTTAGTGCATCCTACTATTTAAATCAAAATGTAAAATTGACTAAGTACTCCATATTTAACTACTAAAAATGCACATGATACACCCTAATACACTCTATCACATTCGAGAATTGGTTGCTGAACGCTATCAGATGTAACAATCTTCATTTTTTTCCATTTCGTAATTTCAACTATCAAGCATGCACTTTTTTTTTCCCTCTATTCGGGGTTCATTCGATCCAAGTTCATTCGGGGGTTCAAGTTCGATTTGGGCCTAGTCAACTGGCCCACTCTGATACTATTTTATGATTTCAGAAGGACAAATCCATGTCCCACTCTAACATTTCTCATTCTCTACAAATAAATAAACGGGGATTGATTTCTCATGAATTTATTTCCGCAAACCAAACGCTTAACTAAGTTTTATCATGAGCGTGTGTAGCCATGATTTTCAATGGGATACATGATTGAATATTGTTTTCTATCTGTCACAACACTCCATACAAAAGTTGGTATATTTCTTTTTGCTAAGTACATATAGAATGGATCTTGACTAATTCACCCTAGATTAATAACCGACCAAATTGGTAGATAAACAAATAGTTTGACTTAAGACACAAGGTACAACTCTTAATTAGAGGGAGACATTACTCTTTGTTTGTTTTGGCTATAAAGACATTATTACATGCTTTAACGTATTAAATCTAGAGATAATGAGTAATTGCCAAATTCAATAAAGGAAAGGTTTTCCATAGATGCAGAACTATCAAGTGACACAAACTGAATTTGAGCAATAATTTTTTCGATCAAATCTCACAATTTCACATGTTTTCATAAAGTACCAAGACCACACCTCTTTCCTCTCAGTATTAAAGACAATTTGAATACATAATGACATAACTTTTGTCTAATTACTACAAAAAAAAAAAAAACAAAGATTCATTATCATCAAAACAAAACAGACTTCTACGATAAGTTGAAATATTAAAGAAAAAAAAGTTAAAAGTCTTTAATGTTCTAGGAACACAGCTAAAAAAGGAAAATGTTTCAATGGCCTATGATAATCATTCAAAACTACTTCTAGAATCGTTAAAAGTGCTCATGACAGTATTTGACAAAAAATAAAAAATCTTAAAGATAGTTTTGAATCATGGAATGACTTTTTAAGAAGCATTTTTAGTATCGCTTAACTTCTAATAAAAAGGCTCATAACCATGCGTGCTTCCTAGAAACCGAGTACCAAACCCTACTTGTATACAAGTCTAGAGCGGTGTGTGACCATATATTTGGTATTTTCACCATGAACAGAAAAGGCGATGGACAGAAACGGAAAGCCGTATCAGCGTGGTCATGGTGGTGGGTGTACGTAGTATATTTCTTTTTCATGAGGGGCAAATTTGAAATTTCCAATGCGTACAATATTTGTACATATATTTATATATATGATGTAATAATATTCTCCACTCAAAAGTTCAAAACCCTAATCTGTATTCTCTCTCTCGCTCGCACCTCCCAAGCTCATTACTTTCCGTTTCTCAAATTTTCCCGAGAAAATCCGATATTAAACGCAATGGGTTCGAAGTCGAATGCCGGTCATCCTCACACAGGCGATGGCGCCAGCCCTGGGTTTGTCTCCTCTCTCTCTTCCTCTCTCTCTCTCTATCTCTCTCCCTCTCTTATAACACACACCAAAATTAGCTGTTTTCTTTTTTGGTTATCGAGAAAATTGGATGTATCTGAGAAAATAGAAGTGAATATTTTGTATCTTTATCTTTTCTAGCTCGGTTTCCTTTTGTTTCCTTCATTTTCTCGTTATTCAAGCATGGATGCATCCTTTGTAAGACCCTCTCTGCGTTTCCTCACCTTTTTTTTCCCTTCTAATTGGTTGTGATATTTGATTTGTAATGTGCAGAAAGATCTTTATCGGTGGATTGGCAAAAGACACTACATATGGTGAGTGCTCTTTTTCTGAAGTTTTTTTTATAAATTTTTTCATTTCCAGTGCGTTCACAAAAGTTATTTAGGTAGATTTTTTTTTGGAAAAGGAAGAAATTTAAATTATAGTCATATGGTGAAAATGTGTAGCATGAAAACTAGTGAGTTATATGGACTACTTATGGCTACTTGTTGTCTTTCTATTAGACTTTCGATGGGATTGAAATTATTATTTGCAGTATCTTCTGAGATATGGGATTTTGGTTGGTGGGTATGGTTTTGTTACTGATGTATTGCGTTCTATTTTGTTTTAATTGCTTGTGCAAATCAAATCAATAGCTACATTTACCAAGCACTTTGGGAAATATGGAGAGATAGTGGACTCAGTGATAATGAAAGATCGCTTCACGGGTACGCCAAGGGGTTTCGGTTTTATTACCTATGCCGATCCATCAGTTGTTGACACAGTTATTGAGGAAACTCATGTTATCAATGGCAAGCAGGTAAAGCAGCTCTTTACGGCTGTGTCTTTCTGTGGTTTATTATGAACGAACTTGCTCAATATAGATGGATGCTATTACTCGTTTTGGGGCTTTATATTTTATATAAGATGTTTATCCAATTGATAGTGATGTCAAAAACTACATGCTTAGTCAAAGGCAACTTAGTATTTCTTTTAGCGGTATTACTATATACTGAATGAAATTTGAGCAGGTTGAGATCAAGAGAACAATTCCGAAAGGACAAGGGCAATCCAAGGATTTTAAGACAAAGAAGATATTTGTTGGTGGAATCCCATCATCAGTCATTGAGGGTATGCTCTAATATCTTATTCTCATTTTATATGATTACAACTTGGAAGGATGTTAAACTATTAGTTTTACGCTGAAATGTTTTCCAACTCTTAATAAAGCATGTTTACGGTATCATGTTACTTTCTTTTTACTTGGCTTGGTGAATTTGTGCAGAGGAGATGAAAAGTTTCTTCTCAAAGTATGGGAAAGTAGTAGAACACCAGATCATACGAGACCATGAGACCAATCGTTCTCGAGGCTTTGGATTTGTAATTTTTGACAGTGAGGAAGTTGTAGATGAGTTGTTATCTAAAGGAAACATGATTGATATGGCGGGTACCCAGGTGAGCTTGTTTAGATGGTCTCTGGGTAACCAGCATGTACACAGATTCCTTTTTGACATGGAGCATCAATTGTTGCATTCTCCTGTTTTGTTAAATCTATGCATTAAAGGGTTGTTATCTTTCATTTTCATTAGTTATTCTAATAATTCACTTTAGTGATTTGGAACTAATTTTAGGTGGAGGTTGTTACAGGTATAGATCTTCTCGGGAAAGGGTGATCCCAGTAGCTCCATTTCGAAATAAACTAGGTTAACTAAGCTGCTTTGTTGTAGGTGGAGATCAAGAAAGCTGAACCAAAGAAAGCCTCAAATCCATCACCTGCTCCTGCATATGGTAGCAATTCTAGGGCTCGTTCTTTCAATGATGGCTTTGGTGCATATGGCAGTTCTTATGGTGGTTTTGATGGAGGGTTTGGCCCTGGCCCTTATAGGACACCAGATGGTCTTGGTGGTAGATATGGCGGTGGTTATGGTTATGGTTATGGTAGCGATAGTGGAGAATTTGGCGGTGGTTATGGGGGTTTTGGCAGCAGTAGCTTAGGTGGCTATCGAGGTGAATCTTCCCTTGGTTATAGTAGTCGCTTTGGACCCTATGGTGGTGGCTTTGGTGGGGGGTATGGTGCAAGTGGTTTAGGTGGTTATGGCCGAGGTGGTGAAGGCTATGGAAGTTACGGGAGTTCAAACTATGGTGGTGGATATGACTCTGGTCCTGGTGCTACATATGGCGGAGCAGGTGGACCGTATGGAAGGGGGGGCTATAGTAGCAGTAGTCGGTACCATCCCTATGCAAGGTAGATATAGAAGGCGCTAGTCAGTACATTCCCTATGCAAGATAGTAATGAAGGATTTTCGATGCAGTTGCTTAAGCTTTGCCATAGAAGTCTGGCACAGGTTGCTTAGATTTGTTTCTGGCACTCATTTAGGCACTTGTTGGAACTACTAGAGATTTCCTATGATTGCAGTATGGGAAGCTTTTAAGGTCGGAAGAGTTTATTAGACTACTTCTCTGTTGTATGGTTTAGAAAAACTTTGAAGACTGAAGCACTTGGTGTCTGCTATGGATGTCTTGTAGTTTCATTTCAATTTAGTATGTTGTAGACTATAGCATCTTATTGTGGTGTTTATTACAATCTACTTAGTGATCTAGATAGATGTTCTAATGATTTAATTATCTGCTTAGCCTAGCCTGTGATGTTTACATTAGCAGTTGGTCGTGTTATAGTTTTATGTTGGTGCATGTTGGAATGTCTTATTTTGCGAGTTAGTCCGAAATGATGGAGTTCATAGTGAAATGTCTTTTAGTTTGAAATATTAGTTTAAAAGATAACAAGGAATTGATATAAATTGAGAGCTTTAGCAATGACCATTGTGGCATTGGCACTAGTGTTTCTGTTAAGGTTCTTCTATTAGCTGTGAAGAATAGATAAATTACCTGGATGCTTGCTCTTAACCAAGTTTAATTTGGATGGGACTCTGGGAATACAGGTGGTTTTTATTGATAAATTAAACGCTCTGCAAAATAGCATAGCACAAAGTGGAAACAATCGCTCTCCTTGAATTTTGTTGTCAGTCGGTATATAACTGTTTAATTCATGTGCTGCTTTCTGTTGAAATTATGTTTAGCAGTTTCTTAACCCCGTATATTCTTTCATCGGTGAATCTATAAACGATATATAAATTATATAAGATGTACCCTTTAAAGCTATTTTTCCAGTTTGGCTGTTGACGGCGATCTTGTGAAGTGCAAATACGACTTTGACTTATTTTCCTAGGGTTTTTTTTTTGGTCGTTTGGGTGATTGAGGCCTTCTGTGTACAAGTTGAAACACTGGCTGTGATTGTATTTTAGAAATTGCTTATGTACCTCCTGTTTTTTACAAAAAATTTTCAACTTTGGAGAAGCGAAGGCTCCCTCCCAAATGATTCTGGCACACATTTTGGTGGTTTTGCAGCAATGTCCATTGTTATATCCTTTTCCCCCTTCCTTTTTTCCCCAAATGCGGCAAAAATTGTTGTGATGAATGCTTTGCATGCTCAATTTTGCACGTGAAAAGTGTCGCACGACTTGAGGACGAAATTCAAAAAGAAGAGGATTAAATGCAGCTGAATTTGTTTGAATTGTGCCCAGTCTTTCTCCTCGTTGAATAATTTCCGTCTACCAATATAAACTTTGATGCTTTAAGCTACGTCTCCAAGCATGTTGATAGCCTTTGTCTCTTCTCTCAAACAAGCAATTTAGGGAATTTTTTAGCAAGGGCAATGCGACTTGCTCGAGTCATTTCTCGCATGTAATTTGTGAATTAAAATTTTTAATAACAAAGCATAGCAACCATTTGCGATTCACTAATATGCCGTGAGAGGGTAATGTGCAATTGTTTTGGGAGAGGAAATTGAATTAAGGAATCTGAGTGTGAAACTTTCTTTAAAAAGTGTAAGAGGTTTGTAGCTCGAATGATTAGTATATGAATTTTTCTTTCGTGATGTTGAGAGACTTGCTTATTCCAAGTTCGTACACCTCTCTTCCTATGGTACATATCACGTGATCATAAAATAACACAATATTTTCATTACTTTTTATTTATTTATTATTTACGGGAATTCGAATTTGGGGTCACTTAAACTGTTCAGAAGAGAAATGCCAATAATTAACTGGTTGATGCATTAGTTATTAATCTTGATATTTTGTTTTATGACCTTATAATTAATATGATTACAGAAAACATCCCTAAAACAAAAATTAATGACATCTATGCAAAAATGAAACCACAAAAAAAGAAAAAAGAAAAGAAAAAGAGAAAAAGAAGACAACGCGTGAGAGAGAGATATATTAGAAGCATTACATAATAATATTCGTGGAACATCGTCTAGATCCCCAAACTTAAAAAAAAACATTGAAAAATTGGACTCTCTGCTCTGCTTTCTCAGTCTCTCTCTCACTTTCTGTTGAGCCGGCGATTCAGCAACTGAAGTCCAACTCAGTGAGTGATGGGTGGCGAGTTAAGATACGAGATCGCACAGAATGCCTACATAAAGCTGGTGCTGCACGCTCTCAAGCACAAGAGCTCCGCCGTCAACGCCGTCCTCCTCGGCCGCGTCTCCTCCCAAAACGACGCCGTCGAGATAACGGACTCCGTCCCTCTCTTCCACTCGCAAATCGGCCTCCTCCCCCAACTCGAGATCTCCCTCATCCTGGTGATTCCCACATACCCTCCTCCTTTCTCTGTCATCACACTTCTCCCTCTAGGGTTTCAAAATCTTAAATTGAATTTTCCCACGAAACAAACAGAGTTCGAATTTCTTGAAAAGAGATTTAATTTTTGTTGTTTTGATTGAATTGGGTCAGATAGAGGAGCACTATGCTGCTAAAGGAGTGAGCATTGTGGGCTATTTTCACGCCAACGAGAGGTTTGACGATCACGAGCTTGGCGGCATTGCCAAGAACATCGGCGATCACATCTATCGCTATCTTCCTCAAGCTGCAATTCTTTTGGTGTGTGATTCGTTCGTCCATGAACCTCTGTTTTTGTAGTTTGTTTTCTGCTTGTTTGATATGGAATTTTATTCTATGTATTTTCATCCATTTTCAGTTAGACAACAGGAAGCTTGAAGCTTTGACAAGAACTAAGGACCGGAGCCCCGTAATGCAGGTGGGTACCTTTAACTATTTTTTCTTTTCTTGGGGTTAATATGTTCTTGTTTATTTTTTGGTATGAAAAAGCATTGATCATTTTTTTTTAATGAAAGAAGCGTTGATCATTTTCTTTGTCTAATTATATTAATTATATTATATGATGGGTGTATGAGTATCTTTAGTGTATGAACTGCTTGTAGTATGGTAATTAGTTAAACAAAATGAGAGAGGATTTGTTTATGGTACGTGTTTCTTTGCTTTTCTAGTAACAATAAATTAACAATACTTCTTTGGGGAGATTGGAGCTATTGGTGTGGATTAACAATATGTTTCTTCTGCTTCATAAGCTATTTGTCGAAAGTGGCAATGCCAGAATCCACCTACTTTCTGCGGATATACGCAAACATCAAAGTTCGAAATCATTATTTTTTCAGCTAATTTATAAAGTTCAAATGGGCTTGGATAGGTAGTCTTTCTCCCCTGGTGTAATCCGTATCTTTTTCGTTTGTTAGACCATCATGCAGTTATTTCTCTTGATTCTGTATGTTGGAACCATTGTTTGTGACTTCATCTTCTCAGACATTAACTTCGTGCTATATTCATGTAATTTTGTATTATGTGGTTGTTTATTTCAGTGTAATTTGTACTGGAAATTCTCCTTCCTAATCTATTTCAACGTTTAAAAAAACATTCAGCTTTACACAAAGGATGCATCTAGGATTTGGAAGTTAGTCGGCTCTGATGGAAATCAATTAACCATCAAGGAGCCATCATCAAATGTTGTTCTACTGGATTATATCTCAACTGAAAAATGGCAGGATGTTGTAGATTTTGATGATCACCTTGATGACATTAGCAAGTGAGTGCGATACATCATTATACTTTTATTTTCAACCAATTTTTATATTGATAAGTAAATTGTAGTTGACTGGAAATGTAATGTACAGGGATTGGCTGAACCCAGAACTGTTCAAGTAAACTTGGCATTGCTGTCAGCATATGTGCTACTCTTCAAATATTACAAATGGCTTCATGCTCAACTCAGTTTCTCATGCTGGGTTTCAGAGGACAAGGGATGACTTATCAGAGAAATCAGACAGATTGACCTTAATCTTGGTTTATTGTTTGTAAGAAACTTTTGAGATGTAAACAACCGGATATCAGTTATCTTCTTGTATACTTTAATGTTTGATACTAAAGAGTTTCAGTATGTTCTTTTCTTGATCACTTAAAATGGAGTTTATGGTTGTAGAATCGGAACAAAATGTCATTTTTGAGCCTAATGTTATCTTTTCTTTGTATCAAATTTGTGATTGACTGAACAGCTAGTGAAAGGCTTGGTATTTGATGCCAATGCCATGCTGTGTTGTTGGCACAATGTGAAGTTGCATGTTGTTCGACAATCTGAACGCGATTATACCTGGGTTTTATGGCCAAATAAATCTACATGAAACCCATATGTGAAAGGGATTTTGTTAGGAAGGTAGAAAACCAATAATTTTTTAATATACATAATCTAAGCAAATGATATCTTATTTTTTTATATACATAATTTTTCATGTATTCCGTTTTTCATCAAGAGGTTGTCCTTTTGTTCAAACCCCATGCATGAAGGTGTGTTGCTTGAAGAATTTTCCTTATTTAATTAGGATTATATTTTTCCCAAAAAGATAATAGGAATTGATTGAATATTAGAGTAATTAATTCACCTAAGATAATAGGATTATTCGCCGAAATATATAGGCTCCCACACAAACATACACAGAGGTCGAAGCCTTAGAAGTGAAAAGAACAACGACCTTCAAAAGTTGAAATGCTTTCAACTGTCACTTCCCTCCATCTTCCTCCTCTGAACCACACAGACTCTCACACTCACAGACCCAATTCACAAAACCTCACAACCCATCTTCTCCACAACTTCAGCTCCCCAATAGAGCTCAAACAACTCCATGCCCACCTCATCAAAACCAACACTCCTCTCACTTCCCTCCCTCTCACTCGAATCGCCTTCGTCTGCTCTCTCAATCCCAGTTTCTGTTACGCTCAGAAAATCTTCAAACACCTCGAAAACCCTGAGATTTTGGCGTGGAATTCGTGCTTGAAGGCCTTCGCCGAAGGCAATGATCCCATTGATGCAGTTATGCTTTTTTATCAGTTGCAGAGTTTTCATGTTTTGCCTGATAGTTTCACTCTGTCTTTTGTTTTAAAGGCGTGTACGCGTTTGTTGGATGTTTCCAATGGTAGAGTTTTGCATGGTTATGTGGAGAAACTTGGGTTTCAGTCGAATTTGTTTTTGATAAATATGATCTTGAATTTGTATGCTTTGTGTGGTGAAGTGCGGGATGCTCGGTTGTTGTTTGATAAAATGTCGCAACGAGATGTCGTGACATGGAATATAATGATGACCCAGTTGGTAAAGAGGGGTGATATTAAGGAAGCCTATGATTTGTTTTCACGGATGCCCGAGAGAAGTGTGAGGTCATGGACTTTGATGATTTCAGGGTTTGTCCAATGCGGGAAGCCTAAGGAGGCTATTAGTCTATTTTTGGAGATGGAAGAGACTGGTGTGAGGCCAAATGAGGTGACTGTAGTGGCTGTTCTTGCGGCTTGTGCTGATTTGGGTGACTTGGGTTTGGGTAGGAGAATTCATGAGTACTCAAACCAAAGCGGGTTTAGCAGAAATGTTCGTATTTCCAACACTTTGATTGAGATGTATGTCAAATGTGGATTCTTGGAGGATGCCTGTACAGTTTTCGATGGGATGAAAGAACGAACGGTTGTGTCATGGTCAGCTATGATTGCAGGGCTTGCCATGCATGGACAAGCTGAGGAAGCTTTGAGACTTTTCTCTAGGATGATTCAGATAGGCATGGATCCGAATGATGTAACCTTTGTCGGACTCTTGCATGCTTGTAGCCACATTGGGTTTGTGGATCAAGGTCGTGAATTCTTCACCAGCATGACTAATGATTATGGTATAGTTCCTCGAATTGAGCATTATGGTTGTATGGTTGATCTTTTGAGTAGGGCAGGGCTCCTTCAAGAGGCTTATGAGTTTATTACAAACATGCCTATCAAGCCGAATAGTGTTGTATGGGGAGCTCTGCTTGGTGGATGCAAAGTTCACAGAAACATTGAACTGGCTGAAGAAGCAACAAAGCACCTTTCTGAATTAGATCCACTTAATGATGGATACTATGTGGTTTTGTCAAACATTTATGCAGAAGCACAAAGGTGGGAAGACACAGCGCGAGTGAGAAAGCTAATGAGGGATCGAGGGGTGAAGAAGACACCTGGGTGGAGTTCAATCACAGTAGATGGGGTGATTCATGAGTTTGTTGCTGGGGATGAAGCCCATCCTCAAGCTCAGGAGATCTTCCAAATGTGGGAGAAACTAGTTGAAAAAATGAAGCTGAAGGGTTATGTGCCTAACACTTCAGTTGTTCTGCTAGACATGGAAGAGGATCAGAAGGAAAAATTTCTCTATCGCCATAGCGAGAAATTAGCGCTGGTTTTTGGGTTGATGAACACGGGACCTGGAACACCAATTCGCATTATGAAGAATCTTCGTGTTTGTGAGGACTGCCATGCTGCTTTCAAACTTATATCAGCAATTGTTAATAGAAAGATAGTCGTGCGTGACCGGAACCGCTTCCATTGTTTCAAAGATGGTTCTTGTTCTTGCAGGGATTTCTGGTAAGAGGATCTAGACTCCTAGTGCTAACATCATTTTCGAAGATATTGAATTTTAGATTATATGCAACATATTTCAGTTTCAAAGCATGCTTGCATCTCGGGTTCCAAATTATGAAAAATAAACAAACTATTTAATTGCACAAGACTAAAATCTGCCTTTTAGGTTATTCAAACTAAATAACTATGCTGCTACATCTTCTTCATCATCATCGAAACTAGAAAACTCAGCTAAGATTTGCAAAATTAAATGGGCATTTATTCTAAGAGGATTTTGACGAATCTCAAAAAACTGGACACCCTTTGGTCACTACCCCTGGTGCTGTGGGGCACTTAGCCAATGGACAATGGTCATCTTGGTCCAGACCCCACCACTTTGGTCCCATAATATTCTTGGATTGGAGGGCGAAATATAGGATAACAGCAGTAAAGGCCACTCCAGCATCCAAAGCAGCTGATAGGATATAGTTATGCCTAGCCCACCACTCCTTGTACCTTCTGTAAACAAAGAAGTTGAAGAAAATTCCAACTGCAAACCATGACGAATAGTTTACAGCTTTAGCTGGTGGCATTAAACTTGTTGATCCAAGGATTACAGGCATATTTATGTGCCTAATCCACTTTTTGTTGGGGAATTTTTTATGGAGCAGCCAACCGGGAATGGGTGACAAAAGGCCGATGAGGAAGAACCAGTTCAACTCTGGGTAGATTCCTTTGCTAGTGAACATTCTGAGTGGCCCTATGACTCCCCATATGATTGAAGCATTGTAGAACACATCATCACCAGGACATGTCCATGGACTCCCCTCTGGCAACTTTGCTGGATTGCAGATGTTCTCGACAGTTGTCAGAAGCCACCAAGATGTGGCAAAGTAGGCACTTGTAGCTGCCAGTGTTCCAGCTAACTGAACATACAAAAAGGGAAAATTGCATGTGTATGTTCCATTATATCGGACATAAGAAAAACAACTGAAACAAATGGTGACAAATGGAGTTTTCTTGATAATTTACCTGCACAAAAAACATGTCCTTAGGAGGGATCTTCATATAGTGACCTAATTTAAAGTCACCAAGAAACATGAGTGCTTGTGACATGCTGATATATCCATAGGTCTTGAAAGCCACATTAGCAAGAGGCTTCCCTGGGTACATATACCCGATAATTAGCTCTGTAATTATGTTGAGGCCTGGTTGCTGCACAATAAATATTGAAATGAAAAATGAAAAATTACTACGAGTCTTTAAAACAGAATTATGCCGAATACTGAACATATAGTAGATATTCGTAGGCGTATTCATGTATGTACATATATGTTTTCAATCTAACAAAAGAGTACGTACGATACGATTGTATATAAATGAAATGACCAAAATCATACCATGTTTGTTGTGGCAAGAATAACCCCGATGGGTAAGGTGAAAGATAGTGCAATGGCACAAGCTAGTAAAACTCCCCACCATGGAAGTTGGAGCTGTTTGCCGAAACCTTCACAAGTATAGATGGCAAGAGCAACCATTAAAACAAGGATGGTTTGGAACCACCATTCAGGGACTGATTCATAGTTCCTCTTCATTAGTCTCGTGTGGATGTCTCCAACCTGATTCTTCACTGCACCAGTTGTCTTCTTCCACAGTTGCCATATTTCTCTGTTCATGATGCATGATGTCACACAAAGAGGAAGAAAACAATGAAAAAATTATTAATTAGCTTAGATGTAAAAGAAACATCGCAGAGTTCAGGAAATTAGATTGTCATCCTTAAATAAGATTCATTCTATTATATATCAAGTCCGGTGTTGGATTAGGTTTTGATTTCGGTCACTTGATACTACTGTACATACGTTTAACATAGGACTTGGGACTCGAGATTCAGGATTCAGGATTCAGGAGTGAATGTAGTAAACCGTAAAAATCTTATCGAAACTCCAGCACCCGAAAAACTTACTTTCCATAAAAGAGGGCAACATGTGAAATAGTAGCTGTGAGAGTGGCAAAGCCCCATCCATAGCCGTAGGCAAAGTAGACACTGAGGTAGAGTTTACTATAACTGTTATACTCCTTCAAATTCATATCGAAAGCTTTCTCATCCAAAACTCGACTGACGTTGTAGGTTTGGCCATCATGGTCAAAAGTGTGAGAGGAAAATATTGGGAACCTCTTAGCATCATATGCATTGGTCCAATAGGCAATGGGGGTAACAATGTAAAAGATCACAATAAAACCAATCAACATGTTAATGACTGCAACATCAGGATAGGCTAAGGGGCTGCTCAAGAAGGCAGCAACGGTGGACCAATCAAGGGCAAAAGAGCCAATTCCAAGGCCCTTGAGCCCTGAACCAATCTGCTGGGCTGTGATCGAGTCCTTCCAAATCCAGCAAACTAAGGAGAGAGCTGTTATGGAGGGGAAGAAGAAACTTGGGATAATGTAGTAAGCAAAGCTGCTTACGAAAATAATGATGAAGAACTGCATCTTTGTACGGCCTCCTCTGCGTCTCTTTTCCTTTTCATGCAATGCCCTGCCATTAATGCACATTATAAACTAATTAATTTGGTGGTTCACAATTATACACAAGACAAGAATGAGAAATAAACATGAAGAAAAGAAAACATTGATGAATTATTCTTTTTAATATAAGCGATATTGGTGGAGAGGGAATTGAAAACACCGGACCTCAGGTGCAGGATGAGTAATTATAATGTAGTACGGTATTACAAACTCAATTAGCTAAAATTGTTTCAATTTGACAAATTAAATTAAAAAGTACCTGAATAGAGAGACTTGAACCAAATTACCGGGCCACCACATGTAAGGGGAGTCCACAAGGTATCTTCTGAATAATCCAGCCCATCCATATCCAAGCATCTGAAAAGATTCCATACACACAAAAATTTATGTGAGACTGACTGTTTTTGTCACAAACGTAATAATGTTGAGTGACAAAATAATTCAAATAAAAGATGGCAGGTTTTGGAGAAATAAAAACTGGTAACATAAATGCATGTTATCGTGCAGTGGATGACTATCAACCGTTAATGCATTGTGAACCAACTTGCATCAACAACCGGCAAGGCAACCATCCACTTGCTTATGCGCAGGCAATTGTCCTTAGCATTTCTTCCGAATGTAAATTTTTTACCTGAGTGGTGTGAGCTAACAAGAAGGCTGCCATAACATGAATACTTCTGTGGTAGTAAGCCTTGACAATTGTGATGATGTTAACTGCATAAACACTGTTGGATCCAGAGTTTGCAAATATGGTGATCAAGACGTGCTCCTTCATACTGAAAGGCCCCGGATTGAATGAGAAGGACCATTTTGTGAAGGGGACTGAAAATTGTGTTGTTGGAAGGACCGCAGCCATCAACTTGCCTAGAGGGAGGACCACAATTTGGGCAGACACTGAAGAAATGAAGAGCTGATTTTGGCGGTACCCAAAAAACTGGTTGACAAAAGCAAGAGTGGTGCATGATAATAGGCCAAGCACCCATGTTCGAAATGTAATGGTTGGCTCTGATGGGTCATCTGTGATTGGAACTGTTAGCCTAACTTGCTCAATTGGGTTGTCGTCCACTTCATCATCTGTTTTTGCATCAACAAATGTTTGACAACATCAGTTAATTAATTGTAGATTTGATTGATTAAGTGTTGAATTTCTGGAAATTAGAAAGCTAAAATGATAGCTTAAGATTTCAGAGAGACGAATCAATGGACTACTGGATAGTGTTTTTAACTTAGTCACCAACATAGCTGTGTGACGTTTGATCACAAGATGTTTCGGTGTTATTTTCAGTGGATTCACTCTTATCATTACGATGATATATAGAATGAAAATAAAAACATTTTCTAAGTAATTGTTTGGGGTGTGCGACAATAACACCGTCACCTAGTGTTACATTTCACACAAATGTTTGCTTTTAGTGTTTTTCTGCATAAACGTTTGCTAGGGGGACTTACCATTGACATGGATCTTGGAATGAGACTTGGTTTCACCGTCGCCATCTTCGTAGACCGTCATCTTTCTTTGCCTCCTTTTACTCTCTCTCAAAGAATACCATTAATGTGCATGCTAGGCTTCTGCAAAGAACAAGCTTGCAATGATATAGACTCCACTCTGCAAATAAAGCAAACGCGCAATTCTCAAAACTTTTCTTTTCTCAAGAAGAACGGAGTTTATTCGAAACACATTTATTGACCATCTTACTGAGCACTTCTTATACAAAACTAAGAGTACTTCTTATACAAAACTAAGAGTCATTTATGTAATTCAAGTCCCACTTTTAATGGAGATTTCGAACAAAAAAGAAAGAATGTGGTCCAAAAAGCAATGCTCTTTCAAGAAACCAGTTTTTAGGGCCTAAACTCTAGTGCAATGGAGTACTGGTCAAACACACAAAAATCTAAATTTGGAAATATTTATGTGATGTGGCAAATCCTTAATATGCATCTAGTTGGCGAGTTTTGACATGAAGTACAATTAGCATTAGTGACGTCAGCATATATATATATATATATATATATATATATATATATATTTTTGCATCTAAATTTGTTTTCTTTGTATGGAACTTTATAGCGAATGTGAATGGCTTGGTGGCTTGATATATGATAATGTTATTTATTAAAGATTATATGCCACTTATTTCAGTATTAAAGCATGTTTTCATACACTAGTTTTCAAATTATGCAAAGTACTAAATAATTTATTACATTTTGACTAAAATCTGAGTCTGCAGCTTCAAGGTAATACAAACTAATTAATCAACTGTACAGCTTCATATCTATTACCACCAATCAGCCAGAACTGGGCTAACTATATATGATTTGCACAGGCACATGTGAATTACATTTATCTCAGAGAACTGGACAGCCTTTGGCAACTATACCCGGTGCCGTGGGACACGTGGCGAGCGGGCAATGGTCATCAGCTTCCAGGCCCCACCAGTTTGGACCCATGATATCCTTGGATTGGAGGGTGAAATATAGCAGAACTGCTGTGAAGGCCACACCAGCATCCAAAGCAGCAGAGAGGATATAGTTGTGCCTAGCCCACCAGCCCTTGTACTTTCTAAACACATAAAAGTTGAAGAAAATCCCAACTGTAAGCCATGTCAAATAGTTCACAGCCCTAGCAGGAGGCATGTAACCTGTGGCTCCAAGTATAATGGGCATGTTTATGAGCTTGATCCACCTTTGGTTGGGAAATTGTTTAGAGAGCAGCCAAACAGGGACAGGTGCCAAAAAGCCAATGAGGAAGAACAAGTTGAGCTCTGGGTAGACTCCTTTGTCAGTGAACATTCTGAGGGGCCCAATGACACCCCAAATGATTGATGCATTGTAGAACACATCATCACCAGGACATGTCCATGGACTTCCCACAGGCAGCTTTGATGGATCACAGATGTGCTCAATGGTTGTGAGAAGCCACCAAGATGTGCCAAAGTAGACACTCGAAGCAACTATTGTTCCAACTAACTGAAGATTATTGCAAAAAAAACAAAGGAGGGGGAATAGAAATGAGTGGATAATTTTATCAGAAATATGAACAGAAATTGATATGAGGTTATGTAATTCATTACCTGCACAACAAACATGGACTTAGGAGGGATCTTCATGTAGTGTCCTAATTTGAAGTCCTGAAGAAACATAAGTCCTTGTGACATGCTGATATATCCATAGGTCTTGAAAGCCACATTAGCAAGAGGCTTTCCTGGGTAAATGTATCCGATAATTAACTCTGTGATCACGTTAAGCCCCGGTTGCTGCAGAGTTTGTATAATTAAATGAGAAATTGCAACTTAATGTGAACCGCTTTGAAGGAAATGTGTAACAAATTGTTCAGATTTAATGTTTTCTTGACTATATACCTGGTTTGTGGTGGCTTGAATGATGCCGATGGGTAAGGTGAAAAATAGTGCAATTCCACAAGCCATTAAAACTCCCCACCATGGAAGTTGGAGCTGTTTGCCAAAACCTTCACAGCAAAAGATAGCAAGAGCAACCATTAAAACAAGGATGATGTGAAACCACCATTGGGGCACTGCTTCATAGTTCTTCTTCATCAGCCTGGTGTGGATATCTCCAACCTGATCTCTCACTGCACTGGTTGTCTTTTTCCACATCTGCCAGATTTTTCTGCTCATGTATGTCACAAGAAGCAAGAAAGACAAGGAAGAATTTATTAGCTCTAAAGAAATATTGCTCAGTTTACAGTTAAAACTGATGTCGAAAAGGCTTACCTTCCATGGAAGAGAGCAACATGGGAAATAGTAGCTGTCAAAGTGGCAAAGCTCAACCCATAAGTGAAGGCAAAGAAGGTACTGAGATAGAGCTTGCTGTAACTGTTGTACCTAACCATATTAATGTCGAAATTTTTCTGATCCAGAACCGTGGAAATGTTATAGGTCTGGCCAGTGGAGTCGAAAGTGTGTGACGAAAAGATTGGAAACTTCCTGGCATCATAGGCGTTGTTCCAATAAGCAATGGGGGTGACAACGTAAACAATCAAGACAAAACCAATTAAGATGTTAATGGTAGCAAATCCGGGTGTGGGTAATGGACTGCCTAAGAAGCCAGCAACAGTGGACCAATCAAAGCCGAAGGAGCCTATGCCAAGGCCATGCATGCCGGAACCAATCTGTTGGGCAGTGATGGAGTCCTTCCATATCCAGCAAACAAAGGAGAAAGCAGAAATGGAGGGGAAGAGAAAACTTGGAACAATGTAGTAAGAAAAGCTGCATATGAAAACCATGAAGAAGAACTGCAGCCTAGTGCGGCCTCCCTTCGGTCTCTTTTCCTTTTCGTGCAATGCCCTGCCATTTAAATTATAAATTTGCTCAACAATTATAGAAAAAAAATGAAGAAATGATTTTCAATTTGAAGTGACTGCTAAATTCATTCAATATGACAGATAGGAAAGAGGGTGGAAATAAAATACCTGAAAAGAGAGACCTGAACCAGATTTGAAGGCCACCACATGTAAGGCGAGTCAACAAGATATTTTCTGAAAATGCCAGCCCATCCATACCCAAGCATCTGCAAAATTTCATACAAAAAACATGAATTTCCACAACACAAACAATTACCAAGAAAGCAAGAAAACACACCAAAGAAACACTTTGCCATAAATTCACCTGAGTGGTTTGAGCTAACAAGAAGGCTGCTGCAGGATGCATTTTCCTGTGGTAGAAAGCCAAAACAATTGTGATAATGTTAACAGCATAAACGCTGTTTGATCCCGAGTTGGCGAAAATGGTGATCAGCACATGTTCTTTCAAGTTGAAAGGCCCCGGATTCAATGAAAACGACCACTTTGTGAATGGGAATCGGATTGGCTTCTCTGGAAGGGTAGCAGCCATCAACTTTCCAAGAGGGAGGACAAGAATTTGCGCCGAGACCGAAGAAACATACAGCTGATTCTGGCGGTACCCGAAAAATTGGTTCACAAAAGCAAGAACGGAGCATGAAATTATCCCAAGAACCCATGTACGAAATGTCAAGGTCGGCAGTGAAGGGTCATCGGTGGTTGAAACAGTTAGCCTAACTTGCTCAATTGGGTTGTCATTCACTTCATCATCTGCAGCATGAGCAAATTGGCAACATTGCAGAGTGAATTTCTAACAACAAATTGCAACTCTTCAAAAGAAGAAACTTTTTAAGCAAAGTAGCAATATCTCATTCAAATCAATTATCATGGCTCTGTCAACCCATTCTTGATGTCATTCAGGAACATTCAAACACATTTCATCACAAATACAAGAAACACCATGAAAATTTCATAACTGAAATGGGATCCAATCCAATCTTGACATAACCAATTCTGCATAAACATGCTGAGAGCAAAACAGAGGAATTCCAGAGAGAGATACAAGGAGTAGAACAAGCTTAGAGGGACTTACCAATTACATCAAGATCTGACTGAAGCTTCCCAGGCAACTTTTCTTCAGGAACTCCATCCTCAACATAAGCTGCCATCTCTCTCTTTCTCTCTCACTTTCTCTCTCCTGGTAGAAATAAGGACAGCCAACCGCTCAATGACTGCAAGCACACATCACTAATTTTATACACAAGCTACTTGGTTTGTTGTTTACTTAAGTTTTGAGGTGCACGAGCTTGGAATGACATCCAGTCTGGGTGCTTTTAGAAATAAAGCAATGCTGGTAGTTTCTTTTTCAAGAAACCAGTTTTTCGGCCTCAGCTCTGGTGTGATGATGCACAAAAGGGTCAAAGACACAGCCTTTTTTGCTATATCCTGTGGGTTGTGATCTTATCATGCATTTATAGCATGAGCAATTTGACTTCCGAAATGAACTTGTGCGTATGTGAATTTTGGAAGGAGGAAAAAACCTTTAAATTTTGTGGAAGATATAGCACTTGATGAGATGTGAGTTTGTGACTATTCGAACGTGGACGATTCTTGTCCATAAGACATGAGAATTGAAGTGGAGTGATAATCCAATCCAATCCAAAAGGGCATTTTTTTACTTCACATTCAATAGCTTCCATTCAATGTGCTCCCTACTCTACACTCGAGTTCGAATACCCTTCTTCTTTTTAAATTAGATTAAATTAAAGTAGATTATTCCTTGTATTAAAAAAATAAAAAAAAATAAAATAAAACCTATAAAACTATAAAACTAAAAACCTCAATCTGCTGCATGATGCATGCTCACCATCACCATCAACCAGAATATTGTTTAATTAAAGCTTAAAACAATTACATGGGCGTACAATATTCTGTCCTTTTGGCCTCTATCCATTTTAACAATTGAGTCAAGGTATGTGTTAAAAGGCAAGTTGTTTACATGGGTGTTAGTGATTTTTGACTCAATACATGGGATCTAACAATACATCAATAGTTAACTTTCACTCGTGCGTGCATAGACGATTGACCACGTAAGTAAAATTCTTAATTCAATGCGTGACTGAAGCCTCGCCGGCAAGTTGGCTTGAGAGACCCCATCCTCCAAGTAGCCCGTAATTTTCCTCTCTAGCTCCTTAGACTAAGAATATTGGCTGCATTATTTAATGTGTATATTAATTTTTGTTTAGTTTTTGCAGTATGTGGACAATGCAATTTACAAATAAAGCCATGCCAGTACGTAGTTTCTTTTCTGGAGAAATCAGATGGTTTTGGGCTAAACTCTATGGTCTCTACGTGACGCATCAAGAAGATGAAAAAACAAGGAGGAAAGGTTTGAAAACTGAATTTTCATTTCACTCATTAAAGACCACTTCTAACTATTTTATTTTCAAGCCGTACACGAAAGTGGTCCGTATTTTTAATACTCTAAACAAAAATGGTTAGAAGTCTTTAAAATGCGGCTAAAAAGATGAAAAATCAACCGAACTGATAGAGCATTTCCACTTAGGACCTTTTGCCCTCTTGAGCTGAAAAAACCTCTCCACCAATGCATTCTAGCCCGGGCAGGATGTGGGCTCCATCAATACTGGGGCAAGCTGGAAGGCAAGATCGGTCCGAACTGCGGGCGCTGAAGTCAGCAAAGAAAAAAAGAGTAAAGAAATCAAAAACAATTCTGAAAAATTACCAAAAAAATTCAGAATCTGTTTTAAATACATACCTAGCAATATTTTATTTATTAATCTCATACATATAAATAAAATTAATCCCATATAAATCACTTAAAATGATTATATGGAGAAGCACATAGGAGATGTTTCTTCCCAAAAATCACAAACGAGCCCTCTATTTTCAATATTTATAAGTTCATCAAACATTAATTAGGATATTAGTCTAATTTAAACGAAGAATGTGATACTTTCTAGAAGTGAAACAAAAATCGATATTGAGATCGATGTGTAGTCAAATCTTTGTGGAAGTCAGCACTCCACTAGTGTGGGACTTCGTGGCCATTTAAACGTTGAGGACTTCTTGCCCATGATTTTTGGAGTGATTTTGGATATACATGTAAGTAACATTAATATGAAGTGAAGTGGATTGATTGATATTGTGGAAAATGAGATTGATGCTAGCTAGCATGATGTTTATGTCTAGACTAAACCTATATCGTTTTAGTTTTTCCTTTTTGTTTTGTTTTACAAATTAGATGGTTTTTGAACTTTCTAAACCAATTTGTTCCCATTAAAAAGTGAAAAAGAAAAGTGTTCAAACATGAATCATTTATATGCAGTGCAGGAGACTTTGCAAGAACCCTAAATCACATACACGTTAAGTTTTGAAACAACCCACCTTCGAAAATGATCTATTCTTCTCATTCAAGATATCGACATGTAAACGTTATTCCGCTAATTTGAATACTTTATAGTACAACCCTTGGAGTTGTTCACCCTTTTCTTGACATTGTAATGAAGTGGAATACATTCTCGACATTTTTATATTATAATTCTCAAATTATTGTCCTCTTTTTAGATTTATATACGAGTTCATGACAATTTATAAATTTATACACTAATTCAAATAAATCTTACTAACTTTTCGTGAGTATACGATTAAAACCAAAACACTACTCGCAAAAAGCCCAACTGACGCCAAAACACCCGTGGAAACCCTTAAGCTTCTATTCCATCTCTCTCTCACACATACTCCTAACACAGTCTGCTATGGTGTGTGATGCAAAAGGTAGAAGAAGATATAGATGATTTAACAAAAGAGAGTCTCAATCAATGTGACATCCAAACGACAAACTGCTTCTTTGTAGAAGCGCTTATGTTATAAGCACTACTAGCATAAGTGTTTCAGGAAGAAACACTCTCAAACAAGCCCTAAGTGATTTTAAGTGATTTTATGGAGAAACACATGAGAGGTGCTTCCCCCCATAATCACTTAAAATCACTTAAAATGATTATATGGAGAAGCACATAGGAGATGTTTCTTCCCAAAAGTCACAAACGAGCCCTCCATTTTCAATATTTATAAGTTCATCAAACTTTAATTAGGATATTAGTATAATTTAAACGAAGAATGTGATACTTTCTAGAAGTGAAACAAAAATCGATATTGAGATTGATGTGTAATCAAATCTTTGTGGAAGTCGGCACTCCACTATTGTGGGACTTCGTGGCCATTTAAACGTTGAGGACTTCTTGCCCATGATTTGGATTGATTTTGGATATACATGTAAGTAACATTAATATGAAGTGAAATGGATTGATTGATATTGTGGAAAATGAGATTGATGCTAGCTAGCATGATGTTTATGTCTAGACTAAACCTATGCCGTTTTAGTTTTTCCTTTTTGTTTTGTTTTACAAATTAGATGGTTTTTGAACTTTCTAAACCAATTTGTTCCCATTCAAAAGAGAAAAAGAAAAGTGTTCAAACATGAATCATTTATATGCAGTGTAGGAGACTTTGCAAGAACCCTAAATCACGTACACCAAGGGCGGAGCCAATTAAGGCCTAGGAGGGTCATATGACCCTTCTGACCCAATGGTAATACTTACAGTTTAGGCTTTTGTTTGCTCATTATTTTCAACTTGACCCTGAGAAAAGAAGGCATGAAGAGCGGAACCACACTGAGAGAATTCCTGGCTACGCCACTGACGTACACGTTAAGTTTTGAAACAACCCACCTTCGGAAATGATCTATTCTTCTCATTCAAGATATCGACATGTAAACGTTATTCTGCTAATTTGAATACTTTATAGTACAACCTTTGGAGTTGTTCACCCTTTTCTTGACATTGTAATGAAGTGGAATACATCCTCGACATGTTTATATTATAATTCTCAAATTATTGTCCTCTTTTTAGATTTATATACGAGTTCATGATAATTTATAAATTTATACACTAATTCAAATAAATCTTACTAACTTTTCGTGAGTATACGATCAAAGTGCTATGAGAATTCGAACCTAAAATCACTAATTTGTAAGTTAACAAACAATCATTTTATTGAGTGATATATTTATATTTTAGAGTTTTAGCGGTGGAGAATGGGTGAGGTGAGTGTTTGTTTTGGTTCATAATCGCCTTGTTTCTAATTCTTCTATGAATACTAATTGAGGGTCCACCCTTTATTTATTTATGAGTCGGTTATCCATGATTAGACTAGTTGTCCTTAATGCCAGATTCCACTACCAAAGAAAAATCGAAGTTGGCATTAAAAAGAAAAAAGAAAAATCAAAGTCAAGCATCTCCACCCACCTAAGTCTAGGATCATTTATTTCAGTTCTCACCTTTAACATTATGTGTGTCCCAACTTTGCAAGTGGTACAAAGTTGTCAATACAAATACTAAACAAATAAATGAGCATGGTCTTGAATATTGAAGGCTAGAGGAAAGCTAAGAACATTCAATTCGGTGCACATGTGATTGTCATCCTTAAGCCAACGTCAACATTAAAATAATATTTATACCTATCAACTACTAACAATCACCCATGATAATCACCTCGTGGGAAAAAGTGGGACCGCTACATATTAGATATAGGCTCATTGTACCCATCATTCTTTCAAGTGTGAAATGTATTAATGACTGACACTGACCTTTGCAATTTTGGTGGGTCAATGGATGCAGAAAAACTTCTTCTAACGGAGATAGTACTGTTTTGCTATCTCCGACCCATAATGCAAAGACACGTGAAAAAATTATCCTGCGTATCATTATGCTATTGGTCAGGATAGCAAAAAATATTATCCTGGATACAAACCTATCTTCAAGTGGTTAATCTAATTCGATGGACATCTGAGCATGGCCCAAGGTTTTTGATTTGGCCAATTGGGTTGATTGCTACCACTCAGAGTACTGGGTCACTGACAGCTGATCTGTCAAACCTTATCCTTTGTGGGAAAGACAGTCGTTGAAGGAATTGAGAAGATGATATGTTTTAAATTTGAACCCATGAATGCTAATCACTCTGCTGTTGGAAAGGTATTGGTGAAATTGATGAGTGGTTTTAGATACTGTGTCAAATGATGACAATCATTGTCCGGACTAGATGGCCCTACTTTTCTGAGGAGTCTATGATGCTTTGATATGTCCCTTTGAAAGTTCAAAAGGTTATCATATTCTTGTTAACCTTTCTGCCTCCAGCATATCATATGGATTATGGAGAGTGAGTTTTTGGGGACTCTTAACATAAACAGGGTTCAGTTTCTTTAGATTTTAGAAAAAGAAAACATCAGATGTTTAGAAAGTGATGTCACCATAACAGTGATTTGATACCAAAACATCAGATTTGCCAGGCCAATGCCAAGTTACAACCTTGCACTTTCTCTCAATTTGTCAAGCTGGTTTAAGAGGGCAAGCAAATGGCTGATCAGAGAAACCAGATTGACTAACCTTAAGCATACCAGTTATCTCCTCGTACTTTAAGGTTTGAAACTGAAAAGTTTCAAATGTTGTCTTCTTAAGACTTCAGAGAAATTGTATTTCAAGTTATAGATTGCAGAAACAAAATGTCAATTCACTTTTGCATCTGAATTTTATATTTGAATGCCTTAAACTATTAATAAAGAGATAGTTGTACATGTAACAGAGCCATAGAAAAGATGGCTGAATTTCAATTTCAAAGCAGGATTGCATTCACTATCCCCAAATCATGGAAGACTAAGAAATAATTATTTAACTACAGAAGACTAAAATCTCAAGTCTGCAAAGCAACTCAAACTAATGAAATATACAACAACCTGCCATGAAATGGTGATCATCATCATCATACAACACCACTACAAGAACTGAGCTCTGGTTTTTCACAAAACAAATGAAATGGGAATACAATGTAGGAGTGCTTGAAGCATGTCACTGAACTGGACAGCCTTTGGCAACTACACCTGGCGCCGTGGGACACTTGGCCAACGGACAATGGTCACCTTCCAGACCCCACCATTTTGGGCCATTTATATTATTGGATTGAAGGGTGAAATATAGGAGAACTCCCATAAAGGCAAGTCCAGCATCCAAAGCAGCTGATAGGATATAGTTATGCCTAGCCCACCACCCCTTGTGCCTTTTGTAAACATAGAAGCTGAAGAAAATTCCAACTGCAAACCATGTTATGTAGTGTACTGCTTTAGCTGGGGGCATAGAACTTGTTGAGCCAAGTATGATGGGCATGTTTATGAGCTTGATCCATTTTTGGTTGGGAAATTTCTTAGAGAGGAACCAAATGGGAACAGGTGCAACCAAGCCAATGAGGAAGAACCAGTTCATCTCTGGGTAGACTCCTTTGCTAGTGAACATTCTGAGGGGCCCTATGACCCCCCAAATGATTGAGGCATTGTAGAACACATCATCACCAGGACATGTCCATGGACTTCCCTCCGGCAAATTTGACACATCGCAGATGTGGTCAACAGAAGTAAGAAGCCACCAAGCTGTGCCAAAGTACACACTTGAAGCCACTACTGTTCCAACTAACTGAACATACAGAATAGGTAAAGAATAAGATACTTCATACAAGTGGGGTTATATCAGAAATATGAACAATTTAAAACAAATGCTGCAATTATTAATCGATATCGTTACCTGCGCCATAAACATTGATTTAGGAGGGATCTTCATATAGTGACCTAATTTGAAGTCACCAAGAAATGTGAGTGCTTGTGCCATGCTGATGTATCCATAGGTCTTGAAAGACACATTAGCCAGAGGCCTCCCTGGGTAAATATACCCAATAACTAACTCTGTAATCACATTAAGCCCTGGTTGCTGCACAATGAACACAATTGAATGAGAAAATTGAATCTTATTATGAGCCTCTACGGACGAAATTTGCAGCAGGTTATGCAGAAAACTGATTGTAAAGTTGAAGAACACTGATCATGGTATCTGAGGATGAACATACTTGGTTCGTTGTGGCTTGAATAATGCCGATGGGTAAGGTGAAAAATAGTGCAATTCCACAAGCCATTAAAACTCCCCACCATGGAAGTTGGAGCTGTTTGTCAAAACCTTCACAAGCAAAGATAGAAAAAGCAATCATTGAGACAAGGATGATGTGAAACCACCATTGGGGCACTGCTTCATAGTTCTTCTTCATTAGCCTTGTGTGGATATCTCCAATCTGATCTTTCACGGCACTAGTCGTCTTCGTCCACATATACCAGATTGATCTGTTCATGTATCACATACAGGAAGGAATTAAACAATGAACAAGCTATTAGCTCTGGAGAAATATTGGCAGAGTGTTAAGTTGAAAAGCAATGTCGAAAAGACTTACTTTCCATGGAAGAGTGCAACATGTGAAATAGTAGCTGTTAGAGTGGCAAAGCTCAACCCATAATTGAAGGCAAAGAAGGTACTCAGATAGAGTTTACTGTAACTGTTATAGGCGTTCAGATCAATGTTGAAAGTCGTTGCATTCAGAATTCGTGAGATTTCGTAGGTCTTGCCCGTGGAGTCGAAAGTGTGGGAGGTAAAGATTGGGAACTTCTTAGCACCATATGCATTGGACCAATAAGAAATGGGGGTAAGAATGTAGAGAATCAAGACAAAACCAATCAACATGTTTATGATGGCAAATCCAGGTGTGGCTAGAGGGCTGCCTAAGAAGCCAGCAATGGTGGACCAATCCAAGCCAAAGGAGCCAATGCCAAGGCCATTCATTCCAGAGCCAATCTGTTGGGCTGTGATGGAGTTTTTCCATATGAAACAAACAATGGAGAAAGCAGATATGGTGGGGAAGAGATAACCAGGAATTATGTAGTAAGCAAAGCTGCATATGAAAACTACAAGGAAGAACTGCAGCCTAGTAAGGCCTCCCTTTGGTCTCTTTTCCTTTTCATGCAATGCCCTGCATTTCAAATCATAAATAATTTGTTCACAACTATAAATACCTAAAGAAATATGTTAAAAAACAACTTAAAAAAACTTTTGAAAAAATACCTGAAAAGAGAGACCTGAACCAGATTTGAAGGCCACCACATGTAAGGGGAGTCAACAAGGTATTTTCTGAAAATGCCAGCCCATCCATACCCAAGCAACTGAAATTTTCATACAAAAACATGAACTTCCACAAAACAAACACTTACCAAGAAAGCAAGAACACACACCAAAGAAACACTTTGCCATAAATTTACCTGAGTGGTTTGTGCTAACAAGAAGGCGGCCGCCGGATGCTGACCCCTTTTGTAGAAAGCCTTAACAATTGTGATAATGTGAACTGCATAAACGCCGCCTGCTCCAGAGTTGGCGAAAATGGTGATCAACACATGTTCCTTCAAATTGAAAGGCCCCGGATTCATTGAAAACAACAATTTTGTAAATGGCACTCGGAATTTTCTTGTTGGCAGGGTTGCAGCCATCAACTTCCCTAGAGGGAGGACAACAATCTGCGCCGAGACTGAAGAAACAGACAGCTGATTCGTGCGGTACCCAAAAAACTTGTTAACGAAGGCAAGAACTGCGCACGATAAAATCCCAAGAACCCATGTACGAAATGTCAAGGTTGGCTGTGATGGGTCATCAGTGATTGGAACAGTTAGCCTAACTTCTTCAATGGGACAGTCGTTCACTTCATCATCTCCTGCATAAACAAATTGACAGCATTGCTGGATTAAAATGTGGTTCATTACACCCCACATGAATTCAAGCTTTGCTAAAAACAGAACAAATTTCTGTTCTTCAACTTTTTTTGTGTTCTGATTGTTTTGAGGAAACTAACAGCGCATTTCATTTTTATCATTCCTCATGGCCCTTGACCATCTTTGTCATGAACATATATGGACATGTGCATATAGATCTTCACATACACAATGCATATATACGTACTATATATGTTTGTATCTGCATCATAGTTAGTAAAATATGGGACGGGAAAAATACGAATAAAACATAGAAATACAATCATATATATATAGTGGACAATACATAATTGATTACATCAATGTTGATAATATAACATTGCAGAATGATAAAACAAGTACTAAAGCTATGGGGACTAACCAGTTACATCAATGTCTGACTGAAGCCTCCCAGGGAACTTTGCTTCAGGCACTCCATCCTCGACGACGAAGCGGTCTGTCATTTCTCTCCCTCCTCTCTACTCTCTCTCTCTCTCTCTCCCTCCCTCCCTCCCTCCTTTGACAAAAGAATTTCAAACCCCTCAATGGCTACAAGCATATGGCACTGCTTATATATACAAATGGCAGTTGCCTATTTTTTTTTTTTTGGTTCAGTTTTCTCTGGTGCACAAACTTGTTATGATGACAGACTGTTTTTTTCAAACAAAGCAATGCTGGGAAGTTCTTTTTCAAGAAACAGGTTGTTTGGCCAGCCCTCTGGACTCTGCTGTGTAATGCATATTAGTCAAAATATATTCAAATTAACCAAAAATAATTATAAGAACAAATAGTTGGTTATGTAATATTTATCCTTTTCATGCATTAATTGTGAGAGTAATTCGATTCACAAAGGAACAAATACGTTTATGAATACAGCATGGATTCTAATTCATGTTCTTTATACTTGTCACTAGGAATCTAGACTAATTTGCACAATAAAAAATGAATCGAGACTGATTTTTGGCCTCCTAAACTGCTTGTAACCCAAACAGGGAAAGAAGAATTAAAATCCGGGTCTTTCACGTGTGAAAAGATTTGAAACTTTTTACCAAAAAAAGAAAAAAAATGAATGGGCTCCAATTTTGGGGGGATAACAGCTAATTCAATTAAAATCACTTGCCTGAAAATATGGAATTATTTTAGGGAGATTCACTATTATACGGGCCTAAATTATAAAAAAACTCCACATGAAATGGATTTTAAAAACACACCCAAAACCTATTTACAACATAATAAAGAGGCTTAGAAATTCCTACAAATTACAAAACTGCCATCAATTTCTTAAAACAAGCCCAACCCCAAAACCTCATAAAAATAAAAACCTAAAACACTCATTAGGGCATCAAAGTAATTTAATAATTAAAATTAAATTCAATAGGGTTAGCTGTCATTTTTTGGGTTTGTTTATAGAAATTAAATGGTGTAGAGTTTATCTATATCATTAGTGCTAAGAATATAACTAAATATCTTATTATTTTACTATATAAATAAAAAATGGAAATATGGGACATAAGATCGATCATGTAAACTTCATATGATTATTGAATTATATTAGTGGGATAGAAAAATAAAAGGAAAAATGAACCCAAGCTACTTATAATTTATTGCCCAAAGAAAAAGGTGAAAAAATAAATAAATTGATAGTTGGGATTCTTCTGGGTCTTCTTTTCTTTATATGAAAAATATGATTTTGTTTTCCAGAAAATATAATATATGAAAAATATGAAACAGTGGAGACTTGTGTGTGTGTTGACAATGAGTGATCTCCAATTTTGGGGGATGACAGAAATCATCCAGTTTTGGACTAATTGAGAGCTGTTACTAACTTACAAGTCAAGTGATGTTGAAATCATCTAGTCAAGTTTTTACTTCACATTCAATAGCTTCCAAACTTATGTAAAAACAAATGCATTTTTTTTCTTTCACAAAGACTATACAACTCAAAACCTCAACCTCCTGCGATGATGCATATGGTCACCACCATCACCATCAACTGGGCAATAGTTTAACATGGGCATACAATATTCTGTCTTTTGGCACTATCCTTTACAACAATTAAGTCTAGGTATGTGTTTAGGTCAGTCGTCTTTGCGGATGTTGATGATTTTTGAGTGTCGGTATATGTAGACAACAATGCATTAATACAGGAGGGACAAAATGGTCCCCTCCCCCTAAACTTTTTCTCATTAAAAAAAATAACAAATGATGTTGCAGTCATGTAGTTAAATCTTTGTGGAAGTTGGCACTAGTGTGGGACATCGCGGCCATTCAAACTCTAAGGACTTTTTTGCGTGTGGAAAAGATGCTTTATTATAATATCATAAGAGGATACAATGGAGAGGATGAAAACATCTGAAATCCAACATGAAAGCCATGAACAAGAGTGTGATCTTAAAAAGATTTGCGGCCTGAAACAATCACAAGGAAACAAATAAAAAGAAAAAAGAAGATTGTTGCCCAAAACAATATATGAGGGACAAAAAGGACTCTAGTGGAGTCCAGTAATAGAGCAATAGTGGCCTCGTTAAAACATTGCTTTTAAAAAAACACCCCCGAAATGGAGGAAAAATCCGGACAAGGAAAGCTTGCTCATCAACAACAACCAACATGCAAAACTTGGGCAAGTGGACAATGAATAAATATTGGACAAAGCATAGCCCAGGAATGAATTGCAAGACCAACTACAATAGTATCAGACCGCAACCTATCTTGTAACCGCTCCACTTCAAAATTGTCGTGTAACTAGTTCTCGCAACCAACACCACAAACAAAAGAAGCTTTTATTAGGATGCTAAACAAGATGGAAACTATTGGAGATAAGAATTAAAATCCGGGTTTTTCAGGTGTGAAAAAATTTGATACCTTTTAGGGAGCTTCACTAATATACCCAAAACATGAGTTGAAATTAAAAAAAAAAAAAACCCCACATGAAATGCATTTTAGAAACACACCCAAAATCCATTTACTACATAAAAAAGGAGTGTTGAAGTTCCTATAAATTACAAGACTACCATTAATAAACTTAAAACAAGCCCAACACAAAAACTCAAAAAAAAAAACCCAAAATAAGCCCAGCAAGCCTGAAGTACATTGTTAATACCATATCATAGAAGTACATTGTTAATACCATGTCATAGAAGTACATTGTTAATACCATGTCATAGAAGTACATTGTTCATACCATGTCATAGAAGTACATTGTTCATACCATGTCATATAAGTACATGGTTAATACCAGTTCATACAAAGAATTCAAAAGAAATCCAAAAAAGCCCAACAAGACATCCGATATCTTTTGTAGAAACCACCTCCAATTGTTCATAGTTTCACTAGAAACAATCGCAAAGGCAAAAGAAAATACCTCTACAAGAAAACTAAAAAAATACACTGTTAATACTATGTCATAGAACTATCTTCCTATTAAAAATCACATTATGCATATCATAAACTTCAAGTGCATAGCTATATATAGAGAGAGCAAAGTATAGAGCATGCTTTGTTACTGAAAATCTGTTAATACTATGTCATAAAAGTACACTATTAATACTATGTTATAGAAATCAACTCAATTACAGGGTATGAACATTATAACAACTGCTCATACCACTTATTGGAAGTTAACAACTACATCATTTAATTTGCATAATAGGTACGATAAAAGTGTAGAACTCTACACATAGACTATGAACCACCAGAAGCATCATCAGCCACATTGCCCCGAGAAAATAAAACAGCCTCTTGATTTTATTAGATCGATGGACTAAACCCATTTCTACCCCAGAGACTTCTTTTAAAATTAAATAAATAAATAAATCTTTCAGGGATAAGCCCTAAATTACAGGACCGAAACCCTTAACTTCAAGCTACAATTGGTGTTTCAAGACTAGTGGAAACATATGAACCAAAAACTAGAGTACTGATCACAACAGCTTCCAATTGGAGACATGCTTAATATAATATCCATATATAGGTGAACTGATGAATTAAATAAACCTACTGGGGTGCTTCATTGTTCAATTCTGTTAATTGCAGAAGCAATCCGGGTCCATTCATACCCATTCTTATAGAGGTTAAATGTATGAGATTTTGTTTAGATGTCATTAGAACAATTAAGACTTGTTCAGGATCAGAACAAAAAGAACAAGCTGACTTTTCTATAAAGATTAATTAACAATCAAAACTAGTCTGGAGTTTAAACGGAAGGCCTCGAGATGTTACCTACTTGTCATTATGTAGAGTAATTGAAGGGTTATCAACGAGCAACAACTTATCCAGATATATAGATCCTTTTGCATGGTCTGCCTTGTCCTCATAATATAAAAGATGCTTTGTATTAGGATCTATTGCCATAAACAGCTCATCAGTGCCAAGTCGAGATTGGTAAGTGATTTGAGATCAAACCGCCGATAAAAGAATCGAAATTCTGGTTCGAGATCAAACCGCCGATAGCCATTTTGCTCTGTACCTTTTGATGAAGCTAAAGCTCAAACAATCAACTATTTCAGCTCAACAAGCTCTCACACTATTTCAGAATTCAGAGCTCAGCAACCAAAGAACTGAATGCAAGGCAGGGAAACGAAAGCATTTTCATGCTCTCAAAAGCTAAAATTGATTCCAAATAACTATACTATCAGCAAGAGCATGAGGAAAGGATTGAAATCCATACCTGGGAGGGCCCAAAAAGGTGTCGGAAAACTCGAAACCCTCGAAGGTTCCTGGAGCTCGCGACTGCGAAATGAGGTTGAGCTCTTCGGGGTTGGGCTCAAGCGTGGTTCGCCGGCCTCCTCTAGTCATTTTTCGAGCAGTCACGCATCTAGCCGTGGCTGGAGCACCAAGATCGCTGGCCAAAACTAGCCGGCCTTGTTTCTGCGAAGGGAGAGAGACAAAAGAAAGAGTTCCCAAAATTTTTCTAAAAAACTATTTTAATACTAAAAGGATAATAAAGGTATTTCATTTAACTAATTAAACTAAAACATTGTAACAGCTGTCAGTTTTGGGTTTTTTTGGGGTTATATACATTGAGTGGTGTAGGGTTTCTTTATAGAACTATGGTTAGGAATGGGTATTTTACTAATTTTCTATACTTTTTACCCAAAAATAAGGAAAAAAAAAGAATTTTTTTTATACTACTTTTGGGGGATGACAGCTAATTCAATTAAAATCACTTGCCTGAAACTATGGAATTATTTGATCTAATAAAATGAAAATGTAAAGCGATTCATTTGTTGGTTTATTTCTTTGGCAGTTGGCAATTAGTAGAGATATTAAGACCATATTTATATGATTATTGAATTATAATTGGGAAATACCATTAACAGTTCCCCATATGATCATCAAGTTTATTGATGAAACACTATTAATATACTTGTTCATATTTTTCATACTTGGAATTGGAAGGGCCGCATTTATATAAATCTCTTCACAAACTCACACTCGAGCATCAAGCGAACTTCACTGTTTGCATAATGGTGATTTCATCAACCAAATCACCATTCTTCAAAACCATCTATCATGAAGTAACCAACTCAAATGTTACGCAATATTTACATAACAAAGTCAAACATTTTTATCTTTATTAATAATATTTCGTCCCATATCTCAATTCATTTTGTTGTTAACGAAACTTACAGCTAAAAGACACCATACATGGATACTTTAGTTGCACTTGAAGAGTTGGCACCGAGTAGAAAACATTGAACACTACAAGACCCCGTTTTGATGGTTAACAAGTCTTTACTGTCTGAAAGTTGAAATTCGAAACTTACCATAAAAATCGGCATCTTCCTCAAAACTCCACCTTTGGACTCAAATCCAGTGTCGACAGACAATATAAGACATATCTCTTGACCTCCTAAATGGAGGATCCTAAAATCTATGTCATGTGATTTAGCAGTATACAGATCACGCAACCTAGGCAATAGTTCACAGCCTGGTTGAGTAGGTATCAGATCATCAGGCAGGTACAGAGGTTGAATAGGTGTGAGTGATGTAAAGTCCTTTGACATGAGATAGGCAGGCAAAGATGTACCATGCCATTCTTAATGACGATGAGGATCAGGCCGATGAGTATAAGGAGGACAATCCTCATCAGAGTAGTTGCAGTCGATCTCGTCGCAGCAACGGTCTTCTTTGAATTCATCAGTATCATGCAATGACGGGAATTCAGGGAAACACGTGAAAATCAGCCAATTCCCATAACTCATTTCCACGGTTAAACTTCTTTTTCCATCGAATTCGTATGACAATGCAGTGCAGTTGGTAAAAGAGTGCTCTTTCCATGTTTGGCTGGTGTCAGCCAAGTCAAAGCGGAAGATACTAGACAAACATGACACAAAGATATTAGTGCCTACAACAACATAATTGGTAGGGTGTCGAAGGTAGCGTCTGTGAAAAATGCGGTTTCGGGCAAAGTCGCCCATGTGTTATATTTTGGGTCGAACATCTCGAACCCCTCACCTAGGGAAAGAACATATAAATTGCCCTCGTACTCTACCACGAGGGGCTGAGTCTTCCCATGTTGAAGGGGATAATGGCACTGTATCACATCGGGTGGATGTGAACTCATAATTGCGGTGTCTAATTCATAAACTTTTTTACACGGACATGCTGTGAAGTTGGTAAAAGAGTGCTCTTTCCATGTTTGGCTGGTGTCAGCCATGTCAAAGCGGAAGATACTAGACAAACATGACACAAAGATATTAGTGCCTACAATAACACAATTGGTAGGGTGTCGAAGGTAGCGTCTGTGGAAAAATGCGATTTCGGGCAAAGTCACCCATGTGTTATATTTTGGGTCGAACATCTCGAACCCCTCACCTAGGGAGAGAACATATAAATTGCCCTCGTACTCTACCACGAGGGGCTGAGTCTTCCCATGTTGAAGGGGACGATGGCACTGTATCACATTGGGTGGATGTGAACTCATAATCGCAGTGTCAAACTCATAAACTTTTTTACACAGACATGCTGTAAAGTTGGTAAAAGAGTGCTCTTTCCATATTTAGCTGGTGTCAGCCATGTCAAAGCGGAAGATACTAGACAAACATGACACAAAGATATTAGTGTCTACAACAACACAATTGGTGGGGTGTCGAAGGTAGCGTATGTGGAAAAATGCGGTTTCGGGCAAAGTCACCAATGTGTTATATTTTGGGTCGAACATCTCGAACCCTTCACCTAGGGAGAGAACATATAAATTGCCCTCGTGCTCTACCACAAGGGGCTGAGTCTTCCCATGTTGAAGGGGACGATGGCGCTGTATCACATCGGGTGGATGTGAACTCATAATCGCAGTGTCAAACTCATAAACTTCTTTACACGGATATGCTGTGAAATTGGTGAATCCATCGAATTCCGGTTTAATGCCGCCTGCCAAAACGATCTTGGAGCCGTAGACACCAGAACCCATAATTGCGGGAATACGCCTCTTTGTTTTAGCCACTACACTGGATTCTGCCAATGGAAGTATATGGCAATTTTTCTCCAAATCAAAGGCGTGAATAGAGTAATAAGCCTCACTTCTCCGCAAATACTCGCCGAAACATAAATAAAGGACTTTCTTCGGCTTATGCGACGACGGACCAGGGCGATCCTTCAGCGACGACGATAAATAAAGGAATTTCTTTCACTATTTAGTTGTATCGGAGTTTCACTAGTTAGAAACGAATGAGGACTATATCTCAGGTATGAACCTATTTATAAACAAGTAAAAAGATGTGGTAACCCTAAATACAATAAGAAATAATTCTAAATTATAATAGGAAATAAATCTCAATTATAATATAATTAAATAAGTAGGTAAGTAACCAAAATCCTAATATAGTAAAAAATCAAATCCTAACTAAATAAGGACTCGCCAACAATAAATGAATATTAATTTGGTAATTGTGTTTATATAATCAATAGTCCTAGAGTTAGAATCAAATATGTGTCTATTCCATGAAATCAATACTACGCTCAATCTTCTATTGGTAATTTTTATAATTAATTTGGAGGTAATTATAAAGAAGTACAAAGATGTGTTAACCTTAAATCTCAATTAAAGTAGAATAGATAAGTAACCAAAATCCTAACGTATGAACCAAAATCATAACTAGATAAGGACTCGCTAACAATAAATATACATTAATTTGGTAATTGTGTTTATATAATCGATAGTCTAAACTATTGTAAATTGAAATTGAGATTCAAATTATGTTTACCACTTCTTAAGAAACTGAACTGGAAGCACATGTTCCGTTCTCTTACGAAACTTACAGCCAAAAGGCACCATACATGGATACTTTAGTTGCACTTGAAGAGTTGGCACCGAGTAGAAAACATTGAACACTACAAGACCCCGTTTTGATGGTTAACAAGTCTTTATTGTCTGAAAGTTGAAATTCGAAACTTACCACAAAAATCGGCATCTTCCTCAAAACTCCGCCCTTGGACTCAAATCCAGTGTCGACAGACAATATAAGACATATCTCTTGACCTCCTAAATGGAGAATCCTAAAATCTATGTCACGGGGTTTAGCAGTATACAGATCACGCAACCTAGGCTCACACCCTGGTTGAGTAGGTAACAGATCATCAGGCAAGCACAGAGGTTGAATAGTTGTGAGTGATGTAAAGTCCTTTGACATGAGATAGGCAGGCAAAGATGTACCATGCCATTCTTAATGACGATGAGGATCAGGCCGAGGAGTATAAGGAGGACAACCCTCATCATAGTAGTTGCAGTCGATCTCGTCGCAGCAACGGTCTTCTTTTAATTCATCAGTATCATGCAGTGACAGGAATTCAGGGAAACACGTGAAAATCAGCCAATTCCCGTCACTTATTTCCACGGTTAAACTTCTTTTTCCATCGAATTCGTATCACAATGCAGTGCAGTTGGTAAAAGAGTGCTTTTTCCATGTTTGGCTGGTGTCAGTCATGTCAAAGCAGAAGATACTAGACAAACATGACACAAATATATTAGTGCCTACAACAACACAATTGGTGGGGTGTCGAAGGTAGCGTATGTGGAAAAATGCGGTTTCGGGCAAAGTCACCCATGTGTTATATTTTGGGTCGAACATCTCGAACCCTTCACCTAGGGAGAAAACATATAAATTGCCCTCGTGCTCTACCACGAGGGGTTGAGTCTTCCCATGTTGAAGGGGACGATAGCGCTGTATCACATCGGGTGGATGTGAACTCATAATCACAGTGTCAAACTCATAAACTTTTTTACACTGACATGCTGTGAAGTTGGTAAAAGAGTGCTATTTCCATGTTTGGCTGGTGTCAGCCATGTCAAAGCGGAAGATACTAGACAAACATGACACAAAGATATTAGTGCCTACAACAACCCAATTGGTGAGGTGTCGAAGGTAGCGTCTGTGGAAAAATGCGATTTCGGGCAAAGTCACTCATGTGTTATATTTTGGTTCGAATATCTCGAACCCCTCACCTAGGGAGAGAACATATAAATTGCTCTCATGCTCTATCACGAGGGGCTGAGTCTTCCCATGTTGAAGTGGACGATGGCGCTGTATCACATCGGGTGGATGTAAACTCATAATCGCAGTGTCAAACTCATAAACTTCTTTACACGGACATGCTGTGAAGTTGGTAAAAGAGTGCTATTTCCATGTTTAGCTGGTGTCAGCCATGTCAAAGCGGAAGATACTAGACAAACATGACACAAAGATGTTAGTGCCTACAACAACACAATTGGTGGGGTGTCGAATGTAGCGTCTGTGGAAAAATGCAGTTTTGGGCAAAGTCACCCATATGTTATATTTTGGGTTGAACATCTCGAACTCCTCACCTAGGGAGAGAACATATAAATTGCTCTCATGCTCTACCACGAGGGGCTGAGTCTTCCCATGTTGAAGGGGACAATGGCGCTGTATCACATCGGGTGGATGTGAACTCATAATCGCAGTGTCAAACTCATAAACTTCTTTACACGGACATGCTGTGAAATTGGCGAATCCATCGAATTCCGATTTAATGCCGCCAAAACGATCTTGGAGCCGTAGACACCAGAACCCATAATTGTGGAAAAACGCCTCTTTGTTTTAGCCACTACACTGGATTCTGCCAATGGAAGTATATTGCAATTTTTCTCCAAATCAAAGGCGTGAATAGAGTAATAAGCCCCATGGCTCCGCAAATACTCGCCGAAACATAAATAAAGGACTTTCTTCGGCTTATGCGACGACGGACCAGGGCGATCCTTCAGCGACGACGATAAATAAAGGAATTTCTTCCACTATTTAGTGGTATCGGAGTTTCACTAGTTAGAAACGGATGAGGAGTATATCTCAGGCTTGAAGCTATTTATAAACAAGTAAAAAGATGTGATAACCCTAAATACAATAAGAAATAATTCTAAATTAAAATAGAAAATAAATCTCAATTACAATAGGAAATAAATCTCAATTATAATAGAATTAGATAAATAGGTAAGTAACCAAAATCCTAATATAGTAAAAAATCAAATCCTAACTAAATAAGGACTACTCGCCAACAATAAATATATATTAATTTGGTAATTGTGTTTATATAATCGATAGTCTTAGAGTTAGAATCAAATATGGGTCCATTCCATGAAATCAATACTACGCTCAATCTTCTATTGGTAATTTTTATAATTAATTTGGAGGTATTTATAAAGAAATACAAAGATGTGTTAACCCTAAATCTCAATTAAAATAGGATAGATAAGTAACCAAAATCCTAACGTAGGAACCAAAATCCTAACTAGATAAGGACTCGCTAACAATAAATATACATTAATTGGTAATTGTGTTTATATAATCGATAGTCTAAACTATTGTAAATTGAAATGGAGATTCAAATTATGTTTACCACTTCTTAAGAAACTGATGTGGAAGCACATGTTCCGTTATGTTACAAAACTTCTACCATGGACCAAGTCCATGGATACGCCAATAATATTGACCATTGGATAAGCAGTTAGTGGTTGTGGGTTAATCCACACCTTTGGTTGTTGGTGACTTGTTCAACTGGTTGTTGTAGGTTAAATATTAAAAAACAAATAAAACTGAAACGTGAAGCTTCTCTCTCTGGTTCCACCGTTGCTCTTCTCTATCTTCTTCATGTTGAGTTTCTTGGTTCAAACATGGCCCTCCCACCGACACTTAGAGTTAGAATGAAATATGTGTCCATTCCATGAAATCAAATCTTCTATTGGTAATTTTTATAATTAATTTGGATGTATTTATAAAGAAATATAAAGATGTGTTAACTCTTTTTTTTTTTTTTTTAATATCAAAGTGAGATAACTTCATTGAATCAACAATGTCATAGTACAAAAGAAAACTGGACCTTAATAATGTAACAAATGTAGCCTCATTAAAACCTTGCCTTTAAAAACCCCCAAATGGGGGAAAATCCGGTCAAGAAAAAAGAGTACCACTACATCACATCCAGCAGAAAATAATTAAGAAAATAATTTGTCACTGGCCAAAACATCAGAAATCCATAAAGGACCATCCTCTAACCACACTTTGAAATCCTGAGTCAGAAGTGCCTGCTTAGCCAATAGATGAGCAACCTGATTACATTCCCGAGGAGCAAATTGACAGGAAATATGAGTAAAATGATTAAAAAGGCCCTTGACTTCATCGACTAAAACACCCTTCACCGACCAGCTTTCCTCAAAAGATTGAAGATTCATTATAATCTCCTTTGCATCCATTTCCAAAATGACAAAAAGATGTCCCAGTTGACGTGCAATCTGTAATCCCAAAATTGCTGCATAAAGTTCAGTAGCTTTAGGAGAAAACATGCCGTGAAGACCTTTATAGCCAGCCATCATTAAATCACCCATATTATCCCGTATCACAACTCCCAAACCCCTAAATCCAAACAGCAAATTGACAGCACCATCAACATTTATCTTCACAACAAGCTTTCGAGTGCGAGCCAAAAGACAAAGATGTGAAGTACTTCGGCCATAATGTAAAAAATCATTACGAGAGCTCCATAATCCCTAACTCAAAAAAACAAAGAAGACTAACTCGTCATTAGTCAAAATTGAGGTAATATATCGGTATAACTCCTTAAAAGTACCAACCTATAAAGGAATAGTCAAATCATGAATAGGCGAATGCTGCCAAACCTCCCTTGACAATCGACAAAACCAAACCTCCCTTAACTCTAAATATAATAAAAAATAAATCTAAATTATAGTAAGAAATAAATCTCAATTAAAATATGATTAAATAAATAGATAAGTAACCAAGGGAAGCCATTGTTAAATAAATAAACTCAGAATAAATAAAATATAGTGGAAAAAAAAAACCCTAGCCCCCTCTCTCCCAAAAAACCCTCCTAGAGCCGTTTTCACTTTGAGGGGAGAGGAAGCCATTGTTCTTCCTCTCCTCTCCCCTCTTCTCTTCCTCCCCCTCTTCTCCCCTCATTTTCATAGACAAAATGTTTTCCTTATTTGTCTTCGTTTTGTTATGCTTTTCCTCCAACTATCATAGGCGACTGCGTCTCAGCGTCGAATCTTCACCTGAGTTTCGACATCGGATCTCCGCCTGAGTTTTCACCTCTCATTTTGTGAGAGCTTTTCATCTCTCCTTTGTGACAGTTTTATTTGTATTATTATGGCTTGGTTTTTTCAAGCTTTATTTATGTTTTGATTATTCTGAGTTTGCAATCTTAGTTGGAATGCCTATGCCAGAGTTTATTCGATCATGCGTGATCGTTAGTGGAGGAGCACCAGATTGTCTTAATTTTGATGTTAGACCGCTCTGTTATTGTAATCGCCCTTTGTGGCTAGTTTGTTTTGGCCCCTTGTGGCTAATGGCTTTTTTGGTTGAATTATGAATGCAATCCTAGAATTTCTATAAAAAAAAAAAAAGATAAGTAACCAAAATCCTAACTAGATAAAGACTTGCTAACAATAAATGTACATTAATTTGGTAATTCTGTTTATATAATCGATAGTCTAAACTATTATTGTAAATTGAAAATGGAGATTCAAATTTGGGTGCAAGGAGACGAGTTCGCTACCTTAACTAACTGGCCTAATTCATGCCATACCACGAAAAAAATAAACCTTGACTGTTCGTAATTGGTTTACAATAATGATAATAAATGAATATATATGTACCATTGTCATTACAAAGTCTAATTGAGCATACAAAGATCATATTGAGGTGATTGGAGATGGGGTTGACTCTGTTTGCTTGACCAGTTTGTTAAGGAAGAAGCTTGGCTTCGCCACCATTGTCAAAGTTGAAGAAGTGAAAGAAGCTAAAGCTGATAAGAAAGAGGGAAAGCCAACCCTTCCTCCAGGCTGTGTTCAATATTGTCCTCCAATGTACTATGAACTGGTTCATGAATATCCAGAACCAGTCCAATGCTCTATCATGTAAACCCTTTTCACAGCAATTACTCTATATTTAGCTTGAAGATGGATATATCGATATCTTAGATCGATCACAACCAAACTAGGGTTTATAATTTTGATTTCTTTTTCTTGTTTAAGATTTTGTTTGTGCCTTGTGCCTGTGTTTTTTTTGGTTCTTCATATATGTGGACAATTAGAATAATATATTGTAATTGATATGTTATTACTGCAATATGTTAATTATAGCCATACATAGAGTAGTTTACTTGATATAGGTAGACAAATCCAAATCAATCCCTAGGATTGAGGATCACGCTACGGTGACTTTGTAATATTGGTAGTATATATTTTGCTGTACTCTACTATTGTCAATACCACAAAACCTTTCCACCAAACATTCTTTACATGGACTGCCTAGGTTTTCCGCTTCTTCACACTTATCCTAGGTTTATGATTATCTAGTGGCGATACAATAAGCAATGGCAAAAAGCAAACAAAAACAGGTAGCTGCGAGAGGCCTTTTTTAAAAAAAATAAATATATTTATTTTAGAATTAAAAAAGATAATGGGTAGTTGTGTTCCATAAAAATAAGATTCATTATCTGATTTTTTTTTTATAAAAATTTTAATATGAAAAAGTGTGAATTTACTATATTATCCTCATTTAATTAATAATTTCAATTCTTAATGTTTGCAATTACCAATGACATTTTCTGGTATTTTAAATGTTTTACCATTCTATATATATAGATATATAGAGCAAAAAGCAGTGAAGAGTAATACTACTCTCACCACTTTGGAGGCAAGTGAAGAGTAAAGCTACTTTTAATTGATATGGATGTCCACCTCATCTGTCTTATAAGGTTATATGGAAATGTGGTATACAAATATGGTAAGAGTAGCATAATTCAATTGTGAAACATTCAAAATATCATAAAATACCATGTTTAAATGCAAACATTAAAAATTAAAACTATTAATTAAATGAAGATAAAATGATCAATTTATATTTTTTATATTAAAAAAATTAAAATAGATAATGGTCCTATTTAACATAACTAACTATCCATTTTATCTTTTACTAATTCTAAATTTTTTATAAAAAAAATAAAAAAAATAAAAAAACCAATTGGCAAGGGGACTAGTATATATATAGTTATTCTCTTATCCGGATGTCCGCACGTTATTATCGTGCAGATCCTATTGTAAACAGGCAGGAAAACAAAGAGGGGTAGTATAAAATACACGGCGTCCGCACGCTAATAACGTCCAGATGTCCGCATAAGAGAATTTCTGTATATATATATATTTTTTTTTTTTCTGATAGGAGGGCTAGTATATATATGTTCGTGTAGGACATTAACACAACCGTCTATTTAGCCACACCAACTTATTCTATTAATTGATGCATAAACTTTATTTTATTAATAAATACATAAATGTCAATAAAGGAGGCTAGTCCTTCAGATCGTGCTCAAAGTGTGCCTAGTTCGTGGACTAAGCCTAGCGATGGAGCTGGCTGGGTCCTTAGAGATGCTTATGGCTGGCTGGTGCAGGCAGGGGGTGTAGGGGGATTATATGGCAGCTTGGCCTTATTAATGATGGAGGCTGAGGCTATAAGAGAAGCTTTGCTTGCTTGCATCAAGTGTTGACTTTTGTGTGTGGAAGTTGAATCTGACTCAGTGCAAATGATCCAGATGCTCAGAAGTGAACATCACGTAGATGTTGCGGTGGAAATTATTATTTTTTATATTAAGATGCTTGTTGGTAAGCTCCAAAAGGTCGTTTTTATAGCTACTTCCCGTCAATATAATAAAGCAGCGCATGAGGTTGCTGCCTTTGTGTCTAGAGTAAGAGGTAACCACGTATGAGACCAAGTGTGGCCCAAATGAATTTTTGATATTTTGGTTAGTGATGTAAACATTTCTATTCGTCTATAATAAAACTCTCTTCGTTGGGAAGAAAAAAAAAAGTCGGATATTTTCTTTTCAAAATATATCATTCTCTTCTAACCTATATGTACTACCTCATGTGGATGTTCTTAACCACTTAAGCTACAAGCCTCATACAATATAATGAGTGTTAAAGAGTACAATTGAGTTAAGCATTCATAACATAAACGAACATTGTAGAATATGTAGCAACCACCAACCCAAAAAAAAAAAAACCTAATACCAAAATATGTATGCATAGCCCGAGAGACTCAAGCCATGACATATTATTTGGTAAATCTTCGACGTGAACCACTTTATTCGTGTGAATTCTAATGGGCCTATTTGAACCCAAATTCCAATTTCCGATTAATAATCGGAGGCCTATCTGCCTCTTCTTGTCTGTAAAACCCTGAACCTGAACCCAAGTTTTGCTACTCTCTTCCACTAAACCCCCAAAACCCTAACTTTAATATCAATAACGGAGAGAGAGAGAGACAGAGAGACAGAGAGTGATTGGTGGTGACGAAGACGGCTGCTGAAGAAGTGAAAGAAGGAACCATGTCGTCCGATAACGAAGGTACAACGTCGAGTTCAGAGTCTGAAGGAGCAGACTCTGTAAAAGGGAACGCTACATTGGAATTTATAGAGAATCTCTCAGATGTGCCGATGGGGCGACTACCTTCAAACATTGAATTCCAGAGGACGCGCGTCGATTGCAAGGCTGATGCTCCCATTCATGTACAGTCTACCCCTTTTTTCACTTTTCACCTTATTTTCTTTCTTTTTTTGTTTTTGGAATTCGTTTATAGTCTTGAGAAAAACTGTTTATTTTTCCGGTTGGTTGGGTTGATTGATGCTCATGTTTGTTTTTTGCTTTTTCAAAATTTAAAGATATCCATTATTGGTTTATGGCTGCTTTTGTGTTATATTAGGTGCTTTTGGGTTCTCTTAGGTTTTTTTAACTGTTGAGTCAAAATTTGGGTTCTGTGGTTGGTTAGTTTTGTTGATGGTCATGCTTGGTTGCTAAGGAAAGGTAGGAAAGTCAAGTTTTTTTTTTTTGTCCTTTGGAGTTGTTATCTAATTGAGTTACCAGAAAACATAAGCTCGATTCATGTTTATGCATAGATGTGTATGCATGTATTTGTTGCTGGGTACTATTATTCATGCTTCAAAGTGTAAATTTTAAAATGAATAAAATATAGTTTTGCGGATTAAGGTTTTTTCTTCGGAAAAATTACGTGGGAATGGAGAACCAAAGACAGAAATCTGCCTAAGTGTCATAGCCCTGCATACAGCAATATTACTTATTACTCTCTTTCATTTTTCTCAATATTTAGGAAATGCATTCATGCTGTTTCATCTCGTTGTATATTTCTTACATGTCTTAAATTTTGGTGTTTGCAGACTGATACCTTTCAGTATTCTGGTGCTTATTCATCAATGAGAGTTGAAAATAGCTTTTTGGATTACTTCTGTGACAACTTTAGAGTTGAAGTTATTCGTCTTACAGAGGATGAAATGGAGTTTGATATGATCGGCATTGATCCAGCACTTGCCAATGCATTCCGGAGAATCCTCATATCTGAGGTTTGAAATATTAAAATTCATGAATACTTGAGTATGTGTGATAAAAATATGCTTGCAATGATTAATATTTATTGGAGTTCATATACTAGTTCTATTTTCTTATACCTTCTTCATGGCTTAAGTATCGTCTTCTAGTATTATGTAGTTCATATGTACTTGCTTTCTCACGCTCTGTGACTTTGTGATCATTGTTTAAGTATCATCATGCATTGGATATCAAGTAAAAGGAATTTGTCTCCATACTTCAGCTTTTTTGTAGTCAACCTTTTAGTTCTGTGAAGGTTGAGTGACTGCATGGTTAATTTCTCAGGTTTAACGAGTTGATGTCACTGTTTCCAGTGAAAAAAATTATGTCAATGAGGTCCTTCTATTGTCATGAGTTGATCTTCTGAAATATATATCTATAAATACACACACACACATATATATAACCATGCTTCTTTGTTAGGCTCTCATTCTCTGCACTCATCTCTTCATTTCACTGACTAATTATTTTAGTTGTGAAAGAGATTTAGAAATCGTATGCTATTCATTTCTTTTCCTTTCTATTATATACACCATTTTGACCATAGATGGAAGTTTTGTATCCGCTTCCCTTAGTTTGTACTATCTCTTGGATCATGTGTTTATGGGAATCGCTATTCAGTTGGCAGTTTTGCTTATCAATGATGATCCCAAACTTTTTTTACTATACAAGTGTAGGTTCCCACAATGGCTATTGAAAAAGTTCTTATTGCAAACAACACATCAGTAATCCAAGATGAAGTACTTGCCCAAAGGTTGGGTCTCATTCCGATCAAAGCCGACCCTAGATTATTTGAATATGCAGGTACTATGGTTTGGTATTTGCATTTTTATTATATAATTTAGGTTTCTCTTTGTTTATTTCCTTTACAGCTTTGAGTTATTGAGTTTTTTCCTGTGGCATATTTTACTTTTTAGAAAATAATACAGCAAGTGAAAAGAACACAATTGTTTTTAAGCTCGATGTTCGCTGTGAACGAAGTGGGCAACGTCTTTCAGGTATTATTTTCTTGTGATTTTGTTGTTGTTGTGAAGAATATCAACAAGTTTAAAACCTCTCTTTCTACAAAACTATTGGAAGGAATTTTTTTTTCTTGTGATGATGATTTTACAACATTTTATGCAGTAAAGTCAAAAGAATTGGTATGGTTGCCAAATGGGAGTGAGTTTCCTTTGGAATCACAAGATTCAAAGACAGGTTTATCCTCAAAACCAAAAACATATACATCATTTACTTGCAGCCAGGATTCCTTGCCAGAATTTTCTGGCAATCCAATTGCCCCCGCGCTTGGAGATATTCTTATTGCTAGACTGGGTCCTGGTCAGGTAAACCTTTTAGTTGTTTTGTATAATTCTGGTCATTCCTCAAAAATATGGTGTTACACTTTTGTCTTTGCAACGTAAGCAGAGTCTCAGATATTGATAGCTGGGTCAACTGACTCCAAATATTCAGAAATAATATATCTTGGTTTACACTTCTCATATCACTTGCTCTTTTCAAGTAACTGGTGTCTGGGTAATAACTTATTGCTGGAGATTCACCGGGAAAATAATAAGATGGAGTTGTTTCTTAGTCCTTAGCATAAGTGGAGATTGCTAGTCCAGCATTTTGCATTATTGCCAACTACTATCTTATCAATTTCCATATTTATTCTTTATAGTAGTCAGTAATGCTTACTGTTCTTTTGCATTTGTTTTAAATGACATTAAGTTTACCACTTCTTAGGAAATTGAACTGGAAGCACATGCTGTTAAGGGCATTGGTAAAACACATTCAAAATGGTCCCCAGTTAGCCCTGTTTGGTATAGGATGCTTCCTGAGGTAAGGGGATGTGGTTTTGAGTGATTGCTTCTAACACCCTGAAGATTATTTAGAAGTAATCCGAAATTTTTTTGATTTCTTGTTAGATTGTACTATTGGAAGATATTGAAGATCAGCTGGCCGAGAAACTTGTGGCAGTATGCCCAGTTAAAGTATTTGATATTGAAGATATTGGCAAAGGTAAAGGATTTTTCTTTAATGGCATTTATTCTGCCTCTGCTTTAGATACTAGACTGACAACAAAGAATTAGTTTTAAAAGGATGCAATGCTGTAGGTTTATCCCAATATATGAGTTTCAAAAACTATTGTTATATTTGCACTTGCACAAATTGTTTGCCTTGTTTGTCATTTTCTGGAGTGACTTGATTGATGATTTGACTGGTTAGCAGGTAAAAAGAGGGCTACTGTAGCCAGACCACGAGCTTGCACATTGTGCAGGGAATGCATCAGAGAAGGGAAGGGATGGGAGAATGCAATATCGTTACGGCGTAAGAAGGATCATTTCATTTGTAAGTAATTTCCTCTGTAATCAAAGTTGGAATTATAAATTTCTCGTAGTTTCTCGTTATTGTAAATGTCTCAGAAATGGAGCTTTAGTCCTCATCACAAATGTATGGAATTTCTGTTTCAATTCTTTTATTTGTAAAAATCACTTGCTCAGGAATCAAAACATAGAAACTAGACTGCCTGATTTTTTTTTTCAGTTAAACTGGTCCCGGAGACTTGAGATATCTGATGGTCAATACCACATTAATGATATAATTCTGAGCTGCTCTTTGATTTGTACATTAGACTAAAATGGGGTAGGTTACCCCCACTGGCTTATATATGAGTTGGATTTGGATATTACCTACACATGGTGTGTACAAGCCTCTAGAAGTTGGAATTTTGGATCATTGTCAGTTACGACCTTACGGTGTCTTCTTCATTATCAATGGTTGATGATATAATTGGAGTCTCTTGTAGAGTTTATATAGGAAAAATAAGTTTCAATACAGCACTATTTGTTTGTATGAATGTTTTCAAGAGTTCTAACTCTTTTTCTCTCATGCACACAGTTAATATTGAATCAAGTGGGGTATTTCCTCCCGAAGTGTTAGTTACTGAAGCTGTGAAGATATTGGAAGACAAGTGTGATCGTGTTATTTCCGATCTTTCTTGATGCTCTGTTTTTTATTTTATTTTTTTGTGTGTAGAAAGGAAATGAAGCAAGAGAGAACAGTAGAACACCAGATTAATTATACCATGTATGTTTATTGAGAGATTGTGAGTCCGCATCCGAATATGAGATGCAAAATTGATAATTTTTAGTAAGTTGGTCAGTTTTTTTTTTTTCAATCTTCTCTGTTGAGTTTATTCCAGCTTTGGTTGCTTTTTTTGTTAGAAGCAAAGAATGAATTTACCAACTTTGGAAGGACATGGTGCAATGCAACAGCAGGGCTGCACTGCTAGCCTAGCCCTCATGAATCATACGAGGCCTCTGTTAGTCATCGTATGTTACGACATATGTTCTTGATAGTGTTCTGCAAAACGGGGAAATCAATAGAGAAAATTACACTAATCTACCTGGGTTTATAGCCTCGTAATTTTTTTAACGCAATTATAATTGATTCAGATTATTTTCTTTTTGAAGGAGGCTTGAGAATACTATCGAGCAGATATACTTTATGCATGACCCAAAAAAGAAGAGCCATGCTTTATGAAGTTTGTGAAAAGGATGATTATAGCAATAAGTGAGCTGCTGTGTACATGTCTGAGAAAGAGGTGAACCATCAAATTTATTTGATGGGTATGTTTTGTAAGACATTCCCAGACAGTTTCCTGTTTGGAGAGCACGATTAGCTGCCATTTTGTTCCATCTTCCAACTGTTTGCATTAATGACATGTTTCTTTGCTCTTCACTTTTTTACTAAGCACAGTAAAACACAAAATTTCAATGACCAAAGCCTTTTCAATTATTGATGTTTCTTTTGAGTGAAGTTCAAACTTCCTACACTTCCTTCACTCCCACCACACCATCATCTGTGCAATAGAGAAACGCAGCCACGAGCGACAGTTATACATTATCAAATCATAAAATGTCTGCATTTCCATGCTTTCTTTTCTTGCCTTGGGGGAGAGATTTCCATATTAGTACTATGCTCGAATATTGAAAATGCAGCTACCCTTTTCTTGTAATATTAATCGGTTTTTTTCTTTTCTTATTTAGGTGAGTTAACTTCAAACTCTGTCAAGGAACTTAGCAAAACATGGTATAAAAACAACATGGTATACATATACCATTCCATTTGAGAGGGGATAAAAAATGACAAATGTTGAGGGAAGGGGGAATTGCATATACTTAGGGTTCAACCTAATTCCTTCTACCCTTATGTCGTCTTGGTGCAACTACTTCCCATCCATCTTCTGCTTCGGCAGCCAGCTTGGGCTTTGGCTGACTGTCTGACATGCTTACAACATTTACATTTGAATGAGACTCCGGTGTGTCCACCATCATGTTTGAGGAATCATCATTTCCCATGCAATGATCTCTATCATCATTTTCTTCATCACTATCGTCGTCATCATTTGCAACCTGGCATGAGTAACAAACAGAATGAAGAGAGAGCAGTAAGGCATATCATTTCAACTTATCATCCTCCCTCCGCCACTCACGGCTTTAAAGAACCCATATGAGCAAGAAAGGTTCTCCACCATTCTTGCGCAGAGTCAAAAAGATCTCTCACGAGAACATCCACAAGGAGTTCTTTTCAACACATGAAAAAAGTGTAAACGCATACGAGAAACTTATGTTAATAATTAGTAAAAACTTTTAAGGTTGAGGGATTGAACTTACCTCTCTAACATGAGGAACAGCAACTCTTCGATGATTGGCTTCCCTTAGGCTTTCAATAGACTTGAAATTACAGTCTAAACATTCTTCATGCATAATCATTAACTTTTCAGCTACCTGTGTAAATCCAAAGAAAAAATACGTGAACATCATTAAGATAGAAGCCATAAGTAAAAACTGCATCCGTAATATCAACTAGTTTATAAAAACAATAATGAACACATGAAATGATCCATGAATAGTCTATCTAATGAAACATGTGAGCAGTGTCTCTGATGACTGGAGATGCAGCTGAGAATCAGCTGCCAACTGAAATGTACTTGATGCTAAAAGATCTTATTTCTAAAAGTAAAATAGTCGGCCAGGTGGTCTGGGATACACACATCGCAAACATTTGTAATGGTTGCCCACTTTGAGTCACACAATCTATGGAGCAAGCAATAAATTTTGAGTTTCCCACCAGAAGCATAGCATATTAAGTCTCTCGTATAATCTATTAAGATATTATTAAGTGTTGAAAAGCTTTACCTCCTCAATGCTGCCATCCTCTGTCATAGTGTTGAGAGAAAGCATAGCTTCATTCAGCATGTCTTCTAAATCATCTATGTAAAGAGGCTCTGAGGAGAACGAGCACACAGTTAGGAGAAAACCCACAGATGCAAAATTCACAACATTAGTTAATGATTTTGCTCGGTTAGAACAACAGAAATTCTCATTTTAACATCAAAGAAAATTAACAGTTCCGTTTATAATTTCCATATTGAAAAACTGCTACTAATTTTACCGAGTATAATTGTATAATGTTCCTAGTAATAATAGACCACCACATTTCCACAGACAGAAACAGTCCAAAAATAGGAGCTTTTCTCTAAGAGAAAGCAAACCTCACCAAATTGAATTAAAAACACTCAAAACTATAAGCAAAAAGAAGATTCCAGCATAAAATTGGCAATTATGGTGATAAAGGTTCTTACTTTCGCAGATAAATTCCCAATAGAATCCTAATTCCATTCTCAGAAGCACAAGCAGCACAAAATTCATTATACTGAAAGACCTCGATTAAATTCTAACAACTTTTAAAATACAAATTTTGGGATAAGAATACCCTAAAAAAGTAGCAGCATATCAAATTTCAAGCTCTTTTTCCAAAAAAAAAAAACGAATATTTTGATGAGTCGAAGGAGTGGAGCTGAGTGAATTAAGTACCTTTGGAGTGATTGAACCAGGAGAAGATATCGGTGATGAGTTGCTCCGCTTTCCGGCGCGAGTCACGGCCACCCCACTCGTTCTCAACGGCCAATTGGAGCGCTGACCACCGAGACAGAACCAATCCTATGCCTTCCTGGAGTATGGACCCAGCCTCTGCCGATAGCTTTCTCTCAGCCTCCATTTTCAGCCTGTGTGTGGTAAAACCCTAACCCTAACCCTAAAAACTGACAAATGTGAGGTTTATAAAGAAGGGGTCTGTTTGTTTTGCTGGAATGTTATACTCTTCACTCGGATTTAGTAGTTCTTACTCCAGTTTTGAAATAGGTGGAGGATGAGTGATTTTTTATTAAGTATTTTATGTTAATAATTAGTTACATGCTTTTAATTTTGGGCGTTGGATTGCATTCATTAGATGTGTTAGTAATCTCTTAAATGCAATCCAACGTTCGAGATTAAAAATATATAACTAATCCTTAACTTAAATACTTAATTAAAAATGCCTTTGTGAAGGAGATAGAGGAGCGGCCATTTTAAATTGGATTTTTTTGTTTGATAAATTTAAAACTTTGCTAACAAAAACTTGATATAAAATATGACTTCCAATTAACCAAACTTCGGTAAGAAAATAGAGAGCTTGAGGTCAGCACTTGAAAATTCTAAATGCAATCTTATAACGTTTATTAAAATATGGACCGGGATCCCAAGTTGGAAACATGCAGGAATACGGTTACATAAGTAAGACCTAGAAGTTCAAATCATAATAATTAATGGAAAATGAAAAAAGATCAAACCATGCATCATTTGGAGGCTCCAAAGAGGTGATTAGATGTTTCATTCGTCAACAATAAAGTTTTTTTTCACCACCATGTGTGATTTTTTTTATTTATGCTTTTGGTGGCTTGAGGTTTTTTGGTAGAGCTTGACTCATTCCTCTTCTTAAGGAGAAAGAATTCTATGTACAACATGCTCTCACAATCACCTTATCACCTTTACCTTATCACCTAATCAATAATGATATGTATGAAAGATGAGACATAATATATCGCCCTCTCATTATCAAATTTTTGTTTAGCAAGAATGAGAAAGATAGTAACTTTCGAGAGAGCTTTTTTCTTTCCTTCTTGTACCCAACAAGTTTTTTAGTGGATCATGAGTCTTGTGATTGAGATTGAATGAGTTATTTTCCAATGTAGTTTAAGATTTTAAAATCTAGACCCTTGTTTCATGGTCTAACTAAGAAAAAGTTGTAATGTTTTTAGAAGAAAAACTACCAATAAAAAGTATTGTTTATGTGCATAGAGAAGCACTGTCCATAGAATTTGGTGAATTGGTAGCCCACCTCTCCAAATTTCCAACATGACAATAATCAATCCCTGACCTCATCATCAACTGGCGTTCTCATGGACTATTAACCATTTGCCTGGCTCAAACAACCAAAACTACAAAACAACTAATTTTAAAGTGGCAGAAGGGAAGGGAGAGGGGACATGCCTGGTTAATTGGTCATTTCCCAAAGTCTCAAAGCCTTAAAAAATAAAGAAATATGAAGCTCAAAGCTCCCAAAGCATGAAGACAATAGGGTTTGTTTATCAGCAATTTTCTGTAATTGCCATGTTCATCAATGAATATCCCATTTTGTCTCGACAAAATTTAAAAAAAAATAAAAAAAACTCCCAAAGCATGAGGGACAGGGTGGAGCCTTGGCCCATCATGCATATTGATTCAGACACTTGTATTTGGGACAAAATACATTGAAATAATTGAACCCAAAGAAAAAAGAAAAAGAAAAAAGAAGAAGAAGAAAATAATAATTAACAAAAAAAGCCTAACTTTAGCAGTTTGGCTTTGACCCCGTTCTCTCTCTGTCAAAGACTCAAAGTCTGAATACATGGATGATGGTCATGGTACATGGTAGTAGCCCACAGGGACATGAGAGACACCCAACTCTTTCTCAGTCTTTCTAATCTAAAACTCACTGAAGGCTTTTTCTCTCTTTTCTCTCTCTCTCTCTCTCTCTCTCTCTCTCTCCACACATTTTAGGAAAGGGAGCTCTCACACAACACATTGCCCTCCCTCTTTATCTCTCTCAACAGTTGCAGTGAGTGCTCTCTTTTCTTTCTTTCTTTCTTTTCCACTCTGCTAAAGCAAACCAAAGCAAAGCCTATCAAGGGTCTGATTTTTGCGAGGACGCGCTCTCTCTCTCTCTCTCTCTCTCTCTCTCTCCCTCTCTCTCTCACAAGCCCAGGTACCTTTTTTGGGCTTCCTTTTCTATTCACTTTTAACTGGTCCTGTGATTTGCTTGGTGGTTTTTTGCTTCTCTATGCACTCTATCTTGTTTTTTAGCATCTGGGTCTCTGTGGGTCTTTTCTTTTGGATCCAAAGTGTTGGGTCCCTGTTTGAGATCTGTATGAATCTCTTTACTTTGGTTCTTATCTTTTGCTATATGCTATTGTATGTATTGAGAGGCGCACAAAAACTACATTCTGTTGATTTTTTCTTAGTTCCCATGCCTCTTTGATCCATGGGATTTTTCTGTAGAAAGTTTGTGCTTTCATGGGAAAAGGATTGGCATTTTGAGGTAGATTACTGTGACTCTTATACTTGGATTTACTTTTGACCTATCACTTGTTGGGTCTTTTAGATTATCTCATAGTTAGATACTTCTGGGTTGCATGCAACTCTGTGCTTTTATGCCCATTTCTTGATTTTCTCTATGCGGGTTGTTATTGTTTCTGTTAATTGTATGTGAAATATTAAACGATGATCTACTGGAACAAAAATTTTGCTTCTTTATGTTTTTTATTTTAGTCCATTTATATGATACTTGCATTTTATGGGTTTTGTAGCTCACATATGGATCATGTTGATGCTGATGATCTCTTTATTTTTGGCTGAAATGTTGTCGCTAGATGTGTATAATTTTATAGTTTGACTGGAAAATTTTACGTCTACTGTATTATTTCTATGTTGCATAGTGGTGAACTCTTTGTTTGTTTGTAGAAATTGTCTTGCAATTGATGGACGTGAAGATGAACGTAAGTGGGAGTGTCAACGGAGGGGAACATTTGGTGAGTGATGGGTTTGTTCAATTTGATCTGTTTTAGCAAGTGTAATTTATGTCGATGGCCTCAAAATCTGGTGCCAGAACTTCCCCAGAAAGTCAGAGGAAATTAATTGGAAGTCAGACAACAGAAGGAAATTTTCGTAGACCTTCACCTTTGCAGATCACGAAGACCAGCAAATCAGAGCCAGTTACTCCAAAAAAACTGCCTAGGCATGTGCAACAAACTGCCTCTAAGGAGGTTTCTGCACAAACCACCGAAGAAAAGAACTGCAAGATCCCTTATTTGAAGGAGTCTACCAAATCTTTAGCTGACCAGTTAGGTTCAACTTTATCACTTGGTGATGCAAAACAGGTGCCAGCTGATGTGTGTCCTGCGGTGAGTGACACCAGGAATTTGCTGGAAGGTGGTGATCAAGAAAAGAAAATATCAGAAAATGGAGTTAGCCCAGCTCCAGCGAAAGTCAGTGATGGGACCAGCAGTCTTGCCAAGACTAGTGGAAGTGCCAAAATTAGTGATCGAGGTGATTTTGTTGAGAGTGGGAAGAGCAGTATTTGTAGAGGTAGCACAAGCAGTGACGTGAGTGACGAGAGTACTTGTAGCAGCTTAAGTAGTGCTATCAACAAACCTCACAAGGCGAATGACATACATTGGGAAGCCATACAGGCAGTCCGAGCAAGGGATGGTGTTTTTGGTTTGGGCCATTTCAGACTTTTGAAGAAGTTGGGCTGTGGGGATATTGGAAGTGTTTATCTTTCAGAGTTGAGTGGGACAAAATGTTATTTTGCAATGAAGGTCATGGACAAAGCATCTTTAGCTAACCGTAAAAAACTTCTTCGGGCTCAGACTGAGAGAGAAATACTTCAATGTTTAGACCATCCCTTCCTTCCAACCCTATATACCCACTTCGAGACAGAGAAGTATTCTTGTCTGGTGATGGAGTTCTGCCCTGGAGGCGACTTGCACACACTTAGGCAGAGGCAACCAGGAAAGCATTTTACTGAACAAGCAGTGAAGTATGTATGCTGTCCATATTCAAATGATTTTGTTTGCTATTGTCAGTTTAAGCATGTGTGGTTTATATATTTCTTTATTTTTGTTTTGACTTTCTTTTGTCACCCTGCTTCATTGGTTTATTGCTATGTCATTGTTAGGTGGAAGCCAATAAGATTCATGATGTGGCATAAATGGTGTTTATTGTCTTGCTATTGAATGATCTGTACTCAATCATACGGTTTTTGCTAAATTATGCCTACACACATTTAATACCTATAATTGTAACTGAAACAAAATCGCTATAATGTAAAGAAATTTTTGCTGGGATCTACTACACTCAGTTTGTTCATGGTTTGCTTCCTGCTATTGTGACATAGACCTTCTTTAACGTAAAACCACCAGTTTGCCTTTTAGTAGTTGTAGAATGAATACGAAATCCCAAGCATGTTTATTTTTTTTCTCAGTTACAACATTCAATCTTGTATCATTTCATAGCAAAGAAACAATCTTGCTCTCTTGTGCTGTTATTTGACTTTGACGGTCGTTAGTGTTATATTTGTCCTCAAATATGCAGGTTCTATGTAGCAGAGGTTCTCCTTGCGCTGGAATATCTTCACATGCTCGGGATTGTTTATCGTGACCTCAAGCCAGAAAATGTCCTTGTGAGAGATGATGGGCACATAATGCTTTCCGACTTTGACCTTTCCCTGCGCTGTGCTGTCAGCCCAACCCTTGTCAAATCTTCAGCTCCTGAGTCTGAACCTTTTCGAAGGAACTCAGCTTATTGTGTGCAACCCGCCTGCATTGAGCCCTCTTGTATTCAGCCATCTTGTGTGGTGCCTACAACATGTTTCTCCCCTCGTTTCTTTTCAAGCAAATCCAAGAAAGACCGGAAACCCAAGAATGAAATTGGAAATCAAGTCAGACCATTACCAGAACTTATGGCTGAGCCAACCAATGCTCGCTCAATGTCATTTGTTGGGACCCATGAGTATTTGGCACCAGAAATTATCAAAGGTGAAGGGCATGGCAGTGCTGTTGATTGGTGGACTTTTGGGATCTTTCTGTATGAGCTGTTGTTTGGTAAGACTCCTTTCAAGGGATCAGGGAATCGAGCCACCCTGTTCAACGTGGTGGGTCAGCCATTGAGATTTCCAGAGACACCAGTGGTTAGCTTTTCAGCAAAGGATCTGATAAGGGGCCTACTAGTGAAAGAACCACAGCATAGGCTGGCATATAAGCGAGGAGCAACAGAGATTAAACAGCATCCCTTCTTTGAAGGTGTTAACTGGGCATTGATTCGATGTGCAAGCCCGCCTGATATTCCAAAACCAGTCGAGTTTGACCGGATTTCAGCCCCCACAGTCTCAACTAGTGATAAAGCTACTGTTGCTGCTTCTCATCCGGACCAAAACAATTATCTGGAATTCGATTTCTTTTAATTACTTCCTGAACTGAAATGCCATTTCCATTTTGTTGAGAAAGATGTAGAGCTTCTGAAATGTTGATTTATGTGGAATTTAGGGTTTTCTTTTAACGTTGATAATGATCATATGTTTGGTGTTGTTATGAAACACAAATTTGTATTGCAGGTCATATGTTGATGCTGTTTCCAAAATGTGGATCCAGTTTCTATCTTTGATATGATAATAATAGTATATTTACAGTTATAATGTTGTGATAAAACAACTAAAACCTATTTGGTATTTCATATTTCATGTGCCCATGCATGGTATTGTAACAAACTAGCTATTGTAAGTTTGTGATTATCTGCCCAAAGTATGTATAGGTTGTACATTTATCAGAAAGTGAACTCATAAGAACTCGCTTAAACTCAACTCCATTCCAGTCCAAGCTGAGCCCGAGCCATTAAACGAGGCAGGGAGAGAGGAAAATGGAAACCAGCTGCTGACCTGTTCCTCCTCCAAACACCGCACGCACACACACACACACCAATATTGATTTTGTGAAACTGAATTTTGATGGATATACAAAGGAAATCCTAGTGCTTGTTGTGTTGGGCCTCTCTAGTTATGATGGTAAAATGTTGGGCTTCATGAGGTCTCACTTTAGTTGTCCAAGCTACCTAGTGTCTATAAGAAAATTCAAATAAATTTTCCAATGTAGCTATATAATTTCATGAAGAGAATGTTGTAGCAAATTCACATTTGTTTTTGGTAAACTAAACTAAAATGCACATATTTGTAGAAAGCTATTCATTATACATTGTTGACATGAACAAGATCTATGCAACATTTATGTCTAGAAAGCTTTACCAATAATTTATAAAAGCAACAAATAATGATATTTCAAAGTCATGGGGACCAATATTACATTTTAAAAAGAGGAAAAAAAAAGAAAAAAAGTTTGGGACCCATGGGAATTTGTCTGAAAATTGACAAGTAGAAAAATTGTGGGATAAGCTACAAAATTCAGCATCTATTCCATGTTTAATCATGGCTCACCATGTTTGTCTTGTTTGGTTGAGATTTAAACATGTCGCCAATAATTATTATAATTTTTAAATAAATGTAAAAGAGATTTAAAAATAAAACAAAAAAATACAAATACCAAGAAAGAAAAAAGCAAAAAAAAAAATTGAGCTCTCCAGCTAATGGTTTAAAACGTTGAAATCTTTACAAATAAATGGATTTTAGAGGGTTTGGTCAAAAAATAGCAGCATTTTCAACCTTGATATTAATTTAATTTAATAAAATATTTACTTACCAACCAATCCACCGAGAGAGGCAACAGAGTCCCAGTCCTCTTTCATGTACCATCTCAGTCTCTCTCACATGGCTACTTCGTCAAAGAGACTAAAGTATCTTACCAGCTTTGCATGTGTGCACATGTTGGATTTCAATAATCAGATGACCACTATTTTGGATTTTCATATATTCAGAGATTAAGAAATCACCAAAAGAGTCAACTACTTTTCACACATGTATTTGAATTATTCATAAATATAAATAATAGTTTAAATTACTATATATTTATCAGGTATACGAGAAGAGGAGTTCAAACTTAGGTATAAATGACCAACTGGTATAATCCACGTTTACTCATAGTGTGTATTTTTCTTATTGCGCCTAACATCAACGAATTAGGGTTGCACATGGTGGTGACCACCATAACCCAATTATTATGGATTAATTATTGGAGCATGAAAATATTTTCACCCCAAAAAACAAATGCCGGTTTTTAAAATGGAAATTTTAATTTTGAGATGGGCTGGAATGGGTGAGACGTTTCTTGGATTCAAATCTTCATTCAATTCAAATCGAATTTTGTCAAATTTGAGTCTTTTATTATGACTTTTTCTCTGTGTCTTGAATTGTCGCCGCATGCCCCTCCTCCATCAATTACGTTTCCGATTTTACAATCTAAATGGGAAAAATATCTTTAATAAAATTGCATTCGCTGTCAAAAGTAAATTATTTTGGTAATAATTTAAATTTGTTTTCTCGTTTTTACTAGATTGATCATCCATAGAATTAATGGTGACCCTTCAGAAACAAATTAATGGTTCTGATCGGGACTGACAATTGCTAAATTCATCACAATAGTAAAGTTCATTCATTATTTATTTATTAGAAATTAATACAATGCATTATATTTACAATTTTGTCATTCTACATAAAACTATAGCGTCTCCGACGTTATATGCGTTCAACATATTATAGCCCTAACAAATTACATCTACAATAAAATACAACACATTGTAAATGCACAATAAAACGTAACACGCATATGTATAAAATTCTACGACATTATAAATTATCTTGGATGTAAACTTGTGTATGCACTTTGTTTGTTAGGACGGTCAACGAGTTAAGCTGTTAGCATTATGTTAGTAGATACAAAATCTGTCTAGAACCTTTTTGGCTTTATCAACCTACTACCAGCACCAACTAGTTGGCACTTTGTTCTGCCTTAATTCATCAATGAAATTTATGACCAAAATGAAGTAGTTGCTTGATGATTTATTTTATCAACCCATTTCTGGTTTAACCTTATCTTTTTTAATATAATGGATTCTTCTTTATTAATTTTTTTATATTATAAATATAAGCGATAGTCCAAACTACAAGGAATTAGGGTTACTCACACACACAATCAAAAATATCATGGGAATTTGAACCTGAGACATCTTATCTCCAAATCTCCACTGTATTAGACCCCGTTGATGAACTCTTCTATATAGCCAGCTACCGGTAAAAATTATGAAATTTGGTACCAACTGTCATATTTTTGTTTTAATTTTGGTCAAAAGTCACATTTTTGTTTAAACACACAGATTATTATGAATTCACTTTATTGATAAAAATGTGAGTTCCAAACCAACCTGAACTAGACCATTCGATCAAATCGACAGATTTCATATGCCATCAAAAGAAACAAAAAAGTCTAGAAAAAAAAAAAAAAGGTTTGAAAATGAAGATACCAAAAAACCACTCTCGTTGGTTTTTTTTTTTTTTTTTGGGACGAAACCACTCTCTCGTTGGCTTAGATATGCTTCTTTTTCACATTCTTTCTATTTTTAACCACTCATTTTATGAAAGAAAATAATATAAATATTTAACAAATGCCTTTAAAAAGCTTCAATCATCGGTAAGGTGCTCAGAAAAGCACCAGAGTTTTGAAAGGGACACCCCACCCCTCTCTCTCTCTCTTTCTCTCTCCAAAGTTTTCTCTACCTTTAAACTTCTCTCTTTCTTTCTCCCTAGATTTTGGTGAATCAGTTTTAGTTTTGTAATCTAGAGCACTGGAAAGTGAGGAGAGAGAGAGAGAGAGAGAGGATCAGAGTGAAAGTTGGTGCAAACCCAGTTTTGTATTTTTTCATATTGTTCAGCTAAATTTGCGGTCTTATTGTTTCGATCACTGTAAAGGAACAGGAAGAGAAAATGGGTATTGCCAATAAGGAGGCGATCAAGCAGTTTCAGTTGTTAATGGAAGAAGGTGAGCTTTAAATCCACTTGAAATATGTCTGATCCTCTTATTTGATCTGTATTTGCTAATATTTCCTCTTTTCCTTTTGTTTTCTTTGAATTTTCAGTTGATGAGCCATTGAAGAATACATTTGAGGTTAGACAGTGTCTCTTTAAGTTTTCTCGATCTGTTTTGTGTTTGAATGCTGCGAAAAAGATTGAACAACGAAGACTTTGGAGTTCTTAAATTTTGTTACTTTAATGATCTGCAACATTAGAACACAAAATCCTTTACTCAACTGACGACAGTTTAATTGTTTAGATTATATATCAGTTTTGTGGATTTGATCTGAGTCTCTGATGTCATGCATTTTTGTTATTTCTTCTTTTTTGAGCTGGGTAAATCCATTTGTGAATTTAGATTAATTACCATGGAAGTTCATCTGCTATGAGGAGGGAAGGAAAGACTTGATCTTGTTTGCATTTTAGGGGGAGGAAACTTCATATCTTGCTTTTAGTGAGAGGAAAGTATTAGTGTTTTCTGTGATCTTTGTATTGGATAGTAAAGTTAAAATCTTTGTGCACATATAGTATCAGGTTAATGCTCTGAATTGACGAACCTATTTTATTTTTTAAGGGTGATTGACAAGTTAATTAACTGAACCGTACTGCATCTAATTGGGAAATGATGCACTTGTTTCTATTCTTGACAATGCATTATGAAGTCCTTTCTTTGCGTATTGGGGAAGGAAGGGGGAGGGGCTTGTACTTTCTAAGTTTTTTCAACTAATCAGCTGAAGAATGTCGTTTATTGCATCCGAGAGGGAGGCAAAGGATCCTAACCGAAAAAGAAAAAACGAGTAGAGAAAAATAAAGCAAAAGGAAAATCAGAGAGATGGTGTTGGCCAAGCTAAAGTTTTGAGAAAATATAGCATGGTTTTGAGGATTATTTTTGTTTTTCTTGGAATTCTCAAATCAAATAGGATAATTGTGCCCCTTTTTCTTCTGATGATTTACATAAATGAAATGCAACTCAAAATTCAAATAGTGCCTTTTTATTTTCAGAATGTGCACCAGGGATATCCAGATGAGACATTAATGCGTTTTCTTAAAGCTAGGGACGGGAATGTTGGAAAAGCCCATAAAATGGTTAGATTCATCAAGCTTACTTAATAATAGTTATATTGTTTCAGGTTTTAATCTCAAGCTGTTGTTTAGCTTTGGCTTAGTATGTTTCGCTAACAATGCCTAAACTGTTCCAGCTGATTGACTGTTTACAATGGAGGATCCAAAGTGAAATTGACAATATATTGGCGGTGAGTTTTATCAATAAGAAATTACCAGATAAACATGATATCTTCTGACCACTGACGTGATTTCTCTGTTTGATGCCCGTCTGTCTGATATGTTTTGTGAAACGTTGCATTTAAAATTGTTTCATTTAAAAACCTAAAACTATTAAAGCCTTGATGAATTAATTATTTCTTGGACAATTATGCTGTTGTCAATTGCATTCAAAGAGCGCATATTCATGATCAATGATTATTCATTAAATGGTCAGTGTATTCGTATTAGACCAAACTGATTGAGTAACAAGGCAGAATGGAAATTACTCATTACAAAGAAATCTATCATTCGCTGGTAGGGAAAGTGCATTAAAGTTAAGACGTATAAATTATGGAATTTTTTTAATTTCCATTTTCCTTCTTAAGATTCATGCATTTCTGGCTTAATTTATCGAGACATTGATACTTGAACCATGCTGGAAAAGTGACAATTCTTAATGTGGTGACGAAGCATTTATTTGCTATATGCAGAAACCAATCATCCCTACTGATTTGTACAGAGTAGTGCGAGATTCTCAGCTTATGGGGTTGTCAGGTTACTCAAAAGAGGTAGTCCTGCTTATGACATGGAATTATCATGCCACAGCCACCTTGTACAAGAAAGGCTGGCCACTTGAATCTTTCTTCTTTTGGCTGCAAAAGTTTATTAACTTTTGCTCCCTCATGGTCCTTAATCTTTAATTTCTAACGTATTATTTTATCTCATCCTATTAATTTATTCCAGGGTCTTCCTGTCATTGCTGTTGGTCTGGGGCTCAGCACATATGACAAAGCTTCTGTAAGAATAATATAGTTTGTTCTGTCTTTAATCTTCTTAGGCATCAATAACTTTGTATCATTGGTTTTGATACGCAATTCTGGAAACCATCAATATAACTTTGCGCTTGGGCTTTAAGCTATTAGGTAGGCCCCATGTGCACTTCTTACAAATAGGAAATGTATAATATGCTTGACCTGAAAGAACACCAGGCTTATGAATTTATGGGCATAATGTTCATTTTTTGTTGGTACTGAGACTTTACATGAAGTTTATTATACATTACTCATGGATATTGGTACACTTTATAATATATGTTTTTGTAGGTTTTTAACATGAATGTACACAGATACATGTACTTTCTAAAGTATGAGCTATATGTATCCTTGTACTTTTCCTTAAAAAATAAAGCTAGTTGCGTTTTGTATGTCCTTTTGTAATATTATTATTCTTTTGGTGATATTTACTTGTTTGATTCTGTGTCTTTGTAGGTAAATTACTATGTCCAATCACACATCCAAATGAATGAATACAGAGATCGTGTTGTTTTAGTGAGTACTTGAGAATGTTTAATCTCATCCTCTTAACAGGTAAAATATATCTGTAGCCTGATTTTTTTTCCTTTTGTTGTAGCCTTCCGCAACAAAGAAGTATGGACAATATATTGGAACATGTGTGAAGGTTTTGGATATGACTGGTTTAAGGCTCTCAGCACTTAACCAGATAAAGGTATGCCTTAGTATAGCAGGCAGGAGCCTCTATTGTTCTCTGACCTGACAAAATCCTCTTTGCATGACAAATACTCTAATGAGCGTGGCTGTGTATTACGGGTTTAGATTACTGTTTTCTTTTTTATTTTACCTTTTACCCACTTTTCAAAAATCATCCATATTGCACACAAGATTGACATTGTATTATCTGTTGATGCAGCTTTTGACTGTTATCTCTACAATAGATGACTTAAACTATCCAGAGAAGACAGATACATACTATGTTGTTAATGTCCCATACATATTTTCAGCATGTTGGAAGGTTTGTGCGTCTTAACAACTTTCACTTTGAAATAATACATAGGAAAAATAAAGAAAAGGATGATGTGTTGGTGTGGGTATTCCATCTTGAGACAAAGTCCTCGTGTAAAACTCTTGACAGGTGGTCAAGCCTCTTTTGCAAGAAAGGACAAGGAGGAAAATCCAGGTTCTTCAAGGTTGTGGGAGAGATGAGTTACTGAAAGTAAGCATGTTCTTTGATTCAAATCTCACCATAGACTTCCTATTCCTTTATTTCAACTTCTTGTGGTGTTGTCTTCAACCTCCGTAATCTTTGCGAAGTTATCTACTTCCCTTCAACCATAGGTTAAACTATGTGCTGTCTCATTCATGGCTCTGATGGTTATGCTCCAAAAGGACCAAAACATTTCTTGTTCTTTTCCAGCTGCTTCTGTTCATCTGTGGTTTGTTCTATTTCTTTGGTGGTGACAACTTGACCTGAAAATGTGCATGCAGATAATGGATTATGCATCCCTCCCACATTTTTGTAGAAAAGAGGGCTCTGGGTCATCTCGGCATTCAGAGAATGGACATACTAACAATTGTTTCTCCTTCGACCATCCTTTCCATCAAGAGCTCTACAATTTTGTCAAGCAACAAGCTGTACGTAGAGAGTCTATTGCACCACTCAAGCAGGGATCCTTCCATGTTAATTTCCCCGAGACAGACCACGAAGGTGCAGAGATTGCAAAGACCATAGAAACTGAGTTCCACAAGTTTGGAAATCAAAATGGGCTCACCAAGTCACTAAATGGCCTAAGAGTCAATGGTGCTTGAAAATTTTAATGGTAGTTATTAGCATCTATAGCCCACATTACACTGTACCCAACACTTCCTTTGCTATGAGGCAGGAATGTTGCTATCTAATTAACTCTATGTATTAGTTTATGCTTGCATCAGCTCGATGCAGATTTTTTAGGACAATGTAATCTGGTGTACGTTTAAAAATACCACCGTGGAATCGAGTCTTTGTAGCGAGCTTGAGTTTTAGCATGTTAGAGGAGGTTTCATAGATATCAGGACTTAGCCAACAATCACCACTATCATTGAAGTGACTACAATAAGTCACTAAATGGCATGCGTATATGTTTCCTACAGTAAGTGACTTAGTTGTATCTCGTTTAATCCATGGCCTAAATGGCCTATATATATGTTTCCTATATCTCGTTTAACACAGTTTTTTATATACTAATTTTATTAGAAGCAACAATTTTTCTTAATTAATATTAATAATTATAATAATTGTATTATAAATTGATCTAATAAGATTACAGGGGACAACCAGGGTGTTTTGGTGTGGATCTAATTTGTCTAATGCACAGGACTAGACAGTGGAAACCTTAGAATGTTTTTTATTGTAAGCCTAAACTTAAGGAAAGAAGCCCCTTGACGGGTTTAAAGGTTTGCTAAGATTTACTGCTCATCAGATTGAACACTGGTATCTTGCATGATTATTTTTATGACAGAAATAAATTACAGCGAGGATCCCAAGATTCCCATTATCGCATAATATGCGTAAGCATCTTGAATTATTATGGTTGGAGAACGTCAACGTTAGGAGAAATTATAGAGTGGTGCGAATATACATGCGTTATCATTATTACAAATGCCTTTTTTCAGTGAAGTCAGCATGAAAAAAGACATTTGTAAATTTGGTTTCCGAATAACATTCCTTCCATTCCAACGTTACAAGAAAGTACTGAAACAGCCTTCTCCCTGTCAGATTGATGAATATCCAAAATACCATACCGAAGATTGTGTCAATATAAAAACATGAATTCGGTAACACATTGATATATATATATGCACAAGTACAAATTATATCCCAAAACAAAGAAGAAAAACACAACTCAAGTATCCCCCACCAGCGTTCTTACACATCCACAAACGTAGCCGAAACCCTTTCCCTTCTTCTATAAGCACGTTACAGACCTTTCCGCAGGGGCCTACCAATTAGATCTAGAATCAACTTCTCATAAAATCTTGAGAGGGGTTGACACTCTAGCCTGTAATATGATCAAACAACACAAAGATTGGATTCAAGTTTTCATCTCAACTGTTTGTAGCAGCTGTAAGCAATGCCAACTGACACAGCAGCACAAACAACAGCAAAAGCTGCATACGTATCTTCACGCTCCCAGCTCTGAAACCAAGTCGGCATAGCACAAACCTTGCGCATGGATGCCCCTTTTCCGTTATTGATCCGTGAAAGTAGCTTCCTGCTGCTTTTTTTCTTGTCAGTTGTCTCCTTTACTGCCATCTCATTCAAATCAGGACTGTTTAACTTTTCTATGAACACAGCATTCTGACAGCAAGAAGAGTTTCTATTTTCCTGGCAACATCCACCAATCTCAACTTGAGATCTACATACACTAGTATTCATTTCCCTTTCCTTTGGTTGTGTCAACTCTGTAGCGCTTTTTCCCACATTTGTCTCGCCATTAAGCTGGAGCCTTAGTTCTTGAGATTTCTTCTGCTGTTCTTCTGATAAACCCATCTGACCTCTGAAACCAGACCATATATTCCATCACTACATAATTCCATAATGCATGCATACAATAGGAACACAAAAACTCAAACAAGAAGAGTGACCACTTTAGTAGATTTGTAGCTACTAATTTTACACACGTTAAACAAACTATTTTCTCTTTATTTTTCAATTTCTTCTTGTTCTAATCAGAATAAATTTGCACAGCCAACCACTCTGATTTAGGAACCAAAGAGGAGCTTCCTCTAAGATCATATTGTACAACTAAACATTGTTTCAACAATAGAGCCAGCACAGATATAATCTGATTCAGAATAATGAGAAAACTGCTTCAAAAGCCAGCCTATGAATTATGAGAAAGAATTGAAGATGTAAAAGGATTACCTCCATAGCCAGTCCAAAATTTCTCCTTTCCCGATATGCTGCTCAAGCAATACAGGTACATCTTCTGGAGCAACATATCCATACCTATCAGAAATAAAATGATCAGCAAACTCAAATATCACTAACCAAGTAATAGAATTTGAATTGAATGAAAAGCTATACCTACTGACAATAATAACAGAAAAGAGAAATAAAGTTAAGTGGATTAACAGACACAATTCCCCTTACCAGTGGCCAGTGATTTTTCTGTTGAAATTTGGTCCAAATATAATAACATTTCCTGCATACTTATGCTCCCCAATGTGTGAACATGGGCTAACAGACACTTTACCTTGAAGACCATGTAATTCTATCTCTTCTCTAAATCTAGTGATCAGGGGAGGTCCACAGACTCCACAACGGCGATCCCGAGACCCATGAGAACATACAAAAACATATGAACCCTTCAAAGTTTCAGGAGTACCAGGCAGCCATTCACCATCTTTCACTAGAACTTCTTCAACAAATGTATCAACATCAAAATGTGTCAATCTCCTGCAATTTTATCCCTAATTTTATTTCAGTATCAAATTTCGAAGGGGATCAAGAGTGTATGTAAAAGAATTCCAATGGAACTCGTACATGACCTGTATCGGATCATGTCGGGGAAAATTAATACATCACCATTGGATGTCTCAGTTCCATCGTGCCCTTCACATATTGTTAAGCGGGTCTAGAAGAGGAAAGAGATGAAAGAGACACAAAAGAGTTGTTAACCTCAACCAAAATTATACATCCAATTATGGAAAAAAAGAGATAAATAAACTGGTTATGACATGCTATTTTAAGCAGCATAGAATGTGCAGCTAGTAAATCCAACTGCCAGCAATGGTCAATAAACAACTACATACGATTAAACCATAACAACATCACATCATTCATTCATCTGGCTACGCAACTTATCTACTACTTGTTTTCATTTCCATTCATTATGAAACAAAATTCGTAGAGAATAGCAGTCTAGTGGAAAACAATTCCCACCACACCGATCCCATAATCATCAAATGCAAAGAGATTGTCACATAGAAGTAAACACAGAAGAGAACTCAAACACTATCATGTTATAGGTCAGATCATTCTACACCATGTTTGAGACACTTTGTTGGTGTGTATCTGATAAAGTTTTGTTACATACCAACTTCCTATATTATCTTGTAAGATGCCTGGGGCTTAATCTTTTGAACTTATTTCCAAAATGATACCGTTCACCTTATTCCCTCTCCTTCAACTACATTCTAAAACCACAAGTAAACACCAAAGACCAAAAAGATTCTTCACAATAATCGCTTCTTACTATTAAAAAAGGTAAAAAAGAAAATACGGATCATTGAAACTCAAAAAACCGTTGTTCAAGAACCCAAATACTTCATTCATCAACCTCAAATTTATCCATATCTAACCTCTAACAATACCCACTCTAGAATTCTGAAAATTCCACACAAGCAGACTCCAAAGTTACTCCAAAAGGACACCCAAAACAAAACCCCACTAAAAGTACAAAAGGTACTCCCTTCATGGTCAAGCTAATAGATACCAAATCACATGCTTCCAAATCAATCTTAGAATACAAGCAATCTAACAAACAGCGAAGATCCATTTTAATTCACCACATTCAGAAGCAACCCGCATTAAACCTGAAAGCACAAAAGCACCAAACTACACAATTCAAAAACATACGCAATCCACTCGATTGATCAAAATGTATATACAGCACAGTAAATCACACACCTGGAAATAACCCCTCCAAAAACAAGCAATCCACAAAGCAAATAAAACCCATTTCAACCAACTGAATTTGAGATCAACCACAAACAAAAAATGACCACCAAATATCAAACACACCTCCTCTAATTCAGTCCTAAAAAGCAAGCAATACCCACTTAGATTCACTAAATCAAACACCAACCGCCATCAAAACAGAAACCAAAATAAGCATACCTCTTTCTTCATATCACCCCTCCTAGCCATTACCGCGGCATAGAGCAACCTTGGCAATCGATCAAACTCTGCGGCCTCAATTCTGGGCGGCCAGACCTGGGGGTTCTTGTAGCACAAAAACACGTGGCGCTGGTAAAACTCGACGGTCCCGGCGAGTTGGCTAGTCCGAAACTCAGGGCGCGAGAACCCAAACTCTGCATCGCTGCTAGTATCAGCAAGTAAACCCTCGTTCTGGAAGCTCCCGGAGGCGCTGCCGATGTGGGAATTTGGGTCGGAGAGAAAGCTGTCAAATGGGTCAGAGATGATGATTGGCGAGGAAGACGTTGATGGGTTTGTGAATGTGAGTGAGTCGTCTCTGTCTCTGGCGCTGGCCATGGCTGTTGGTACTGAGCTTGAATTTTTTAGGGGCTGCAAAAGTTCCAGTGGTATGGGAAGTGGCGAGTGGGATGGGCTCTCAGTGAGACTTTGGTCCCCGAATGGCAAATTACGACACGTGCATTTATTATTGGAATCTCTTTGATGTGCGGTATGTCTTTTTTGTGGGTGATATCTTTTCTATTTCTAACCATAGTAATCTAAATTACTCTAAATTATTTTAAATTACGGTGAAAGAGATCGAACTCTTATATACAAAGGAAATGAAAGAGAGATTGAATTCAAATACAAGAGAAGGAAAAGAGAGATCAATGTCAAATGAAAGAGAACGAGAAGAGAAATCGATCTCGAATGCAAAGAAACAAACTACTCTAACCAACTTACCTAAACTCCATATGCAAGTTGGTTAATATAACAAATACTAGTACGTATATAGACTTGTGTGCTTAGAAGAGGCCACGCCTGCTCATCTTGTCCGTACTCAAAATCTTTTAAGTTTTTACAATAAAAACAATAATCTTACAAACCCAGATTCAGATTTGAATAAATAAATAGAAAAGTTGATATAGATCCAAATTCTCATTTAGAAGTTGAATTTAATCCTCGGATTTGGTAACTTTGATACAAGTCCTTTGACTTTTGTGCCACATAGGATTACATTCCTTTTTTAATATTGTCTGATGTAATCTTTTTATTTTATATATTTAAAATTATTTTTTGTTCCAATATTGCCCATTATCTTAGATTACTTACCTTAATGAGATATTAGCCAATATTATATTTCTTTCCTTATCCAATTTACCTTGAGCACATAAAACGTAAGGAATAATGAAGTTATTAATTGCAGCAAATTTTATGGTGGTTTTATAATAAATTACTAAATTTATGGTAAGTAAAGCCCTTTATTTTTTTGGCAAAATATTCAATTTTCATTCCGTCAATTGTTACATTTAATGTTCTTATTTGAAGATGAGCTTGAGGGTGGTTAGGGGATTGTGGTACAATGCCAGCGGCAGCAGTTGCTTGAGATATTTACAGGAGGCCTCCACCTCTACCTCTTTCTTTGATTTTTTGACGACGTTGAAAAAAAAATCAAGGCGGGGATTACCATTAATTGGGATGAGACTTTGGGGTTTCATTGTTGTCGTGGTTTGGGACGTTGACCCTGACTGTTCTAGGGTTGACATGATTTAAAAGGTTGGTGTATTTTTTGATATATTTTTCTTCATATATATATATATTTATATATATATATATATATCTAAATTATAGGTAATATATTCCTTTAACAAAAAAAAAGTTATTAATTGACTTGTGTTTTGATATACATGAGATATAGGTACCACACTTTTTTGCCTTTTTGTTTATGAATCTAAGTTATAGGTAACATACAATTTACCACTTATCTTTTTTATGTACCGGAGATATAGGTAGCATATATTGTCCGACTTATGTTTTTATGCACCTAAGTTATAGGTAATTTAATATTCTCCTTGTTTATTTTTCCACCTTACATATAGGTAAGATGTTTTGTGGTTTGTTCAGCCTACGATGTAGATATATTATCCTATGGTATAGATATATTGTCCTAGTGTCCATTGCATAGGTACAATATGTCATATTCTATTTACCTATATGTCAGGTATATAATTTAATGTGGGTGCTTGTCTGATCGATTGGTATAATTTGTGGGTCTTTACTTTGTATTGATTAAATTGTATTTTATCCATATATTAGGAATATTATCAAGGAAAGAATTCAAAATTTAAATTATGGAATTCAATTACAAGGAAATAATGTATTAAATTTAGATTTTCAATGTGTTTTCCTTATTTACCTCAAAGGGTAAAATTGACACAACAAAAAAAGTAATAAATGCCGAAGGACCTACATCTAAAACTAAAACCGCGAGGACTAAACCCAATGATAGCTAATCGTTTTGGACCTAGATCTAAGAAGCCCATAAATAAAACACTGAACAAAAGTATAATCTGTAGTTGTTTAGGTGTACAATCAACTTGAACTTTAATCTTTGGCCTGAGCAAGTTATGAAAGAACCATGGTTTTGATGTAAGGGTGGATTAAAATGATAAATGGGGTGGTGGTACCTACTGCAACCAAAAAGAATAGGGTTATTCGTAGCAATGGTCCCTCAATTATACTCGAAGTTACATTTTGATCACTCAACTCAAATATTAGTTGCAGATGTCACTCAATTGGGTGTTGTGTTGCACCATTAATCCCTACTGTTAAGTCTGTGACTTTTTCTGTTTAAAATGATGACGTAACAAGCATCTCTTTGATTATTGATGGGCAAATGTGAATTTTCAGTTAGGATTATTTGTAGCAATGATCCCTCAACTATACTCGGAGTTACATTTTGGTCACTCAACTCCAAAAATAGTTACAGAGGTCACTCAATTAGGTATTGTATTGCACCATTAGTCCCTACCGTTAGAGAGACTTGACGGTAGGAACTAACGGTGCAACACAACACCCAATCGAGTGACCTCTGCAACTAATATTTGAGTTCAGTGACCAAAATGTAACTCCGAGTATAATTGAGGGACCATTGCTACAAATAATGAAAGCAAAAGGCTTAAATAAGTCGACACTTGATTTCTACAGCAAATCTTCAACAGATAATCCAAGAATTGTTTGTCCAATATACAAAATCACACTCTCCCTGGAGTTACATCCAAGCTCATTAATTTGACAATCCTCTTCTTTTTTTTCCCTCCACAAACAGACAGACTAGGATCATAGAATTTTCACAAAATGCCGACACAACCAAACTTGTTCATGTCTTCAGTATTCATAGTTCCACAAAGGTCTGGGCAGAATACAAACATCAAAGGGGGTTCTCACCAGGGAGATAAGAAGGGGAACCGCCGTCAACCTGGCTCTTTTTTCTATTGAACATGCCGCTCAGATTAGGCAAAAGTGTTTTTTTAGAAACAGACGTCTTCTCTTTGTCCAACTTCCGGGCCTCAATAAATTTCGTTTGAGGGTTCTGCTTTTGAATCCTGTAATGGCGTGGGGATGATTCCACTGACATCTCTGTTTCGGCCAATATCCGTGATGCAGCTTCAGCTGCTTTCTTTTGCTCCCGTTCTCGCCACCTTCGGAGCTCTCCTTCCACTGCCTTTTTGGCTGCTTCAGCCATTTCTGCCCTCTTTTTGGCCTCCTCAGTTGCAGCCTTCATATCCTCAATTTCCTTCTGCGTTGCCTCTAACCTCTTCAAGGCCTCATTTTCACTAGCCTTCACAGCTTCCACCTGAGCCATGGCAGCAGCCACTTTCATTTCTGCTAATGTATCAGACTCCTCAACCTTTCGGCTCAAAGATTCAAACTCTTCCTTTGATATAGTGATCTTGGCACCAGACTCAGAAGTTGATGCTCGAGCAGCGTTAGTTCTCTCCGATAAAACTCTAATCTGTTCAAGGGCTCTTTCTTCAGCTGCTTTAGCCTCTTCAGCTTCTTCCAAAGCAAGTCTCAGCTTCTTCTCTGCTTCTTTTACTGCAATTTTGGTTGTTTCCGCGTCCTTCCTCAACTCCTCTGCTTTAATCTTCATCTCTTCTGCTTCCCGCCTTGCATTTTCAGTTTCCAAGGATAGCTGGTTTAGTGTAGCTATCATTTCATTGGAAGCACCTCTTGCTTGAGACTCTTCTGCTAGGCATGCTTCAAGCTCAGACTTGGTTTTCCGCAGTTTCACATGTAAATTCCCAGCAAGCGATTCTGTTTCCGCTTCCTTCTCTTTCAGTTCAGCATGCTCTTTTTTCACATTCTCAAGTTCCAACTTAAGTGCTTCAACTAAGCTTCTGAGACTGCTTTCCTCTTCTGCTACTTTATGCAGTGATTCCTTAGCATCATCCAGCTCCAAAGTGACAATTCTCACAGAATCTAAATCGGAAGCCTTTGCATTCTCCATTTGCTTTTGCAGATCTCCAACTTCATTCAACGTTTCAGAAAGTTGCGCTTCAAGATTTCTAGAAAGTTCTGGATCAAACTGTTTTTTCAGAGAAAGCAATTTTTTTGTTGACTCTTCCAAGGTAGCTTTATACGACTGCCTCAGGACATCCTTTTCAGCAAATATCTTCGCTTGCTCCTGCTGGGCTTCCAAAGATGCAAGCTTCACTTGCCCAATTGATTCCTGCACAGCTGAAATTTCCTTGGAGAGCTCAGTAACCCTCTCCGCATTTGCTTTGGCTGCATCTTCAGCTTCTGCTGCCTGCTTGAAAGCAGTAACTTTTGCTTGCAAGGATGCATCACAGTCCTGACGGATTTTCTGTAACTCCTGCTTTGCAGCATTAAGTTCAGTAATCACATTCACATACTGTGCTCTTGCTGTTTCCAAGTCTTGTTTCCAAGCACCATCAGTTCCAGCAAGGCTGCCAGAGTTTGCTTCTTCAAGTTGCTTTGCCTGACTTTTTGCAGCTTCTGTTGTCTTTATTGCAGATTCCTTAGATTCACTGAGGGAAGTCACCTTATTTGTCAGATCCTCAAGAGTTTCCTTAGCTTTTTCAAGCTCCACAAGTGCTTGGGTTTTTGTAGTTTCAGCATTCTTCAGTTGTTCCTTTAACTTGTTCAATTCTTTCTGGGCCAGGTGAAGCTGCGTCTCATTGGCTAGTACTCTCTGCATTGAAACATCACACCAAAAAAACACAGGATATTAGAAGAGCATGCATTGACCAAACAGTTGTTGCATTATAATGAGTAGAATTTCTGTGGTAGTTAATAACCTTACAATGATGAAGAGTTCCAATTAATCAGAGATTGAATGGAATATTACACGAGTGAGATAATCATTCACATCCATAGCTACAAATATACAACTTCCTTCTAGAAGTAGCTTCCAAACTAAATAAATACTCATGGAAGGTGGAAATATTGAGTTCACACAATTTGGAACGTCAACTTCAGTACATGCATTGAAATTACAGAACATGCAAACCATCTATGACGTACCCAACAAAATTGCTACAGAATAAGCTCTCTTTGTTTCTGGTTAAAAAAGATCTCTAGCTTATTTGAATTTTAAACGCAGAGAAAATGTATGTTCACTACCATCAGCTTCCCAATAACTTGTGGAAAACAAATAAAACCAACCAACAAGTGAAGCAAAATATACTTTCCAATTGTCAAATATAGATATAGACGCGTGCTTCCTAAATTAAAGAGTAAGGAATCAGAAATACCTCTGCTGAATGAGGCTTTGTCTTCTTAATGGCAGGTTTTTCCCCAGAGAATGCGCCTTCTCCAAATAGCGTAACAGCATCTTTAACAGATTGGAAAGGTGCCCTTGTGTCGATCTCTCCCACCTCCACTTTAGGACTAGGAGAGCTTGTAGCACTTTGGCGGTCTTTTGCAACCATACTGTTCTGTTTTATTATACTTCAACTACTCGCTGAAAATGGAAAACATATTTTTACAAGATGATGTTAGGGAAAGGAGAAATGAGGATTACCAAAAGCTGCCAACCCCACATGTCTAGCAACTTAACATGTAATTCAACAAAATCCTCGTTAGTTTTCATACAAACAGTAAAGGCAAGGCATACGGCCTCATAAGACATGATTACAAGGGTCAAAAAACAGATTAACATAAGAAATGGCCTAAAATTCCCAAGAGGAGCTATGAAATTTTAAAGAAACTATCAATCTAAGGCAAGGGTTGATACTAATAACCCATGCAGAGTCCAAGTTTCATTAACTGAGGCCTTCTCAAACCTCCTGCAGCTATGTAATACCAAACGGGAATGCTGCAACATATCAATTTAAAACTTGGCCTTCATTATGGCACCAGTATGAAGTATGACTCAATTCTACAGAAGCCTTTCGATACAACACATTCACACTCAAGCAAGGGGAAGAAAAGTCAGTCTTTCACACCCATAACCCTTAACTTGAGACTGCTCTTCTTCACAATACACCCAGTTCCACCACCCAAAAGTCCCACCACTTCTCATTACCTCATAAATAAAAGAATCCTACAAAATCCATCTCATAAGGTCTCAAGTGCATCCAGCACCGCATTAATGTTCCGTCATATTCAGAAGAGTTGTAAAAAGGTAAACGATGGCATATCCAATTAGTTAACATGAAAAACCCACCAATATCAGTTATAAGACAGTCCACACTACGGTGAAACCCACCCTTTTTGTCTATAATCTCAAAAAAGGCCACAAATCCAATTTTCCCATTGACGCACCATCTTTGTCGTTTCATTACAGACATTGGATACACATACGAAATTCTATAGACATTAAAATGGGACAATTAAATTTTGACACGATCATTTAACAGGCCCTAGACATTTTTCCAAAACTACTTCCCAGAGTTCTGAAAAGGAATAAACAACGGAAACCCATGAAAAGAAAGAGAGATAGAATTCACTTTTCATAGTACAGTCTAACAAGCCTTGGCGACGGTGCACCACAACTGGTTCCATGATTTAGAACTAAATTTATAAATATTCAGCAAACGACTTTAATCATGATACATCTATACCTTTTATGACAACCAATCCTTCAAGAAATGGGCCCAGATACTTAACAACTCGTCATTTCTAATAATGAAATAGTCCTTACAAAATTCAAGTAAAAAACGCTGTCTTGAAACTAAAAAACAAATTTAAAAGGTACCAAAATGATAAAAAAATCTCTTAGATTTCTTTACAATTATTCAGCGAAGAATCAAACAATAATGCCATCAAACAAAGCTGAAAAAGAGGAATTTGAAAAGCGGCAAAGAATCAAGAAAAGAGGTGAAAGTTGCTTACCCAGAAACCCTAATCAAAGCCACACAAATCTACGCACCACAAACCCTAGAAATCACCAGAGCTCGAAGCCAACGCGCCAGTGCGATCATGCACATAACGACGAACTGTGACCATCTTCACCGATCTTCATCTTCTTCAAAAGCCAAAACCCTGTAAAGTTCTCGACCCAAGAACCAAAACCCACCAAGAAAAGCTCAGGACCAGACGATAATTCCCAAGAAAAATTCAAACTTTCTCGGCAGAGAAGGTGTTTTCGCGGAACAACAAAGAAAAATAGAAAGAAACTTTGAAAGAGAAAAAAGAGGAAAGAAGAACCAATCTTTGGGTTTGAAATAGAAATGGGTTTTGTTTTTCTTGGACAATAGAAACGGTTAGAGAGAGTCTACAGTGTTAGAGAGAGGAGGTTTGAAAATTCGAAAGCTGTTGGAGACAAATTTTATATCAGCAGGTCAGTCTGTGAAAAAAGAGAGAACGAAGGAAGTATTCTCGTGGAATATCTTGTCCTTACCTGTCTTTTTTGTGCATGCGCCTGTTGTACCATAAAGATCCTTTTACCCTTTTTCTTTAGAATGAAAGGGTCAGCTGGTTAAAGGTACAATGCTTTAAAGCAATTGCTCAACAAGTGTAGGGAGCAAACTGCAGAGGATTGGGGCTTGCATTATGTTGTTGAAGGTGTTGGGGGGGGGGGGGGGGGGGGGGAGTGACATGTGATGACGTGTCACCGTCCAAGACAAGTGTGACTTGGTGACTAGGACCAAGGGGAAGGTTGGACAAGAGAGAAAGAGATGGGTTTTAGTTGGCTTGTGAATTAGATTATTAGTTTGCCTTTTTGCCCTTTAGTTGTTTCTCTCTCTCTCTCTCTCTCTCTCTCTCTGTAACCCTAAAGTTCATCTACTAAAATGTCACACCAATAATTCTAATTGCTCATGTTCCTATTTTTCTCATGTGATGTGATAGGGGGGGTTTGGATAATGGATTATGTATGGTTGACTTGAAAATGGACCAGCAACTTGCAAGTGTATCCATGGTTCATTCATCTAATAATAAATAATAAATAATAAATGATAAATGATCCAATATAAAAATGTAAATTGGAATTTCACCCAATTAGCTATGGTTTTTTTTTTAAATAATTATTTTTCTTCTTTTTTCTTCTTGAAATTATTGGTGGGAATACAAAATACAAAAATACACTATATAGTGTTCTTTATTTTCTTGAAAAGGTATTTGGTTGAACAAGAAGAGCCTAATTACAATTTACAATCTTTGTGATATTATCTGGAATAAGTCAAAAGATCTAGCTTAGAAGATGAATATAATAACACCATAAAAGCTCATCGGGTAAATTCATGTGCCACAGAGACAGAGTTTGCAACTCTTGGAACCCAATTAAAGTGACAAAGCATTGCAGATGCAGACATCTTGAAGGAAGCTACCTCCATGTTGTCCCAAAATCAAAGGCATGAGATGATCTCTTAACTTGGAAGATTGTGTTTGACCTTTGGCTGAGTCATTGGTATGAAGGTGGTGTTGCTTGGCATCTCCTCTACTCTCTTACCCTTTCTCTAGAGAGCCAATAAAACTAGGTTAGTATTGTATCAAGATCTCTTCTCAATACCATAGAGGTGGTCAAGTTGAAAGAGGGAATGGTAAATTATAGAATGTTTCTAGCAAATACAACAAAACAAAACAAAAACCTTCATCCCAATTCCCACCTACTACCATCCCATACCCTCCTTGAAATCAACTTTTTATGTAATGACCAGGCTGGGCTTCATGCCCAAATCCAAATTTGGAGGCCTAGAATTAGAGATGGCCCAAGTCCCAAATTTGAAGACCTGGATTTTGGACATGCCCAAGTCCAAATTCTGGGCCAACCACAAACCAGACAATTTTCAAATTTCCTACACAAAGATGATTGACACGTGGGATGCTGACTGTGAGCTACCCATGGTTGACAGCTGACACAATGCATGGCTTGTGACACTTGGCATCAAATTTTCCCTAATGACAAAGAGAACATAAAAAAACTTGGCCTTTGCTCTTGGCTGGAGCCAAACTAGTATTCCCAACATGGCAAGCATCAAAGATGCAAAAGAGCAACGACAAGGCCCAGAAGAAGCAAAGGCAGCAGAGGTAGCAGAAGAGACTGAGGCAAAGCCCAAGAAGACGGGTATCTCTGGTTATTTACAATCGAACCATGGATATGGAGATGATGGCATTATTTCCTCAGGCCAGGCCAGAGAGACCACATAGTCTGCAGCAATGCTGATGATGGCTCGGGCGATGTAGCAGACCACTTTAAATGTGTGCAAGATTGAGTGAGTGAAAGATAAAAAAAGAAGAGGGTCCGAGCTTGCAGACGGAGAGATTGGGGGTTTGGCATTTCTGGGATACCGAAACGATGTTGCGGAGGGTTTTGAGAGATGGAGAAAAGATGGATGGAGAGAGGGTGGGAAGTAGGCGTCGGCGAGATGGGGTGGGGAACATGGGGGCGCAGGGTTGTTGGGCAGAGAAGAGGCTGAGTTTTTTTAAGTTTTGTATTTCTAATTTTATATTATTTTATCATTATATATATATATATATATATATATATATATATTTGGGATTGGTTAATAGGTGAGTCTTACAGTTGATATGTCATCAGTTAACGTCTGACCAAACGATCAACTTAACGGAAGGATTAAATTGGTTATATTTGAAAACATTTGAATGTAAATTGATAAAATTAAAACCTCAAGGTCTATATTAAGAATGGCCCCAAACCATGAAGGGTCTTTTGTTATTACCTGCTATACTTTTCTACCTTGTCACTCTAAAGGTTTGCCCACCCTAGTTTGAAGTTCAATGTGGTCCTGATTTCACTAGGCATAGGGCCATCTAGTAACAAAACATTTCTACACCTCATAAACAACTAGAATGGGGATAGTCTCTCATAAAAGTGGTAAAGAAATTTGCCAAGTGTCATACCACTTGATGACCGCATTACGATTCTCCTATGTATATGAGAGTTTCTCTTGGTTACGATTGTCCCACGTATATAAGAGTTTGTCTTGGTAATTAGACCAAAGAGAAATTAAGATCCCAATAATGAACTTTAGATCCTAATAATGAACTTTCTACAGTTTATATTCTCATTGACACGTTTACTTATAAGTTATGGGAATCAGAAAAAAAAAGAGAATATGAGTTCCATTTTCGACTTTTCATGCATTTACTTACACATATAATAATAGTAGTTGATTGATTCTTATTCCTTATTTTTTATAATTTCCATTATGTATAAATAAAAATGTAATATGAATATAATTGAAAAATCGCGGAATTTATTATGCTTGTAACTTAAAGACTAGTTGCAAATCATTAGATTGTCGTATAACCAGATTACAATTTGCACTGAATATGGACCCTAATCGAATACACATACATACTTTCAATTTTAATCTTGAGCTGACCCAGTTTTGCGATGAGAAACAGTTGAAGAACTTCGATGGTGATGATGATGAATGAGATAAAAAGGACAAAGCAAAAATCAATTTCAATAGTAGGGTCTGGCTTACAGAAGGATGGGAATAGCAGAAATAGTAAAGGAATACGTTGAAGAAATAGTAAGGAAAAGAAGGAAAGTTGCAATTGTCATTTCAGCTGCCTAAACAAACGGCACATTACATATTTATAGTCACAGACAAGGGAACCCTAGATGATTGGGGACAGGTGGCGACAATCCCAAGGTAGATATGTTGCTCAGTATTATTCTCTTAGTGCTAAGGAAAAAACAGAGAACACTGGTCCCATCACCAGTGGGCCTTCGAGATACTGGGCCTGCGGTTCTGAGGAGGGAGATTGTAACAATTCCCCCCTTCTTAAGAAAGGCCTGACCTCAGGCCTGGAAGTGAGGAAAACGAGTGATGATATCTGTGGCAGCCTCCCAAGTGGCATCTGCAACCGGAAGACCCTGCCATTTAATCAACCATTTGGTAGCCGCTGCATTTTTGAACTTAAAAATGCCTCTGTCAAGAACAGCTTCAGGAGTCCATAGAAAAGAACCAGATGGGTTAATGGGGGGTAAAGTGGGGGAAGACACGCAGGTGTTGCCGATGCGTTTCTTCAAGAGCGAGATGTGGAACACTGGGTGGATCTTGGAGCCGGCTGGGAGAGACAAGCGGTAGGCGACGGCGCCAATCCGGGCAGCAATCTGAAAAGGCCCGTAGTACCGGGGGGAAAGCTTGTGGATATGGCGGGGGGCAACGGAATGCTGACGATATGGATGAAGTTTAAGATAAACCCAGTCGCCATTAGCAAAATTGCATTCCGTGCGTTTCCTATCTTGGAATTGCTTCATTATGTTCTGCGCAAGGAGCAGGTTGTCGCGGAGAAGACGGAGGGTGATGTCACGGTTGCGAAGGGCGGTGTCAACTGCTTGAACCGCGGTAGTACCCGGAATGTAAGAGTGGATTGATGGTGGGGGAATTCCGTAAAGGGCCTGGAAGGGAGGCATGCGAATGGCGGAGTGAAAGCTGGTGTTATACCACCATTCGGCCCAAGGAAGGAGGGTGGACCAGGTCTTTGGTTGATCAACAGAGAAGCAACGGAGATAGTGTTCAAGGGTGCGATTGAGCACCTCGGTTTGGCCATCGGTTTGGGGGTGATAGGCAGTGCTGTGGCAGAGCTTGGTTCCCTGGGCTTTGAAGAAAGCAGACCAGAAATTACTGAGGAAGGTAGGATCACGGTCAGAGACGATCGTTTTGGGCATGCCATGAAGGCGATAAACCTCCTTAATAAATAGGTCTGCTACTGTGGCAGCAGAATAAGGGTGGGCAAGGGCAATAAAATGGCCATATTTGGTCAAGCGATCAACCACAACAAGGATGACATCCTTCCCGCCGGATTTGGGCAAACCCTCAATGAAATCAAGGGCAATATCCTGCCAAATGGTGGTAGGAATTGGGAGAGGTTGGAGTAAGCCCTTGGGATGCTGGGTGGCGTAATTTTGGCGTTGACACTCATGGCAGGTGGCAACGAAGGCCTTGACAGCTTTACGGAGGCCTGGCCAGTGGAAGCTACGGGTGATGCGTTTGTAGGTGGGAAGGAAGCCGGAGTGGCCGCCCTCACGCGAGCCATGAAATTCAGCGAGGATCCGAGGGCGCCAGGGAGAAGTTGGGGGAATGTATAAACCATCTTTGTAGTAGATGGTGTCATTCCGAAGGTCGAAACCTTTCGGCGCAGTCGGGGGAGAGGCTTTGAGCTGGGAGAGAAGAGTTGATGTCGCAGTATCGGCGTGATAAGATTGCTGAATGGCGGGAATGCAATCGAATATCGGGGTTGAAAGACCCATGATGGGTAATAATTCATGTTTGCGGGACAAAGCATCGGGAACGACATTCAAATGGCCGGCCCGGTAAGCCACTGTATAATTGTACCCCAAGAGCTTGACCAACCACTTCTGCTGTTGTGGAGTAGAGATACGTTGCTCAAGAAAGTATTTGATGGCACGGTGATCAGTGAGGATGGTAAAGTGTTGGCCCAGCAAGTATGGTCGCCAATGTTGGACGGCAAAGACGACGGCCATCATTTCTTTGTCATATGTGGAGAGGGCTAGATGACGGCCCGAAAGAGCCCTGCTGACAAAGGCGATGGGGTGTTTATCTTGACTGAGAACGGCTCCAATGCCACCACCGGAAGCGTCTGTTTCAACCACAAAAGGCTTGGCAAAATCCGGGAGTGCGAGCACTGGAGTGGAAGCGAGCGCGTTCTTGAGGAGAAGGAAAGCCGAGGTGGACTCAGGGGACCAAGTGAATTGGCCCTGTTTGAGCATATCGGTGAGGGGTCGTGAAAGCAAGCCGAAATTGCAAACAAATTTTCGGTAATATCCTGCAAGACCCAAAAATCCACGGAGGCCGCGAAGAGTTTTCGGAAGCGGCCAAGTGGCAATGGACTGAATTTTGCTAGAGTCAACAGAGACCCCCTGGGCTGAAATGGTATGACCCAAGTAATCCACCTGTGGCTGGCCAAAGGAACATTTTGATAGCTTGACCTTGAGGTGATGCTCCCTGAGAATGTCAAAAACAGAGGCTAGATGCAAGAGGTGAGAGTCCACTGAAGGACTGTAGACAAGGATATCATAAAAAAAAACCAAAACATATTTTCGTAAATGAGGGCGAAAAATAGAGTTCATAAGTGATTGAAATGTGGAAGGTGCGTTCGATAACCCGAAAGGCATGACCAAGTATTCATAGTGCCCATCATGGGTGCGGAACGCAGTTTTCTCAATGTCTGTCTCATGCATTCGGATTTGGTGGTAGCCGGATCGAAGATCCAATTTGGAAAAAATAGTGGCGCCATGGAGTTCATCAAGGAGTTCGTCTACCACAGGGATGGGAAAACGATCCTTAACGGTGCAAGCATTTAGGGCGCGGTAGTCAATACATAACCGCCATGTCTCATCCTTCTTTTTGACGAGAAGGACAGGGGAGGAGAAGGGGCTGCTGCTGTGGCGGATAACGCCGGAATCCAGGAGCTCCTGAACTTGTTGTTCCAGTTCTGATTTTTGGGAGTGTGGGTAACGGTAGGGGCGAACATTGACAGGGGTGGTGTTAGGAAGCAAGGGAATGCGGTGATCAATGGTGCGGGAAGGGGGAAGGCCATGTGGGGAAGTGAAGAGATCCTGATAACAATGGAGGAGATGGAGGATTGAAGGATGCGTGGATGGGAAAAGAAGTTCAGGGGCAGGTGAGGTGAGAGGAAGGAGGGAGTCAGAATTGGGAGGTGTGGGAGGAGGGAAATGAGGGGTCGAGGGAACGGAAGGAGTAGTGAAAGGAATAAGGCCCTGTAATTTGTGGGTGTGACCATCCACCGTAAAGAGCATAGTTTTATGGCGAAAGTGCCAGCCAATGAACCCTAAAGAGTCCAACCATTCAGCACCCAAGACCAAATCACAACCTGGGACCTCCAGGAGCCGAAAGGAACCGGTCATGGTGTAGGATTGAATTTGTACTTGGACATTGGAGACCAAAGTGGTGGAGGTGAGTTGCTGGGCAGAAGCAGAGGTAAATGTAGTGGGGGTGGTGGGTTCCACGAGTAAACCCAGTTTTGTTGCAAGAGAGGGGCTAAGGAGATTGGCAGCGGCGCCGGAGTCGATAAAGACAATGATGGGTGTGTTGTTGATGGAGCCGCGGAGGCGCATCGGCCGGCCGAGAGAAAGACCGGGGAGAGAAAAGAGCTCAATCATGTGTAATGGGGCTTCAGGCTCAGTGTCATCAATAAGGGGGCAATCATGGAACTCGGTCGGGTCGTCCGCAGGAGGATCAACGTCAAGGAAGGCAAGGATAGGCTTCTTGCAGCGATGACCAGGTTGAAAAAGCTCATCGCAATGGAAACAGAGCCCTTTGGCCCGCCTGTCTTGGGCCTCGGCTGGGGAGAGGCGACGAAAGGGGGCGGGTGGAAAAGGTTGGCGAGAGGGCTGAGGTGGCTGAGGGGGAAGAGGGGGGGGGTGGAATGGGGGTGGATGAATATTTTGGGTAGGAGGGCCGCTGGAAGCTGCGTTTAGACTGATTTTTGGTCTGAAAAATTTTGGAGAGCTTTTGGGCTTGGTGGAGAGAGTCGGGTTCGAGAGCTAGAACATCATGTTTCAAGTCATCCCGGAGGCCCCCTATGTAGACGTGTTTAAGCTGGCTGTCTGACCAGTCAAGGGCATGGCACGACAATTTCGTAAACAACACCGCAATGTAGTCCTCGACGCTTCCCAGCTGTTGGATATGAGAGAGCTGAGATTCGATATGGGCTTTGTCATTGCAGCCAAAGTGGTGAAGAAGGTGTTCAACAAAGAGATGCCAGTCATCTTTAGGATATCGTTGTTCGAACCAGCGCATCCAGATGGAAGCGTCAGACCCGAAATTACAAGCTGCTACCGTGACCCGTTGGAAAGCGGGGACCGAGTAATAGTCCAGGTAACGCTCAGCCATGGCGAGCCAACCATAAGCATCTTCGCCAGTAAAACGGGGCAGGTCGATTTTGATGGTTTTGACAGAGGGAAGGGAATGGTAGAGTAGAGGGTCCAGAGCAGGAAGGGAAGTTGGGGTAGTATGGAAAGGAGGGGTAGGTGGGAGATAGGGATATTGCGTAGGGGAGGGGAGGTGGGGAAGGGAGGAAGGAGAAGGGGTGGTATAGAGAGGCGGTGAGTGTTGGGTGAAATGAGAGGTGGGACGGATGCGAGGAGCGGGCTGACCAACAGTACCGGTGAGAGCCAGGGGTACTGAAGAGGGGAGTGGGGAGGGCGGGTGGGAGAGGCCAAGACCATTGTATGTGGTTGTGGCTGGAAAAAAGAGAGAGCGGAATGAAGGGGAAGGGCGAGGTGTATGGGAAGTAGATGCGTAGTGAGGAGGTGGGGCTGTCGGAAGGGAGAATGACGAAGGAAGGGAGGGTGAAGTAGGCTGGGGGTGGGTGGGGGGAACGTTAGGGGGGTGGATGGAACGGAGTTCGTCAAGCATGAGGGACTGAAAAGCGGCTATTTGGGTGGCTATTTGGGTCTGGAAGGCAGTGTTGGAGGATGAGAGGGATGTGAGAGAGGCCTGGATATCAGTCTGGTGGGCTTCGAGAGAAGAGACAGAGTCGACAACACCGTCAAGCTGGGATTGGAGCTGGTCATGGCGAGCGTCAGCGGTGGCGGCACCGAGGTCCTTATCAGAGATCGAGAGATGTTGGGATTTGCCCATGAGGGCTCTGATACCAGTTAGTAGGGTCTGGCTTACAGAAGGATGGGAATAGCAGAAATAGTAAAGGAATACGTTGAAGAAATAGTAAGGAAAAGAAGGAAAGTTGCAATTGTCATTTCAGCTGCCTAAACAAACGGCACATTACATATTTATAGTCACAGACAAGGGAACCCTAGATGATTGGGGACAGGTGGCGACAATCCCAAGGTAGATATGTTGCTCAGTATTATTCTCTTAGTGCTAAGGAAAAAACAGAGAACACTGGTCCCATCACCAGTGGGCCTTCGAGATACTGGGCCTGCGGTTCTGAGGAGGGAGATTGTAACATTCAAGCTGTCAAGGATGTGGAAACGTTGCTTAAAGTAATCGAAATGGCCGAATCAAACACAAAATAAGACAACCCAATTCCAACTGCCACTTTCTTAATACGGGAAAATAGTGATGTAGAAGTTTGAAGACCAAGCAACTTCAAGTTCAACCACATATATGGTGGTTGTTTCTTTCGTGTACGGTTGTGTTGTGAGAGACATCCCAATTGTCGTTTTTGTTCAGATTGGTTCAATCCGTGCCATTATTATTAAAGAAATTTAAAAAACACCATTGCTGTTTTTTTTAAATAAAACAAGGGATTAGACGACATTAGTAATTTACAATATCTTATCTCCTGGAGAAAATAAATAATATAATATAACATTTGTATTTACTATCGAAACTCTTGACCATTTTAGTCAACTTTCACGTGGCTCCTCTCATATTTTCTACGGCCAAAGCTAAATATAAAGTCAGATCTTCAATAAACAAATAGGATATCATATATTATTTTTTATTTATACTATATTTGCGAAATTTCTCTTTGTATTCTTAAATTTCGTTTAATTTTTCTTGAAATCAAACTGACTGAGTTTCCTTTCAGCTGAATTTTTTTTGTCCCAGAAGTCCCAGTGTCTGAGTTAAGTAAGAATCTTTAAATTTTAAGCAAAAAATTTTTGATGCAAGAAAACATATTTGTATTTGCACGTCCATTTTTAAATTCCAACCCCAACATCATTGGTAATATGGAAAAAAAACACTACAGAACAAAACCTCATCATCATGCACTCGAAGCTCTGTGTTGGAATCCCGCCTACCTCAATATCGTTCTGAATAGGATAGAAATTTTTTTTGGTACCTGACATTTTACATTGTTTTATACAATATAATTCAGGACCGTGTTTTCACTTTAATCCTTATATCAAGACTGTATGGTACGAGAAAGTTAGCTTCTAGTTTACATAGCTGCACTAAAGTTTCTTTGTTCAAAAACAGAGAGAGAAAGAAAGCAGAGAGATGGGCAAGCGGGAAGGTAGTGGAGAAGAAAGTCTTCCTCTATTGTTTGAGAGCAGAAGAGCAAGATTTATAGGTTTGTATTGGGTTTTTGCATCCACAATATTGGTGGGTGTGTGTTTGATATGGGTGTATAGAGTTACAAATATCCCAAGAGCTGGAGAGGCAGGGAGGTGGGCTTGGATTGGTATGCTCATGGCTGAGTTCTTGTTTGGGCTGTACTGGATCATCACTCAGTCTCCTAGATGGAATGTTACTTATCGTCAACCTTTCAAGGACAGGCTCTCTCACAGGTTTTGCTAGCTCTCCATCTCAGTTCATAAAGTAACAACTAAAAACAAATATTGAAAAAAATTTAGATTCTTTTTCAATCTAGAAAATTGTATAATAAGTGTATTTTTAGTTTGTTTTTCAATAAAGAACTTGTACAATCTAAGGTGTTCTTCTGATAGCAAAAACTTTGCATCAGGTAAGTTATAACTTATGACAAAAAGGTTCAATTTTGATATCAATCTCTATTTTTCTAAGTCCAAATCCCCACTTTGTTTTGCATTTTCTTGTTGTGTGGAGTTTGAAAATTGGATTTCTAATTAATGAAGTTCTTATGATTCTTTGCATATTACAGATATGAGGACAAGTTGCCGGGAGTTGACATTTTTATATGCACTGCAGACCCCAAAATGGAGCCACCAACTTTGGTGATTAACACTGTCTTATCAGTGCTGTCCTACAATTATCCAACTGAGAAGCTGAGTGTTTATCTTTCCGACGATGGCAGTTCAGAATTCACTTTCTATGCTCTCTTGGAGGCCTCTCGTTTCGCTAAGTATTGGATACCCTTCTGCAAAAAGTTCAATGTTGAGCCAAGGTCACCAGAGGCCTACTTTGCCCTGCACTCTGATGTGCATGACATCAAGTATGGTCAGGAGTGGCTGGAAATCAAGGTATAAAAAAGTGCCAAGTTTTGCTAAATCAGTGTTTTAGATAATTGACTAAGTATGCATGTGAAATGGCTAATTTAGCTGACATTTACATGTTTCCAAAGAAACTTTATGAAGAAATGAAGAATCGGATCGAATCTGCTGTTGCAACGGCAGAGATTCCAGTAGAAATAAAGAAGCAACACAAGGGGTTCTCAGAATGGAACCTTAAAGTAGCAAAGAATGATCATCAGTCGATTGTACAGGTATGTAATTCGTGAATTGGTTGATCTTTATCTGATACTTTTGTAATTTTTTTTTTTTTTGTTTGTTTCATTACTCTGTCCCTCTTATTTCCTTTGAAGATTATAATTGATGGAAGAGACATAAATGCCGTTGATAATGATGGATGCCGGTTACCTATGATGGTGTACATGTCAAGAGAAAAGAGACCTCAGCAGCCACACAACTTCAAAGCTGGAGCTCTGAATGCACTGGTTAGCTTTAGTTTCCTTACTTCCAACTACATTGCTGACACTAATTTTAACTTGTATATCTTTCAATCGCATTTAAAATATTTCACAATTGTGCTTTTAACTTGAAATTTGTAAGTATTATGGAGACTGAAAAAAGGTAATTTCCCTTGTGCAGCTGAGAGTGTCATCAGAGATAAGCAATGCACCCTTCATCCTCCTCTTGGACTGTGACATGTATGCAAACAATGCAGACTCAATACGAGAGGCATTATGTTTCTTCTTGGATGAAAAGTATGGCCCTGAGATCGCTTATTTGCAACATCCACAGGGCTATAACAATCTCACCAAGGACGATATCTATGGAAATGAATGTTTCGTTGTTAACGCGGTGAGATATCTAGACCATGGTTATATAATTGCGCTTACTTTCAAATTAACATATCATGGTTGGTTGTCATGCATGAAGGTTGAACTTGCTGGATTAGGTGGATATGGCACGGCCTTGTTTTGTGGCACCGGATGCTTCCATCGAAGAGAATGCCTTTTTGGAAGGAAGTATTCCAAAGATTATAGAGGACATTGGAACATAGAGAGCCAAAAGACTATTGACAGAAGTATCAAAGAACTGGAGGAATCTGCAAAAGCTCTTATCAGTTGTAGCTATGAGAAGGGTACTCAATGGGGCAAAGAGGTCTCTCTCTCTCTGCCTATCACTCTTTCTCAAACATGCTAATTTTCTACCCTTTCAATATTAGTCTTGAAGATCATGATGAGATATATGTTATTTTTATGCAGATGGGATTGATATATGGGTGTCCTGTTGAAGATATTGCTACTGGCTTGGCAGTTCAATGCAGGGGATGGAAATCGATCTATTATAACCCAGAGAGAAAAGACTTTCTGGGTGTTGCTCCAAATACCTTAGATATAGCACTTATTCAACATAAGAGGTGGTCTGAGGGCTTGTTTCAGATATTTTTCTCCAAATATTGCCCTTTCATTTATGGGCATGGGAAGATACACTTGGGTGCCCAGATGGCATATTGTATCTACCTTCTGTGGGCTCCAGTTTCCTTCCCAACTTTGTATTATGTGACTGTTCCTCCTCTTTGCTTGCTCCATGGCATTCCCTTGTTCCCTAAGGTACCTCAATCTCACTCTTTTATGCATTGGTGGAAAGAAACATTAGTTAACCCAATTGCTTCCTAAAATCTGTGGTCTATTAAGCTACTATTCAATCACATTGAAATTGTTGGTTTTTAATTGATTGATGTTTTCATTTCAGGTGTCAAGCCTGTGGTTCCTAGCATTTGCTTATGTATTTATAGCCAAGAATGTTTACAGCATAGTTGAAGCCCTGAGAAGTGGTAGCACACTCAAAGCATGGTGGTACTTACAACGAATGTGGCTGATCCGAAGGATCACTTCCTACTTCTTCGCCTTCTTCGATACCATAAAGAGGCAACTGGGGCTATCTGAGACAGAGTTTGCCCTCACTGATAAGGTGATCACAGATGATGTTTCAAAGCGGTATGAGCAAGAGATTATGGAATTCGGAAGCGCAAACATTATGTATACCGTGTTAGCAACATCGGCATTGCTGAATTTTCTGAGCTTAGTTTGGGGAACAAAGAGAGTTGTCATGGACAGGCATTCCAAAGCTTTAGACCAGTTGATCAGCCAGGTAATTCTTTCTGGCATATTAGTTCTTATCAATTTACCAGTGTACCAAGCGCTCTTCATCCGCAGCGATAAAGGCCATATACCATCCTCTGTCATGTTCAAGTCAGTTTTTTTGCTTGCACTGGCCTGCCTGATGCCTATATACTAGGAAAGCTAGCTGAAAACAGTTATCATGATGTAAACTAGCATTTTTACTTGGGCACATGCTCATGGAAAGAGTGCTTTTTTGCTCATTTGTTCCATTTTATCTTTTTGTCGTTGGAAGTTATAATTCAGATGTCGTTACATTCGAATTTATTTTATTCACAGACACTATATGATCTGACCCAAAAAAGACACTATATGAAAGTTCATATTTTGTGCGATTTTGTTGAGAGTATTTGTCCCACATTGAAAAATTAAGGGACATAGCTTGGGTATATAAGAAGTTGGGCTAGTCCTCCATAACCAATTAATTTTAGGATGGAACCTCAACTTCTTTCAAAAATTGATATGGAACATTAACAATTTAGCCCCTTATAGTAGAAAACAAACAATATATTCAGTTAACGTGATTCGACAAAGGTGACGAATGTGATTCTATGATGCTCAAGCCTTCGTTTTTTTTTTTTTTTGGCTTTGTCAATATTCAAAGCAATCAACCTGTCTAGTAATAACGTCCATTTCTAATTAACAACTCAAGGAGTTGTAACTTGTACCTAGACTTTGTTACGTTCGGTGCACTAACATAAAAAATTCAAGTCAACATTTCACAACATCCTCATTAAACCATTGGTGGACGCATGTATTAATAATTGTCAACAATAATATTTAGCTAGTGGCAGACAAAAATGTCCTTATTCAACCATGGCAGGTGTCATTCATGCTACGCTATATATAACCACAAGCACACAAATATATCATATAATTATCCATTTTGAGAGAGAGAGAGAGAGAGAGAGAGAGAGAGAGAGAGAGAGAGAGAGAGAGAGAGAGAGAGAGAGAGAGAGGTCTGAATTATCAGATGGGAAAGGAAGAAGGGTATTTACCATTGTTTGAGACAAAGAGAGCCAAGGGAATAGTTCTATATAGGATTTTTGCAGCATCTATATTTGCAGGCATATGTTTGATTTGGGTTTATAGAGTAAGTCACATACCAAAAGCAGGAGAGGATGGAAGGTTTGGGTGGATTGGATTGTTGGGTGCTGAGCTATGGTTTGGTTTTTACTGGATCCTCACTCAAGCCTCCAGGTGGAGCCCTGTTTATAGGCACACCTTCAAGGACAGGCTCTCTCAAAGGTACCTACTTTCATATATGCATCTCTCTTTTTGGTAAATCATTTACTTCATGTCACTCTGTCTATTAGTAATGTATGTTTTAGTCACTTTGGAACAAATAAGTTGTGTCTATTTATTTATGTATTCAACAACTGTCGTCCGTGAAATTTGAACAGATATGAGAATGAGTTGCCGGGGGTGGATGTATTCGTGTGCACGGCAGACCCCACAATAGAGCCACCAATGATGGTGATAAACACTGTTTTATCAGTCATGGCTTATGACTACCCACCAGAGAAGCTGAGTGTGTATCTCTCAGATGATGGAGGCTCAGAAATTACATATCTTGCCCTCTTGGAGGCTGCTAAGTTTGCTAAGCATTGGATATCCTATTGCAAGAAATACAATGTGGAGCCAAGGTCACCTGCGGCTTATTTTGTTTCTTCTGATGACGCAGTTGATGATGATAATAAACAGGCTGCTGATTTGGCTGCCATTAAGGTACTAATTAATTTTCCTTATTAAATTGAAGGCCAAAAGTCACTTTTGGTTCCTATAATTTGGCACTTCAATCACTTTTGACCCTGTAGTTTCAATTCCGTCAATTTTGCCGTTGTAGTTTGGTATTTGTAGCAATTCAAGAACAAGTTAGTATTCTTGTCAATTTCTTTGACAGTGCAAGGGGCAATTTCGTCAACCCAAAACCCTTGAGTGTAAAAGTTCATATGAAACTCTCTCATTTTCATATTAGGGCTTGAAATTCAACCTCTAATCCCAATTTTTGAAGAAACTCTAAACCTAAATGACCAATTTCAAGCCCTAATATGAAATGAGGAAAGTTTCAGACGAGCTTTTACCCTAAAGGGTTTTGGGTTGACTAAATTACCCCTTGCACCGTCAAAGAAATTGATTGAAATACTAACTTGTTTTCAAATTGCTACAAATACGAAACTATAAGGTCAAAATTGACGGAGTTGAAACTAAAGGGTCAAAAGTGGTTGAAGTACCAACTAATTTTGTCATGAAAAACAAGTAGACAGATAACATAGAAAATGTTTAAAGCGGTCAACAATTAATTTTCTTTTTTTTAAAAAAAGAAAACGTATCAGTTACGAGTCTTGTGTCAGTTATGGGGTCAATAATTTAAAATTAATTTGTCTTTGTTTATTAAGAAAATGGTGATCATGTGAATTGGGTCATTTTTGGATGGCGATGTGGACTGAGTCCCTGATAACCTGAATTGGGTCATTGTTTGGTTCTGGTTCAAAATGTGAAAACCTGATTTGGGTTTTTCATTGAGGCATACAGCCAGCCAATACCTCTCAATGGAGAAAAACTTCCCTATAACGGAATGTACGCATGATCGTGTACAGCCAGTTACACCTAAGATTTTCTTCCGTCATTCGTTAAAAAAAACAGTGAATCCCATATGCATTCTTACGAAAGAAGCGTACACAATAAGTTTTCATAATTTTGAGTTCTGCAAGCTGAGATTTGGAGACTCATAACTTTGCCGAAGTTCTTCTTTTGGAAAGTAACACTGCACATGTTGCTGGAGGTTCATGGACATGGAGCAGGAGCATACAAATATGATAAGTAGTGACAATAGGCTTATTATTTTTATAAAAAAAATTAAATCACTAAAATGGTAAAACCAATAAAACAGATTGCATGATTGATTAATTTAGTGATAGCTGCCTTCTCAATTTGTCCATGTAGAAATTATACAAAGACATGGAGAATGAAGTTGAAGATGCTGTGAAGCTAGGCCGCATTTCAGAAGAAGTAAGATCAAAACATAAAGGCTTTTCTCAGTGGGATACATATTCATCACGACGTGACCACGACACCATTCTTCAGGTATGAAATTTTGATCTTTACTGTTTAGAAATGGAAGATAATAATTTCTTAATTTGAGCTATTGACATACATAAACACACATTAATTAATGTATTATATTATCATCCTTTCCATTTTTCTCAGATAGTAATTGATGGGAGAGACCTAAATGCAACAGATGTTGAAGGGTGTGTGTTGCCAACTTTGGTGTATTTGGCTCGAGAAAAGAGACCTCAATATCACCATAACTTCAAAGCTGGCGCTATGAATGCATTGGTAAACTAGTAAAAAGAAACTCAGTTTCATTTCAAGTTATATTTTTGGCAATATTTTCTTTGCTAGAGAGACTAAAAAGGTGCTTCCAAAATCATCAAGTATTGGTGTGTTTGTTGATACTGCAGAAATTTCTATAATTCAATGTTAATTTGTTATGTGATCCTTTGTGCTGCAGATAAGGGTATCTTCAAACATTAGCAATGGGCAGGTCCTTCTTAATGTAGACTGTGATATGTATTCAAACAACTCTAAGGCCATAAGGGATGCACTTTGCTTCTTAATGGATGAGGCAGAAGGCAATGAGATTGCCTATGTACAGTTCCCACAGAATTTCGAAAATGTTACTAAGAATGAATTATATAGCAATTCATTACGAGTAATCTGCGAGGTGAGTAGGCGTTCGTGAATTTATATGATGTGGAGTTAAACTTATTTAAGTGAAGTTTTATAATGTTTTAATATTTATGGCTGACATGTTAGGAATTCTATGTTTGTGGGAATTGAAGGTGGAATTCCATGGTTTGGATGGTTATGGGGGCCCTCTATATATTGGAAGTGGCTGCTTTCACAGAAGAGATATTCTTTGTGGGAGGAATAAGTTCATAAAGGGATGTAAGAGTGAAATTAAGTGGGAGATTAGTAGAAAGAGAGAAGAAACTGGCATTCATGAATTAGAAGAAAATTCAAGAAGTCTTGCAAGCTGTGCATTTGAAGAGAACACTGAATGGGGAAAGGAGGTCTTTATTTCTCTCTCCTTCCACACACACACAAGTGTACAATAGTTTGAGCTTAATGAATCTCTATAATTTGCAGATGGGTTTGAAATATGGATGTCCGGTTGAAGATGTGATAACGGGGTTATCAATCCAATGCCGCGGATGGAAATCAGTGTATTGCAATCCCACAAGGAAAGCTTTCTTAGGAATAGCTACAACCACACTGTCGCAGACACTTGTGCAGCATAAGAGATGGTCAGAAGGTGATTTCCAGATTTTGTTTTCTAAGTACAGCCCTGCATGGTATGCACATGGAAATATTAGCTTAGGTCTTCAACTTGGATACTGTTGCTACTGCTTCTGGGCTTCCAATTCCTTGGCAACCGTATTTTACTCAATTATCCCTTCACTTTATCTCCTTAGAGGCGTTTCGTTATTTCCGCAGGTATGGTTCCTCTGTCATTCATATTAATTAGTTTGTCACAACCTTCCATAACATTTTCCCTTTTCTCAATGTCTGTAATAATGAGTTTTGTTTTGTCGGTTTAGGTCTCAAGCCCTTGGCTCATACCATTTGCATATGTGATAATTGCCAAGTACACTTGGAGCTTTGTGGAGTTTCTGTGGTCTGGTGGTACAATCTTAGGTTGGTGGAACGACCAACGTATATGGCTTTACAAGAGAACAAGTTCCTACCTGTTTGCCTTCATTGATACCATTTTAAACTCCCTCGGATATTCTGATTCAGCATTTGTAATAACAGCCAAGGTTTCTGATGAAGATGTTTCGCATCGATACAAGAAAGAGGTTATGGAATTTGGAGCCTCGTCTCCAATGTTTACTGTACTGGCAACGCTTGCATTGCTGAATTTGTTCTGCTTTCTTGGTGTTGTAAAGGAAGCAATCATGGGAGAGGGCATGACAAAACTTTATGAGACAATGCCTCTGCAAATTCTTCTGTGTGGGGTTTTGATTCTCATTAACCTACCATTGTACCAAGCCCTCTACCTGAGGAAGGACAAGGGAAAGATGCCGAGCTCCATAGCCTTTAAATCAATGGCATTTTCTGTATTTGCATGTATATGTTTTAAATATTTGTATTAAAAAAGGTTTCTTCATTGACCATTATATAAAATCAATGGCAATTAGGGCTATCTCAAACAGATTTTGCATCACTAATAAGGTGGTCACTAAGGATATGTCAAAGGGGCATGAGCTAGAGGTTATGCAGATTGTGTTGCTAATTGCCTGCTGCTGATGCTTCACTTCTTCTGTCTTGGGTTCCTGCTGTCTGTGCCTTGGTGTTTTATCTTCCTTGCCCAATCAGGTTTATCTTAGGTTGGTTTGATTAGGTCTCTCTCAAAGATCATCAATTTCGTCACCTTTTGTTACTTGCAACTTTACCAACCTTAAACTATTATTTGCAAACTTCCTTTTTGCCTTCCACACCTTCCATGTATATACGCATCGGGTTTAACCCACAATACCATATGGTATTCAATTCAATATGAAAATTTAAAACAAGTACAAGCAACTAGAACAAATGCCATTGACTTAAACGCTATGGAGGCCGGCATCTTTCCCTTGTCCTTCCTTAGATAAAGTGCTTGGTACAAAGGTATGTTGTTGAGGATCAGAACCCCACACAGAAGAATTTGCAAAGCCATTGTCTCATAAACTTGTGCCATGCCCTTTGATCCAGTGGCTGCTTCCTTCACAAACTCAGCAAAGCAGTACAAATTGAACAATGCAAGTGTTGCCAATATGGTGAGCATTGGAGAAGAGGCCCCAAATTCCATAATCTCTTTCTTGTATCGCTGTGACACATCTTCATCGGCCACCTTGGCTGTTATGGCAAATGCTGAATCAGTATATCCTAGGAAGTATAAAATGGTATCAACGAAGGCAAAGAGGTAAGAGCTTGTTCTCTTGTACAGCCACATTCGTTGGTCATTCCACCAACCTAAGATTGTACCACCAGACCACAGAAACTCCACAAAGCTCCAAGCATACTTGCCAATGATCACATATGCAAATGGTATGAGCCATGGACTTGAGATCTAAATTCACAAAACAAAACCCATCACACATTGAGAAATATACTATTTGGGTAGCTACGTTATAAACCACATCTCTGATAGAGGCGAGGCGAGACTTACTTATGTAAGTAGTTATGTCTCATGTTTATTAGTGATGTGACATATATTGTGACAAATCAATTATCACTGAGACACAAAACCAATTATACCTGTGGAAATAAGGAAATGCCCTTGAGGAGGTAAAGTGAAGGGACAATCGAGTAGAATAGGGTTGCCCAGCAATTGGAAGCCCAGCAGCAGACAATACAATATCCAAGTTGATGGGCCAAACTTATCTTTCCATGACCATACCAAGCCGGATTGTACTTAGAAAGTAAAATCTGGAGAGAACCTTCTGACAATCTCTTATGCTGCACAAGTGTGTGAGGCAGTGTGGTTGGAGCCAATCCTAAGAAAGCTTTTCTTGTTGGGTTGCAATACACCGATTTCCATCCACGGCATTGAATCGATAGCCCTGTTATCACATCTTCAACTGGACATCCATATTTCAATCCCATCTGCAAAGTTTTCAAGATTCATAGATATATCAAGCTCCTCAAATTAATTATATGCACTTGTTGTGGCACAGACTGAGAAAGAAAAAGAGAGAAAGTAGACCTCTTTTCCCCATTCAGTGTTCTGTTCAAATGTACAGCTTGCAAGACTCTTTGAATTTTCTTCCAATTCATGAATGCCACTTTCTTCTCTTTTTCTGCTGATCTCCCACTTCATATCACTCTTAGATCCCTTCATGAACTTCCTTCCACAAAGAGTATCTCTTCTGTGAAAGCATCCACTTCCAATGTATATAGGGCCCTCATAACCATCCGAACCATGCATTTCCACCTTCATATTTTAATATCCATCACATATATAGAATTCCAAACATGTAGGCGAAAGATTAATAATAATCGAAAATTTCGATTCCATTGATATATGTATACACTCACCTCGCTGATTATTCGAAACGAACTATATAATTCGTTCTTAGTAACGTTATCGAAATTCTGTGGGAACTGTACGTATGCAACCTCATGACCTTTCCCTTCATCCATTAAGAAACAAAGTGCATCTCTTATGGCCATGGAGTTGTTTGAATACATGTCACAGTCTACATTAAGAATGACATTCCCATTGCTAACGTTTGCAGATACCCTGATCTGCACAAAGGATCACATAATTATCAAATAATGAATATAATATGAAATTTATTTGCAACATTAAACAAGTAAAGACTCTCTTTACTGAATACTTCAGCTAGTTAAAAAAATGTGTTACCAAATAAAGTAAAATTACCAGAGCATTCATAGCACCGGCTTTGAAGTTATGGTGATACTGGGGTCTCTTCTCTCGAGCCAAATACACCAAAGTTGGCAACCCACACCCTTCAACATCAGCTGCATTGGGGTCTCTCCCATCAATTGCTATCTGAGAAAAGAAAAAAATTTGATCAAACACCAGTTAAATATCAGTGACCCTGACTTGCAGTTTTATGGTAGACTATCATACTTGAAGAATGGTGTCATGGTCACGTAGCAATTTATATGTATCCCACTGAGAAAAGCCTTTATGTTTTGATCGTACTTCTTCTGAGATGTGGCCTAGCTTCACTGCATTTTCGATTTTATTCTCCATGTCCTTGTATAATTTCTACAGCAATAATTTCAGAAGGCAGATTAATAAATGTTTGTGATGGGCCTACCTAAAGTTGCACCACAAAAATTTCTGAAAGTTAATTCAATTCTTGATATTAGTACCTTAATAACTACGAAATCTTTAGCCTGATTATCTTCAACTGCATCATCAGCAGGTACTGAGAGAAAAAAAGCAGCAGGTGACCTTGGCTCCACATTGTATTTCTTGCAATATGGTATCCAGTGTTTGGCAAACTCAACAGCTTCCAAGAGGGCATAGTATGTAATTTCTGAGCCTCCATCATCTGAGAGATACACACTCAGCTTCTCTGGTGGGTAGTCATAAGCCATGACTGATAAAACAGTGTTTATCACCATCATTGGTGGCTCTATTGTGGGGTCTGCCGTGCACACGAATATGTCCACCCCCGGCAACTCATTCTCATATCTGTTCAAATTTCACGGATGACAGTTGTTGAAAACATAAAAAATAAACAACACTTATTTGTTCCAAATTGATTAATACATACATTACTAATAGACAGAGTAACATGAAGTAAATGTATTTACCAAAAGAGAGATGCATATATGAAAGTAGGTACCTTTGAGAGAGCCTGTCCTTGAAGGTGTGCCTATAAACAGGGTTCCACCTAGAGGCTTGAGTGAGGAGCCAGTAAAAAGCAAACCATATCTCAGCACCCAACAATCCAATCCACCCAAACCTTCCATCTGCACCTGCTTTTGGTACGTGGCTCACCCTATAAACCAAAATCAAACATATACCTGCAAATACAGATGCTGCAAAAAGCCTATATAGGACTATTCCTTTGGCTCTCTTTGTCTCAAACAATGGCAAATGCTCTTCTTCCTTTCCCATTTTCAGCTCATTGCTAGCTATTTCTCAGTAGTCAGTACTGAACAGTTTTATGATTGGGAGAATGGGTTCCTTTCCTAGTTATAGAGATTCACCCTAGTCTTATAATATGAAGCCAAAATAACAAAACTCTGCCACCACCTAATGGTATGGGAATAGTTAGGTGCAACAACACGTGCAGTTTTTTTTTTTAATCTTTTGTTTCTTTTCTATTCGTTGGGGGTGGGGATTTCAAGTTTCCTCCTTTACAAAACAAAGGATATGGGAAATGACACACATATCCTGGCGGGTAGTAAAGTTTATGGCAGTCGAGTCGTTTGGTATTGCCTTTCTAAGTTGTTGGGACCTTATGCAAGTATTAATGCTCGTGGTCATGCTAAGTGGAAAACTTGGTGGACTAGTTTTTAGCTACAATATACATTTCTGTGAGGGCAGATTTTAAGTCAATTGATTTTCTCATATTTGTTGATGATAGAATTAAACCCCTCAAATAAGCTCCTCACTCTAAACTTCTCATTATAGCCTTTCTGGATGAGAATGAGATGGCAAGCCCCATATATTGGGGAGTAAAATGAAACTGTACAAAATAAAACAAAGCCCATTTCTCCTTCATCTGCGGAAATCGTGACTTTTCTCCTTCATCAAAACAGAACCCAAATGGCCACTCCAAAATATGAGACGCAATCATGATTTGCTCGACATATCGTCGACCTTTACCGAGGCTGCTGGACTGGAGCCATCATGGATGTAAGTTGTAAGTTGTAAGTTGTACCCCATGGTCACCATTAATTTATGGGCCTGCATTGGCAGCTGAACCAGTTGTTGTAGTTGAATACATAAAGGAGAGGAGATAGCCCTTCTTCCCTTTTGAACAAGTTTCAGAAGAGGCTCTTTTTATTTAGAATCCAACACGGTTTTTTTTTATTCATTTTATCATAACCAGTATGAGTGTACACAAAAATATAATTAAGCAAATGATTCTCATACCAACTGTTTTCAATCCTATGTTTGTCCCAGGATAATGATCATGGAACGTCCACATGTGATGTGAGGCAGTTAATTAAAAATAATTGTAGGTTGGGGGCTCTTAGAACATACATTTCTTCACAATCCCTTAATTTAATATGACAATTTAAAACATACACAAGAAAACACAGCAATGACCATTGATTTATATGCTACGGAGCTCGGCATCTTTCCTTTATCTTTCCTCAGGTAAAGGCCTTGGTACAAAGGTAGGTTAATGAGAATCAAAACCCCACACAGAAGAACCTGCAAAGACATAGTCTCATAAGCTTTTGCGATGCCCTTTGATCCAGCAATTGCTTCTTCCAATACAAACCCAGCAAAGCAGCATAGATTGAGCAACGCAAGTGTTGCCAAAATGGTGAGCATTGGAGAGGAGGCTCCAAACTCCATAATCTCTTTCTCGTATCGCTTCGACACATCTTCATCTGCCACCTTGGCTGTGATTACAAAGGCTGAATTAGTGTATCCGATGGAGAATAGAATGGTATCTATGAAGGCAAAGAGGTAGGAGCTTGTTCTCTGGTAAAGCCATATGCGTTGCTCGTTCCACCAACCTAATATTGTACCATCACACCACAGAAACTCCACAAAGCTCCAAGTGTACTTGCCAATGATCACATATGCAAATGGTATGAGCCATGGACTTGACATCTAATAATTCAAAAAACAAAATCCATTAGACGTGCATCGGGAGATATACTCTAAATAGGTACCGTACGGTTCTATATATATATATATATATATATATATATATATATATATATATATATATATATAATGAGGATATAAGGACATAGGAACCATACCTGTGGAAATAAGGATGTGCCTCTAAGGAGGTAAAGCGAAGGGAGAGTTGAGTAAACTAGGGTTGCCAAGCAATTTGAAGCCCAGAGGGAGTAGCGAAGATATCCAAGTTGATGGCCTAACCTAATCTTCCCATAGGCATACCAAGCAGGACTGTACTTAGAAAGAAAAATATGAAAGTTACCTTCTGACCATCTCTTATGCTGCACAAGTATATGAGGCAGTGTGGCTGGAGCTAATCCTAAGAAAGCTACCCTTGCTGGATTGCAATACACTGATTTCCATCCCCGGCAATGGATTGATAGCCCCGTTATTATATCTTCAACTGGACATCCATATTTCAAGCCCATCTACACATTACCGGTTAAATTTTGAGATTAAATCATACTGGCGGTTTTTTAAACAATGATTATGTGTCATTTCATTATTGATTTATTAATCGTTAAAACGAGTACACCGTTATTGACCCTAAAATTTTAGGGGAGAGAGAGAGAGAGAGAGAGAGAGAGAGAGAGAGAGAGAGAGAGATAGACCTCTTTTCCCCATTGAGTGTTCTCCTCAAATGTACAACTTGCAAGACTTTTTGTGTTTTCTTCCAATTCATGAATGCCAAGTTCTTCTCTTTTTCTATTATCCCACTTCATATCACTCTTAGAATCCTTGCTGAATTTCCTCCCACAAAGTGTATCTCTTCTGTGAAAGCATCCAGTTCCAACATATAGAGGGCCTCCATAAGCATCCACACCATGTGCTTCCACCTTCCATATACACAACACAGACAAATAATTCCAAATAAGTAAGAATTAATAAAATTTAAAATAACATGATCAAACTATAATTATTCCATTACCACATATATAATTATTGTCAACAAATACTCACCTCATTGATTACGCGTAATGAAGCGTATAATTCATTCTTAGTAAGGTTTTTGAAATTCTGTGGGAACTGTACAAATGCAATCTCGTGGCCTTTCTCTTCATCCATTAAGAAACAAAGCGTATCTCGTATGGCCAAGGAGTTGTTTGAATACATATCACAATCTACATTAAGAAGTAACTTCCCATTGCTAATGTTTGAAGATACCCTAATCTGAAAATAAATTAATAAAGGATATTAGATAACAAAGAATATTGATTGAAGAAGAAGTCAGATTTTTTTTTTATTTTTTTATTTTATTTATATGAGAAACAAAATATGTAATTTACCAGAGCATTCATAGCGCCAGCTTTGAAGTTATGGTGATACTGGGGTCTCTTCTCTCGAGCCAAATACACTAAAGTTGGCAACGCACAACCTTCATTATCTGTTGCATTAATCGGGTCTCTTCCATCAATTACTATCTGAGAAAATTTAAGAAAAATATATTAAGCATAAAATATCAGGCAATTATTGCACTAAATTCAAATTAAATTGATATTGGTTATCTTTCATACTTGAAGAATGGTGTCATGATCACGTTGAGATGAATATGAATCCCACTGAGAAAAGCCTTTATGTTTTGATCGTACTTCGTCTGAAACCTGGCCTAGCTTCACTGCATTTTTGATTTTATTCTCCATGTACTTGTATAATTTCTACCACAACAAATTCATCATCACAAAGGCACCTCACCAGTTAGAAGCTAATTAATTAATAATGTAATATGGGTAATGTTAGATTTATCACATCTTTATACCACAATGTGTATCACATATCTAATAGAGATTGAGAAATGTGGTAAGCCTAACATTTTCCATGTAATATACTAACAAATTAGCAATAACATAACAACATTTCTTACTATTATTCTTTGTTATCTATAATGTCGGGAAGTACAAATGAAATAAATTTTTAGTTTCATTGTAACACGATGGTGTCGTGAAGTCGCTTATATTATAAAACATGTATATGCCTTGTTGATATTATATGTTAAAAGTATAAACTCGTTCGTCCACTACCTTTTATTAAACGCGAATTAGACATTCAACTCCATGTCAATATGCACTAATCAATCGTGGAAAAATATATTCTTGGGCAAGATGCACAATGCTTGCACAAATTTGTGCGTGAGGCCCGGCGAATAATCTACGTGTGAGGAGAGAGAACCATTGGGTTGGCTTATTATAGGCAGCAGGATTGAAAACATGTCATGGATGACCCAATTCACCTAATCCATATTCTTAAGGCCCGTCTGGTAATGTTTTTAGAGAATGTTTTCAGAAAATATTTTTAGAGAATGAAAACGAGAAAACGAATTTGCACTTTTGGGATTCGAGAATGCCTCTGATAGATTAATTGGAAAATAAATTCAAAAATAAAAACAGTGAAAATGTATTTGGTAACATAAACAATGAAAATTGTATAATTTAACAAATAAAAAAAATTCTGATATTTTTTAAAGGCTGAAATTATCATTAAAAAATATTTTTTGTTTTTGAACAAATACCCAAAAAAAAAAAAAACTTGCAAATATAAAAATTAAAATTAAAAAAAATTCTCAAAAGCAGTCTTTCAGCCGACACCCTCCCTTCCCTTTTTCTTTTTTCTCCTCCGTTTTTTCTTCCTCTTCTCTCCTTCCTCTTTTCTTCTTCCTTCCCATCCCAGACCCCATCTTACTTACTCTCTCTCTCTCTCTCTCTCTCTCTCTCTCTCTCTCTCTCTCTCTCTCGTGGGTGGTGGTACTACAGGTGGTATTGATGGTAGGGTCGATTGGGTTCGACTGGGTGGTGGTGCGATTAGCAGGTGGCTGGTCCGTTGTGGTGATTGTGGTTCGATTGGCCTGTAGTGGCTGTTGGGTGGTGTTTGACAATGGTGGTTTATGCACTGTTTTTTGGCCAGGGAATCCATGTTCTCTGAGAATGAAAACATCATTTTGATGTTTTCTGCGTTTTTCAGTGAATTATAACTAGAAGGTTGAAAATGATTTCAGAAAACGTTTTCTGTGCTTTCTCAAACTCACCACCGAACGCAAATCTCAGTGTTTTCTGATAATGAAAACGAAAAAGGGCTTCCGAAAACACACCGAACGGGCCCTTAATTTTTTATGATTAGCCAAATTATTGACTCAATTTCCCATAACTCACACTTTGTCTTTTTAAAAAGAAAAATTAAAAAATTGATTGTTGAACCCTTTTTCATGTTATCTTTTTGGCGTTTTGGGTAAATATAAACATCAAGAATATTTGGACCAGCATGCATAGAACAAAATTGTATTTGGACCCAATATGACTAAAGAACTAGTACCTTAATAACCACGAAATCTTTAGCCTGATGATTATCTTCAACTGCATCATCAGCATGTTTTGAGACAAAATAAGCAGCAGGTGATCTTGGCTCCACATTGTATTTCTTGCAATATGGTATCCAGTGTTTGGCAAACTCAGCAGCCTCCATGAGGGCATAGTATGTAATTTCCGACCCTCCATCATCTGAGAGATACACACTCAGCTTCTCTGGTGGATACTCATAAGCCATGACTGACAGAACAGTGTTCATCACCATCATTGGTGGCTCTATGCTTGCATCCGCCGTGCACACAAATATGTCCACCCCAGGCAACTCATTCTCATATCTGTTCAAATTTCACGGGCGACAGTTATTTAATGCATATATAAAATCAAACTTATTTGTTCCAAATTGATTAATACATACATTAACTAATAGAAAGACTAACATGAAGTAAATGATCTACCAAAAGTAGGTACCTTTGAGAGAGCCTGTCCTTGAAGGTGTGCCTATAAACAGGGTTCCACCTGGAGGCTTGAGTGAGGAGCCAGTAAAAACCAAACCATATCTCAGCACCCAACAATCCAATCCAGGCAAACCTTCCATCTTCTCCTGCTTTTGGTATGTGACTTACTCTGTAAACCCAAATCAAACATATGCCTGCAAATATAGAAGCTGCAAAAATCCTAAATAAGACTCTTCCCTTGGCTTTTTTCGTCTCAAACAATGGTAAATGCTCTTCCTTTGCCATTTTTGCAGCTCACTAGCTAGCTCTGACTCTGAGTAGATTTTTCTCAGTCCTCAATGGTTCTATGATTGGGATAATAGGTCCCGGCCCCTGTCAGGCTAACATATCGTTCGCCATAGTTTCATAATATGAGGCCAAAATAAAGATAAGGCGCACCCATAACTTCTCCACTATTTACAAACTCTGCCACCATCTAATGTAGTATATACTATACATGCGCAGATATTTTTGTAGGTAAGTTATCTATATTTTGGTACTAAAATATATAGAGGAGAAGGCCCCATTTTGGGTGCCTCCAAAATGTAGGATCGCCGCTGCTAATATTACATGGCCAGTGTGCATATACTAGCTACTAGGTACAAATTATAACTCGTCTATATAATGCATCATGCATGCCTTGTTAAACTTGTGTAATGCTCTTATTGTAATTTTCCGAAGAAAAAAAAAGGAGATTGAACCACGTTTGTGGGAAACTCTAGTGGTAATTCCCTAGAAAAAAATAAAAAGAGATTGAGCCATGTTTGTGGGAAAGTTTAATATTGTTGTTTTTGTTTGCATGGATATTAGGAGACAACATATAAGTGGTATGTGAATTGGCTATTTCTAGCCTTTCCTTTTGGTAGGTAAGTTAACCACTAAGTGGGCAATTAAGCTTGTAATGAATATTTTGTAGAGAGAGTTGATCTCATTGTGAATCAATTGAAAAAAATAGAGAAACAAGTCTGGACTTCTCTCTCTGAAGCTAGACCTCTGAATTCCAATTCCAAAATTCTCTCTCTCTTATCCTTGCATAATCTCTTGAGTGATTTGCTACTAGGATTACCAAAAAATTCCAACACAGTGTATCAAATACATTCCACAGGAAATAGAAGACAACAGTGTAAACATTGTGACATAATAGTTTTAAGGTTTGAAATCAATTATTAGCTTGTTTACTATACTTGCCAATCCTAGCTACATGCATTAATTAATAAGTAAATTAATGCGATCCTAAAACCAATCATTTTTTGGGCTCACTCCAATGCGATCCTAAAACCAAGCAATCCATTTTATGTCCTTCAATACTAGCAACCCAAATGTAAAAAGTATTCTAAACATTTATATATTATGATGATTCATTATATTCCTCTCATTATTTGATCACATTTAAAAGTAAAGGTGACGTACTCATAACATACAAAAATTTCTCCACATTTAGATAGTGGAACGTATCTTCAATTTGATTGAACTATGGCATGCATCATCATTAAAAGAAAAAACCTACAAATAAAAGGAGTTCATTTAAAACATGAAATTATTGTAGTAATCACACACAACTTTATTTCTCATGTCCTCTTTTATCTCCATCAATAATTTTCATAACTTCGTGTAGTTGCAACTTTATTCTGCTACACTATGTGTTATGATAATTCTCCATCAATAATATCCCTTTTGAATGAGACTGCTCCTTGAACATCATGCAACTTTATCCCCATGATACACTATGTGTTTGCCATTGCATAATTTTTTTTATTTTATTTTTAGTAAATGTTTATTTATCTATTACTATGGGCGTTAAAACCATGCCTGCCGTTTGTTTTTTTTTTTTTATTTGTTTGGGGTCAAAGTGCAGAACGACTTTAAAAATTAAAAAAAAACTACAAACGAAGGACAGGATGGAAACGACACGTCGCTTATAATTGCGACAAAAGTACTAAACTGAAGCTTTTCGTGTAGTTGCAGTCTCGTTCGTTACGTTCGAAGTCTCTCCCTTTTAAGATTTGAAACCTAAACACAAATCCTTAACTTCTAACACCCAACTGCTTATCTCATTATTCTATTTTATCATTTTATAAATCCTGTATTTAATTTAAATTTGTTTTTATTTTCTCTGCGGCCTTCGTCAAATTGTTCAAAAACTCCAAGGTAAATCCTATTTCTTCTACAAATTCTGTAATTTTAGCTTCCAATAATTTCGTTTTGTTTGATCTCTCTGTCACTCTGTTTGGATGCCAAACAGGGCACTAATGGGAATCTATTTGTTATGATTGTAGCTTTTTAATTATATCGCAATTTCCAATTTTCCGGTCAATCTGATGAAAAAGTTGGAATTTTCCTTTCAGCATTCAATATATGAATCAGATTATTTCCTGGGAACTTGATTCTTATTTGTTCTCTGTTTGTTTTGGTAGAAAATGGTTTCTGGGTTAGTTTTGATTTTCAGTTTTAAGGAACAAACAAGTTTCTGCCTGCTGTTTGACTGAATTGTTTGCATGAAGAAAAAAGAAAAAGGAAACTAAAAATTTCAAGCCTGTGATTTGTCATATTTTGTGTGTAATAATTTTGTTAGCTTGAATGTTAACAATCCTGCTTTTAATCTGCAGATGCAAGTTGGGTTTTCAAATTGTGCTGCTGTTTTGCTGCTGACATTTTTGGTGAGCCTACAAGCAGTTTTTGGGATCAGATTTGTGATTGACAGAGAAGAGTGCTTCTCTCATAATGTTCAATATGAAGGAGATACTGTCCACATCTCTTTTGTTGTAATTAAGGTGGATGCATCTTGGCATTATACTCAAGACGGTGTTGACCTCGTGGTAAGCTCGACATTTGTTCCCTGATTTGGGTTTGATAATTTCTCATATATGGTTTTAGCCATGCCATGATCTCTTTCATTTACTGCCGATTTAATAAGAGAGCTCATAACGTATGTAGCTAAACCGGAAACCATGTGTTTGCATAAGCAAAAACGTAAATGGATCATAGTGGTTGAAGAGCTTGCATTAATCCATGCTTATATTGTTAAGCATAATATTGAGAGGCATGTTAACTGAAAACCCACCTGTGATCGTACAATGTTATTGGAATTTCAGGTGAAGGGACCTTCTGGTGAGCAGATTCACGATTTTCGTGACAAGACAAGTGAGAAGTTTGATTTTGTCACTCGTCACAAAGGAGTCCATCAGTTCTGCTTCACCAACAAGTCGCCTTATCATGAAACCATAGACTTCGATATACACGTTAGCCATTTTACGTACTATGATCAACATGCAAAAGATGGTGAGCGGTTGCTTTTTGCTTCTCTCGAAATCTTTAGTTATTCTTTCAACTGTTGAGCTCTTTGTGAAATAAGGAGACGGACTTATGATATTTTTGTTTGCATATATGCAGAGCATTTTAACCCATTGTTAGAGCAGGTATCAAAGTTAGAGGAAGCTCTTTACAACATTCAGTTTGAGCAGCATTGGCTCGAGGCTCAGACCGAACGCCAGGCAATAGGTATCTGCTGAACTCTGGCAAATATAGAGGAAGCTTTTACACTTAAGTGGAACTAGTATTGATTCCGTAGTGTGCATAGACAAATATGTTTCTCTACGAACTTGTGAAACATAATTTTAATTTTGATCTCTTTGTTACGTAAATTGCCCTGGCAATCGTTGATGCAGTAAACGAAGCAATGAGCCGGAGGGCGATCCACAAGGCCTTCTTTGAATCAGCAGCACTTGTTGGTGCCAGCGCTCTCCAAGTTTACCTTCTTCGCCGCCTCTTTGAACGAAAGCTTGGGGTGACCAGAGTCTGAACTTGTCTCAGCCAGAGATATTACCAATAGAAGAGCTTTACACTTAACTGTTATTCCCCCAAGCTTCTGTTTTTTTATTTCTATTTTATCCCGCAGGAATAAATCATGTATAGAAACCATCACTTTGGAAGCTCTAAGCCATCTCTTTGTTTCTTGTGGAATCCCTTCGAGTCTCAAAATTCTTTTCTTCTTTTTGGGGGCTAGGGGGAAATTCTTTGAATACGAATAACCCGAAATTGTGTTCATTTTTTCATAGAAAGAAGAAAAAGGAAATTGTGTTCATTTGGGCACTGAATGTTCATGTGTGCAAAAGCTAGCATAAGCTTTCTGATTTCAGCCATATGATCACAGGCTACTTGTACAGTTACACAGTTGAAATAAAATTCACACGAGAATTCTAAATGATTTTTACAAATAATATTATAATAAAAATTCAAATTAAAAATTAACGGATTTAACAAAACTATGAGACCATTCCATCCAAAATTGTTAGAAGACCTAATCCATACTAAAAATGAACAGTGTGGGGGCTTGAATTTCAGTTGACATATGAACAGTTCGTTGTTCATATGAATTTCTGAGACCCTCCCCCCCCCAAGAAAAAAAAAAGAGACGCATAATGAGTAAAAATGAGATGTTATATTTGATTTAATTGGAAGGTAAATTTTAGGGGTACGATTCCATTTTCTCTTATTGGTACCAGAGATCCATGACATGGAATATACATACAAAATAATTTAACAATCCGCAGCGTGGTCCCATAGAAGAAAAGAAGAAAAAGTTTCTGAAATTTCAAAACAAAATAATTTCACACACAAGACGGGTTTGATAATACAACGAAGGAAGAAAAGGAAAAAAAATGTCATAAGCAAAGCTCTAAAGCGTGTAGCAAAAGATAAGACAAAGAAACAGACTGGCATTCTAAATACCAATAACAACAACATCAGACAATATTAGATACAATATGTATATTTGTCTTCTTTACTCCTCCCATCACAAAGTTTTTTTTTTTTTTTTACGCCACAATAAATTCCATCCATCATTGCTATACAGCTCCCTATCTTCTTTGGAAAAATATGGTAGAGCCAGTTACAGAACACCGTGCTCTTCTATTGAGGCACTTCCATGGAGACAACCTTGTCAAGATTCGGCTGGTGGTTGATGAATGCAGCAAAACCATTTTTTCTGCGCACCGTGAAATCATCCACAAGGAGAAAGAAAGTCAAGCAAACTAAATCAACTTTCGGCAGCAGAAATAATTCGAAGCACAAAAACAGATGCACAAAGACATAAACATAGTAAAAATGAATGGGCCACATAATGATCAACTGACCACAAGATGGGTAAATACTAAAGTCCAGGGCCACTAGTTCTTTCCAAACAACTGTGACTATTAGGCAACATCTATCTTAAACAAGGCAGAATCAGAGGGTTCATCTTCCAATTCCACTCCCATGGAGCAATCAAATAATGCAAATAAATAGCCAAATCAACTTCCTTTCTTTTCTTTTTCAAAATCTTGCCACTAAATATTATATTAGTCCTTTTCCTCTCTTCCTAACTACAATTCTGTATAAGAAGTCGGTTGTATTGATCTTTATTAACTGGTAGGCTGAGTGTGATCAATAAGGCAGTGTTACATTGGTATGCAGTCTACTTTTTTGGTGAGAAAGGTATGCTATCTATTCAAGTTGTGTATTGTACTACTGTCACTTGAAAATCAAAAGCTTGTAACTACACAAACCACCATCAACTGGAAAAAGAATGAATTCTTATTGGCTGTTCCACTTATATATCAAATCATTAGAGAAAGAAATGAGACAATTGTTCTGAGAAAGCATCTTACAGATGGAGGCCTGCCGGGCTCAACTCCATGCCTTATATTAGGATCGGCCTTTCCTGGTGACTCAGGTTTTCCACCTGTCTTCTTCTCATCCCTAGCCTTGTTGAAGATCACAGTAAACCCCTCAGCTGAAGCAGGATCATTGACATCCCATTCACCAAATTTAGGGAGTGGCCTACCCTTTTCCTGTTAGCAATCAGAAAAATATTCTCAGTATTATTCAGCCGAGTAATGCAAATGGCAGGCAAGTATAAGTTTACACAGCTAAGGATTGACGGGCAATAAAATCTTCTCTCAACTACAAATTTTTTATATATATAATAAATAAATAACAAAAGGACAAACCAGCACTATTTTACATCCCGAACTCATCTGGGTTGTCATCTATCATACACCCCACGCAAGAATAAAATTGCATCAACCACAGAGGACAGAACGCCAGAAACCCAATGTCAGGCTACCCTATATTTCTAGACTACAAATGACCACTCAATAGGATCAAATACTTTCAAAAAGGTTCCAAGACAATTATCTACCACCATACACGTCCTGGCCCCTTATATTTATAAACATATACCAATAACTTGCAACTTAGCCTTCACATGCCAAAGACCAACTCAATCTAACAATTCCAACCTGACCTCAACCTGAGTAAATGCTATATGGATCCAGTTTCCAAAAACACTTCAGTAAGGATCTTGTAAGAGAATAAGCGCTACTTTATCTTGGTAGTTGGTAGTAAGATTATGGAACACTGAGTTTAAAACCTGGCTACTAATATCCCCCTAAATCCTGCTCAGTGCTGCATCTTTAGGATAATCCTAGAAAACCAGAAAAATGAGATAGGTTTTGTCTCCTGATCAAATGATAGGAGCCACTCCAAGATGATAGGAACTGCTCCAATCGCATTTCACTGAACTCAACATTCTAAGGGAAAAACAGAAGAATACAGAGACAAGAAATGGCTAGCGTTCAGAAAGCGTTTAACACATATAAAAGGAAATGGAGCTAATATCCTATCAAAATCAGACAGAAGAGGAAGACGCTCAGAAAAGCCTACTGATTTTGAATTAGGACATCAAGCAATTTAGAAACATAACTCAAGCCATAATCAGGAAGCACTCATCACAGCTGTTCAACCCACCAGATTCATATTATTAAAGTAAAAACTATAAAGATACATGAACTGAATGAAAAGAAAAAAAGTACAAGTAAAAGGAACTCTAACCTTCTCGAGGACATAAAAACCCAGATAGAGGAAAGCTTTTTTTAGTTCTTACAGAAATCCTTGTTTTGGACAAGGCAATTACAACAAAACCCCTCTTCATCCAACTATTCTACACATTCAGAATCCGCATAACACACACATACACACAGAACCACATATACGTGAGCGTGGAATACTTAGGAAAGATCAAATGCCCTTAATATACTAAGCAAAATCACCATGAATTAGGTAGAAGTTGGTATAAATTATATGCCCCACTCAAACAATGAAGGACAACAAATAATAACAATACCTACACTAAACAGAAATGCAGACTCTCGAAATATTCTAACTTGATAATTTTGTAAGAAAGATAAGGGAAAATTTGTCATTTTCACCATTCCTTTTCTGGTCGTTTCATTTTCACCATTCCTATTGAAACCAAACTAAAAGAAAACTGAAAAGTTAAAATCTGCTCCTCTGGAAATCCAAAATTGCATCATGTAACTGCGGAAACTCGAAAATCATAAAACAAAAGAAGAAAACATAAATTTTGCTCAAAATTAATGCAAAATAAATACTACAATAGATTGATCTGAGTCAATTACAGTTGAATTAATACAGATTAACCAAGAAATCTATGAAATACAGCTAAAGCCAATAAAAAACCGGAGCAAATCCAGCAAATTAAGCATCACAAAGATTAGAAATAAACAACAAAAAAACATACAAATATTAAGAATTTATATTCAGATTGAAGAAAGAGACGAAGGCGATTACGTACCGACATGAATTCGATCAAAAAGAAAAACTTTTTTTTTCCGGGAAAAGAAATGACTCTGAAAGCAAAGCGAGCGAGAGAGAGAGAGAGAGAGAGAGGTTGGGCCAAAAATGGGCCTATAATTGCAACGTGAAATCTGGGAATATTAGGCTTTAACGGTTCGCTTTTTTCTTGAATAAACGGCGTTATGTTGTGAAAAAGGAACGGAAAGATTGTTCCGTCGCCGTTTGGTCAGCGTCAGCGCTGACGTGGTTTGTGTGTTTGAAATGAAATTGAAAGGAAGGCAAATTAAAAATAAATATAAAAAAAAAGTAATAACGGAACGGGGTGGTGAGCTGGCAGACGGAGTGAGGAAGTAGGAGTAGCTGTTGGGTTGCACGGAGGCAAAAACAGCACATTGACTTGCTGGCATTCGAAGCGTTTAAAATTTCAAACAGTTTGGCGTCTGCATGTCTTCTCACCTCTCCTTCCCTATGTTAATCAAATTAATTAATCAATTAATGTAGATACCAACTTTTTTCTCTTTCCATTAATGGAAAAAAAAATGTATAATTTTTTTCCAAATAGATAGTTAGTAAATTAGCATATTATACAAGTATGTATTTCTATTTTTTTCGTACATTTCTCAATTATATAAAATAATGTGTTTTTTAAAACGCAAATGTACTATTTGTGTGTTATATATGTGCATCCGTAATTTTTTTGAATTATACACTTTCGTCATATGGTTTATACACTTATTATACGCACGCATACTATTGAAAAAAAGAGACTACAAATAATTTTAAATTTTTTATATGATAGCTGAATTTTTCGCCGTATGCTGTTCACAAATTTACCGAATACTACACGTATGTATTTCATATGTACTATACTCGGTCCATGTTTTAATGAGTACGGTTCATAGCTCTAATTTATGTTCATAAGGTAAATCTTAGTTATTCGAATTCTACAAGCAAAACTCTGCAACTTGCAAGTTATAAGCTTTGAACATATAAAGAAGACAAGATGAGTCAATGTGAATATATACAAATCAATAATAACATTATTAATTATACAAAGTCAACAATAGCAATTCATCCATGTAAATTTTGCTAGATTCTGTCTGCCATGCCCATAACATGGGCATTATATTTTGCAAAGGAGAACCCTAAAATACATGGCAGCACATCAACATATTCCCTTGAAGTGAAGTCCCTGTGCCTCCAGCATCGGGTGCAAAATGAAGATGTAGATTGAGACACCCACTTCATTTGGTTCCCTCAATGGCCAACTTCTTTCCCTATCAAAGAGCTGTTTCCTCCACCTTTATTGGCATGTGAAGTGTCTAACCAAAATTTGGCTAGTCATGGCCCCCAGGATGGATTATAATTCATTATTCACTGGAGAAAGAAAAATGGAGAACTTAGATTTGATACAAACAATAATATTTTGGGGATGGTGGAAAGCTTTGCATAAGCGTATTTTCGGGCAAAAAAACACTGACTGATTAGGTAATGAATGGCACTGATTACTGATCCTAACCTTCCAAGCAGTGAGCCAAATGACACTGCTCTCTCAAACATCCTGATTCCTAAACTACAACAAACTTGCTCAAGAATCACGTTTATAGCAGGGAAGTATCATGTGCAAGAGTCTGCTCTTAAACCCTTATCCATTGTGCAGAAACCAAGAGCCGTCTCTTTGATAGGTGGAGTGCAACAATGAAATAATCAGACATGGAGATAAAAGAGAGAACCACCTAAAAGAAATAATAGCATATTACCTATCAGCAAACCTTATGCATTATATGAGAGCATCTTTAGCATTCCAGCACTAGTTTCCAGAAAGAAGCCTATGCTACCTAAAGAGAATGTAAAGAGAATATTGGTAAAAACCTGTAGCCCTTGATCATAAAAGAAAACAGGGGCCTGTAAATGCATTAAGTAAAAGTTGGAACTCACATAGCATGGGGCATGATTCATTTTGCCACAACAAATATCATATCACGAAACATGACATCCAAGCATGAGGTAGACTGCATTTCACCTAAGTAGCAGAAAATACATTACTAATAAATACAAGAAGATATATGTTGTTAAAGAAAGTAGAAGATAAGGAAAGGTATTGGAGAATGCAGCTTACTGTAAACTATAGCAGAAGGTCATGTTGTATTATAACTTCAGTAAGCGATGAGAGCCATTGCAGTCTCATCTCTCAATGGACCTTGAGTAGAAAGGTTTATATCAAAACTTCGTTAAGTAAAGAGAACCAATCACAATCCCATCTCCCATGAGACCTCCAGTAGAAAAGTTTATATCATAACTTGGTTAAGTAATGAAAGCCCGTTGCGGATGCATATCCCAATCCAAGTACAGCTTTACTACCTCTCTTTAGTATTAGTTCCTTTTATGCGCCTCAAAGAATTTAGTCTTCCCATTGCATTCATCAACCTCTCATGTAGCATTTGGGCGCTTCCATCCAAATTTCCAGATATCAGTCCCCTTTCAGATAAATCTCCCAAAAGTTGTTCAGCTTTAATAAGACTATTATGAGAGGAAACAGCACCAATGAGCAGAGTATAAGTTGTCATGTTGGGCACGAGACCTCGTTGTTTCATCTCCTCATAAAGCTCAAATGCAACCACAACATCACCATTAGCACAAAGGCCTGAAATAAGCACATTAAACACAGGGACATCAAGCTTCACACCACAGCATTCCATTGTGCCCCTCAGTTTTAGGGCCACAGCAAGGTTGGCTTGTTTGCAGAACATGTGCATCAAAGTAGTAAAAGTAGCAGTTGTTGGAATGAGTTTCATTCGAAGCATGCGATCAAGAATCAGCATTGCTTCTTCAATCTTCCCACATTTCGCTAGCCCTCTAACCATAGCACTCTCAGCAATGTCACTGGTAGTAACACCAAGAGCCTCCATATGATCTTTTAGTTCAAATGCTCCTTGTATATCTCCCACTCTACACATACCATTAATTAAGGTGAAATAATGAGTATCCTTGGGAGTGAAACCTTTTTCCAACATTTCATAAAGAAGAGCACGGGATGCTTGGAAATCTTGGCTTCTGAATAGTCCATTCAAGATAGCACCGTGGGTGTCTATATTAGCAGAAACTCCTAACAGATTCAGGACACTAACTAGCTCAAAGGCCTTCACCATCATACCAGTTTCAGAATACTTGCTAATAAGCATGTTAACTGTTAGTTGATCAGCTATAGCACCTTCCTTTATCATCTTATTCAACATTTTGTGGCCAACATCCAACATACCGGACTCGCATAATCCAAGAATAAGAGAGTGGCATGTCAATTTGTCGGGAAATAATCTGGCCTGGATCATGTTATTGTACAACATAGAGCATTTCACGAGGTCCTGGTTCTTCGAGTATCCATGCAAGAGAATATTATATGTAGCCAAATTAGGGCACAATCTGCTGCTCCCCATAGTTGAAAACAGTTCATTTGCCTTCATTAGTTTTCCCATCCTCGAATATCCATCTATCATGACATTACAAGCAATAGTATCCGAGTATAGACCTTTGTTCTCCATCTCTTCAAAGAGATACAAAGCAGCCTTAGACTGGCCGGTCTTGAAAAGTCCATCGACTAGACAGGTATACATTATTGCACTTTGTGAGCAAGTCACTTTTCCCATGAGTTTCCCAAACAACAGGATGGCAGCAACCATTTTTCCCTTCCGGCATAACCCAGCAAGAAGGCTACCATATGTATAATCATCAGGCAGAACATTATTCTCAACCATCTCATCAAGAAGGGAAACAGCCTCTTGCAGATTTCCAGATTTACATGTCTCATAAATTATTGTATTGTAGATAACAGTATCAACAACAGATGGAATGCCTTGGAGTTTCTTCAAAAATTTCCTTGCTTCCCCCAAATTTCCACCCTTGCATAGCCCTTTCAGTATGCTTCCATATGTGAATGGAGTTGGATGATGACCTGACTTAATCATTTCATCAAATATAGAAAATGCCTTCAACCCATTTCCCATGTTTCCATGGCCATTTATTATACAATCATAAGTAATGGAATCGGGATCAAGACCCATACTGCCCATATGATGCATGAAATCTTCTGCCACTTCTAACTTTCCAGCTTCACAAAGTGAAGCAACCAATATGTTACATGTGAAACGGTCAGCACCATGGCCATTGTGATTCATAACAGCATAAATCTTTAACGCTTCAACTATGTTGCCCATCTTGCAAGAGTTGTAGATTAAAGTAGAACATATTATTCTATTCGGTGTAAGGCCAGCTTTATAAATCTTACATATTATCTCCCTCGCATGTTTCATCTTCCCAGCTCTGCAAAGTCCATTTACGAGCACCGAAAATGCTATAATATCAGGCTCCACACCATCCTGGACCATCATATTAAACAACTGCATGGCTTCATCAAGCAACCCATTTTTGCATAACCCATCCATGATCGCTGTATATATAGTACAACTAATAACAATCCCATTCATCCGCATCCTCTCCAAAAGACTTCTTGCTAAATCAAACTTGGCATGCTTACACAGCCCATTCAAAAGAGCCCCATAGCTGACTTCATTAGGTCTTAGTCCCATAGCTTCCATCATGTCCAAAAGTCTGAAAGCTTCTTCAAGCTTACCATTTTGGCAGAGTCCACCAATCAAAGCATTGAAAGTAACAAAATTCGGTGAAAGATTAAAAGTAGACATCTCATCAAAAACCCGGGTAGCAACGCCAAATTTCCCCTCCTTCACAAACCCATTAATAAGAATATTGTAGGTAACCTCATTAGGAGATAACTTCTTCCTTCTCATTTTCTTCAACAGCAAATAACCTTTTGCACTCCTATTGTTTCTACATAAATCACCAATTAGCATGTTATATGTACAAACATCTGCTTCTATACCCTTAGAACCCATGCGATCAATAAGCTCAAAGGCTGTTTTATACCTCCCCTTCTTGCAGTACCAATTGAGCAAGGTATTATAACTAACTACATTTGGAACATAGCCACTCTTTTCCATCTTTCTCAGAAGATAACTAGCTTTCTTAAGCTTCCCTTCAACACATAAAAGACAAATCAATATATTAAATGTAGCGACATCAGGGCAAATCTTATTAGCAAGCATTTCTTTGAAAAAAGACCATACTGACGCAGCTTTCTGGTCCTTTGCCAACCAAGCTAGGATCATATTACAAGTACAAGTGGATGGCCTAAATCCCCGAAAACCCATTAAATACGAAGTCTCTACAGCATAATCAACCATTCCTTCCCTTAAATAAACTCTAATTAGAAGGTCAAAGACTGAAGGGTTTGAATTGCAAAGAGAGTAAGTATCCATCAGAGCACCAAAAACAGGTTTTGGGGCAATACCCATTTGCAACAAATGCCCCAAAATTGATTTGGCAGAGTCATACATTCTAGCCCGAACAAGTATATGGGTTGTAACAGAAAGTATGTGAGTGAGGTGGTTGAGTTCCAAACCAGGTTGTTTAATGACCCAATTGAGAAATTTCAAAGCCAGCCTTCCATGTACTGGTCTAAGAGAAGCCAACCTATAATCCATGTGGTTCAGAGACTCCCAACGGTCTATAGTGAGAATTGCATATATGCTCTTCTCCATTTCTGTGCCTGTAGTTCCCAAATGTTAACAGTTAGCCAAAAAGAAAAGCACGTTGTGCCCAAAATATCAAAACTCTAATCTCAAAACAAACACTCAACAAGAAGCGTAGAGAAAGTGACATACCAGAGGTTTGTGTGCTTTTTTTGTGAGCTATGTTTCTGGCATCATCATCTCCAAGATTTGTTTTGATGTCTTGGAAGAAAGCATGAAAAGCTCTGAACTTTGAAATTCGGTGGGAAATTAGAGAGAATTGTTTAGCTCTAGTCGTTGAGGAGGACAACATTGAGGTTGAGTGCTATGCTTCTTTCTCATGACCGCCTTCTTTGTCACACTGGAGGAAACAATAAAGAGCGCGTATCTTTGAGCGCCGGTGAAGACGACTAACACACAAATGAAAGTTCAACAATACACACTGAGGGTTCACCCAACATTACAATTGCAGAAAAGCAATATCATCTTTAAAACACTACAATCGCGACCAAGAAGCAAATCGTTATTAGAGTGACCAGAATGAGATCAAATAGGGTTGACTGGTCATTGCGCTCGGCGCCGATCTTGAAATCAGCAAGAAAGCGATCGTAATGCTCTTCATCTTGAGCCAGAAGACCTTGGAGTTGCCGGTGAAGGCCGAAGGGATGAGCAGCTTGAGAATTCCATCGCAGGTGAAGGCTGTAGTCGTCGTCGCTGCGGAGAGAGAGAGAGAGAGAGATCTAATCTGATTATTAAAAAATAAAATGAAAAATAAAAAAAGGGAAACCAATGAATCTTTTAAACAAAAAGGGTATAATTGTCTTTTCAGTAATTAACATAAGGTGGGCCAACGAATCTGGACCTCCTCTTTAAGCCGAATCCAAAACAAAATTTCATTCCTAAGTATTAAAACCCAAACAGAAATATTGTTTGTCTTAAATACTAATTAGTAAAGATAGTTATGTCTAAAACCAAAGTGGTTGATGTGAGTGGTTCGGCACTCTCATTCCTTAAGAGAGGTCAGGGGTTCGATCTCTGCTCTCATATGGAGTCACCACTTTGGCCAGCACTATACCCCTTACGGGCCGACCCGGTGTGAGCGGGGATTAGTCTGGATTGTGGTTAAGGCTTAAAGGTGCCACCCATAGTTGGGGCCCATCTAGGATCACCTCGCGGTTCAGATAAAAATAAAAAAAAAAAGATAGTTATGTCTAATACCTAATTTATCTTATAATTTGCTATAAAAAAAACTATTATGCATATAAAATATAAAACTAATATTTTTTGAAAATAAAAGTTAGGGCCAAGAAAAGAAAATGTTGACTCTTTTGGTACCTCTCCACTTTAAGAAAATTTGAGGTTATTAATAAAAGAAGCTAATTTTCCCACCCTGCTTTTGTCCATTTACTCCCTTTGTTGGAAATTGTATAAGAAAATTTGAGGTTATTAATAAAGGGAGCTAATTTTCCCACCCTGCTTTTGTCCATTTACTCCCTTTGTTGGAAATTGTATGTTCCCACTCCTCATCAATTTTAACAAACATTTCAACCTATTTTCAACCTATTACAAATACGCATTTGTTTTAGAAGCTAAAAATATGTAGATGCTCTTCATAATATGTAGAAAAAACAAATGTATTATTATAAGTATATTATGTACTCCTAAGTATATATTTGTATATTTGATGACCCAAAAACAAAAGCTCTGATTTTCTAGAATAATCAACCAAAACTTATTAAAACAGTTAAGGTTAGAGGCTAATAATAGTAATTTCATTTGGATGGTGTCCGGGGTATATCCGTTCAACCTTGAACCATGATCATCGAGAATACACAAAAATCAGAAACATTTCAGGTGACTCAAATCAAAGCATCCAACCCAAGAAAGAAAGAAATATAAATAAAAATGAGGGGCAAAATTTGAATCACCTTCTCGCCTTTAATTTAAACCCAAAAGCATCCGTCTGGAATTACAACATACACATATTCCTAGGCTTATTACCAACATTCAGGTCAGAGAAAGTGAAACTGACTAATCTAAGGCAGTTTGGCCATAAACTCATAACATAGAAAGAAATCTAATATAAACAACAAAAGAGATTTTCTATCCCCCATCATCTGTACGACTCCCCAATTTTCGGACATTGTAAGAATCCACAGAAAGAATTTCAAATTTTCAAGCCATTGTCACTGAGGAGCCAACATGAGTCAGCAAAAGTATAATGATCATCTGCTGTATATAGTTGATAAAAGCTTTGCTCTCCGGCCTCCAAAAAATAGATAATGCTTTCAGAGTTCTTCACAAAATCCATCAAAGTTGCTATAATTCCGGAAGCTTCGGTTCGGATCTTTCATCTGCACAAAGAAGAAGAAGAAGAAGAAGAGTGAAATACTCAATAATAAGTCAGATGTGTGTACATGCAATACGGATGATTAGTTAGCAGTTCAACCATCACTACAGTTATAGAGAGACCAGAGGAAAATCACAAATTATCTTAACTTGAATAAACTAAAGGATAGAAAAGATTAACAAAGGAATTCGGAATAAATAAAAAAAGGAAAAGGATGTGGAACTGACATGTACATGGTAACTATAAGCGCGATGACTGGTGTGCTGGGGCAACAATATCAGCTGAGGTCCTTTCTGTTAACCAAAGCCAAATCCTTCACTAGCTTCATGAATAGCAAGCATCAACCGTTCATGAAGCTGTTCTTTGGAGGTGTACTCAGGAAGGTCTAGTTGATTAAAGCTGGAGATCACATAGGAATCCATTAGAAACATCAAGCTTGACGAGCATGTAAGGGGGCAGAAAAATATATTTTGTTCCCAGTAAGATGCGCACAAAAACCATGTTTATACTAACCATGTATGAGCAGAGGGCAGCCTGTCAGGAGCTCCATATGCCTTGTGAATCTGAAATCTCTGAGCACCAGAGATACCTTGCAAAGCCCTGAAACCCTCCAACGGAACCTGAAAAACCACAAATACATTAGCTCCACTAACATAAAATGTATCCATTCAGAAAAACTCACAATCCTGTTTTGGGGCTCATGCATCAACAGAAAACAGGAATACAAAAGCCCTTGCTGCTACCCAAAAAAAAAAAACCCTCTCATTACCTTTGATGTTCCAGTCACAAATTGCAGCAGTCTTGCCATGTCTTCCTTGTTGAAACCTTTAACCACCTCCCAAAACCATTCAACAACACTAGATGCTACCGTGTAGCCAGTATACTCAGTGTTGGCCTTCAAATCATCCACTGCAAGGCCAATGCACCATTCAGATACCTCAAGAGAAGCAAAAGAAGATTATCTATTAAATAAGCTCATATAAATGGCAACTCACAATCAATCTCTGGAAGACCACTGATAAGTAGCTCAAGCTCCTTATCGTTGAAAATAGATATAAGCTCTCTCGGGACCAATTCATTGAATCCGTCCAGGAAAGAAGTAATTTGAGGACGGATAGCATTTGTCAAGATGTGTTCAGCTACAAGGTCAACATACTCGTGCTTAGTTTCTTCTGTAACCCTAATATTTCTTCCTCCCGGTTTGAGCTCATAATCAGTAACCTTTTCAAGAAGAGGATGAAAAACAAAAAAGGAAAACACAAACCAAACAACACAACAAACAAAACATTAGTCAAACCCATGAACTCAAAAATATAATGAAAGTTAAATAAGAATCAATTGACATTTAAGCAAGACTAAACAACTAAACAAAAAAACAAAGTGCTTTCAAAAATAAAGAAAAGAAATAATAAAACTCACATATCAATCAGAAGTTGACATTCAAATACCTGGTTTTTCTCATAAAGGATATGTTTTTCTTCATCCGCATCCATGCTAAACGTCAGGTCAGGTATATCACTCACATCATTCTGGGGGGGAAAAAAGGCATAAAGAGAAACAAAAACTTAATAAAGTCCTAATCCATGCAGAAAAACCAGCAGCAAAGAGAATTTCCGAATGACCGACGCATACATTCAATCAGTTAACAAGATATAAACCTAAAACCAAACCCAGCCCCATCCAACTCTGAAAGATTTTATAAAAAAAATCAGATTGTGCTCAAAATCTCACTAACCTCCAGCATCCACTTCAAATTCTTGTAGTAATCAGGATCCACAGCCTCTATATCATGGTAAGTCACCTTTACACCAAGTATGTGCTTGTAGAAGGATCGAGTGAAATAAACATCCAAAAGTTGCCCATCAAAAAGTGCCTTTGCAACCTGAATAAAATCACACCAGAAAAAAATTAAAGAGAAATCTTACAGAGACACGGAAAGATCATAAACCAAGTCTCAAAAACTCATCCAATGGTCCAGAAGAATTACCACACGGCCCACAAATTTAAAGTAAGAAAGATGTTCCGTCTGGTAGACAGAATTAGGGTTTGGCTGGAAAGTTGCATTGTTTCCTACAGTGGTGAAAAGCAATGCGCCCTTGTCAAAGATAACCCGTGAAAGTAATTGATACCACTCTCGTGTCAGACCGCCAGCATCAATACCCTCTTCCCCTTGGAATTGAACATTCAATCGTCCCTTCATGTCCTGATTAGGCCGCATGCGCAACTGATTGTAAGAGTCCTCCAAAACATAAGCCCGGCGAACACTTATTCTCAGTGGACCAGAGAGATGTTGCTCATGTTGTTGCCTAATTCTTGACCGGAAATATGCTCTCTTGTTGTCAAAATCAATTAGCCTTGGTGCCTCCAGCATCATAGTAAGGGATTTCTCCAACAAACCTGGATTCTGTCTGATAAAGGCATTCAAAAGCCGGCGATGCTTCTCAGCGAACCTTGTAAATGTGACAGCACCATCAAGTTTTCTCTGAGAATCCCCACAACTGTGGCACTTAGCAGTTGAAGGATCTGAGTTTCCAGCAGATTCTTTGACTTCTCTTGCAGTCACATTCGCATTATCTTGCTGCGTAACAGAGAGGTTTGCTTGTAGCTTTTCACACAAAACAAAAAATGCCTCCATAAAAGGCAGGAGTCTCTGGGTTCCAGGAGGGAGAGGAGACGAAGAAGAAGAACCCTGTACATGGTCCCCAATATTTATAGTAGACATGGTTGGACAGAAAGAGCTCTGACCCAGATGTGTTTCAGTCGCACTTATACAGTTGCTCAATTCTTGCCACAATGGCCCAAGGGCAACATTTAGCTTCCACATGGTGGCACGCTCCTCCTGCTCCGCATCATTCTCCAGTCCTGAATTCTCACTAGCCCTAGGTGAGGTAAGTGAGCAAAGTGCTTGTAATACACGTAAGATTGCTGGCCCAGCCATAGACCCAGCACTCAAACCCAACATCTGTGTATTTCGGAGGGTGACAAGCTCCCCAACAGCTGATGCACTCAACCCATGAGCTAGTTCTGAAAGCTCTGAGACAAAAAAAATTCGATGGGCAGCTGCAACTGAAGCCAACTTCTTCAGGACCTCACCAGCAAGCATATAAACTTTATCTGAAAGCCTAATCAAGTAAACAAACGAGATTAGATGCTCATTTACAACATACTTCACATAGCAGCACAAAGGAGAGCAGGCTGGTATAATATGCATGTAAAGGAAATGCACGTAACAAATTAAGGAGCAACTACTCAAATAAAGCACAACAGTCAAAAGCTAAACAATAGCGCACACATTGCAAATAAGAATTAGAGAACTAATAATACCCCTCACGACCAAGAAGGCTGCAAAGGTTGTGCAGATCAGATTCTGGAAGCTTCAAGAAAATATTATAAGTATCTGTACTACTCTTTCCATCTGAAGTTGATGATTCACCACTAATAGGCTTATCCCCATGATCAGATTCTTGTTCCAAAGCAGGACCCTTTTGACCATCTCCTGAAGCTTCATTTATGGCTAGATTTTGAGAATTCCCATCTACCCTTTCAGATTGAGAACGACCCTCTAATTTTGAAGCTGAGGTATAAACAACAACCTGAAGCAGGCCCATGACCTGTAGCACAAAAACAAACCATAAGATTGAACTGAATTTTTAAAATATTGGATAGATAGCAAGGTATGATTTTAAAATTAAATAATCAAATTATGACTCCAGGTTACACCAAGAAATATGGCAAGCAAGACGCAAGTCATCTACCATATGCCATCTTAATTATTTAGAAACTTTTAATAAGAGCCAAATAGTTAAGGAGCAGGTACGGGGTATGGTCCATAATGGGTGATGAGTTAGACATTTTAAACAATTGAATTACACTCAAACACATTGAATCTTAAATTTAGATAATCTCTCAGGTACAGTTGAGGTAGTATGGAGGCGGATACCAAACAAGAGACTTAACCCTTATATTGTACAGACAAAATTAACAAACAACATTCTGCTTGGGGTCATTCAAAAACTGGTTCATGATAAATTAAAAAAGGTTGTACCTGCTCAAGATGAGCAGTGCCATGTAAAAAATGAGGCCGGTTCAGGAGTTTTAGGAACAATATCAGGGGAACATTCACGTCCTGGGTGTTTCCAGAAATTTTTGATGAATATCCTCCCTCTCCCATTTTCTCCTTGCCTTTATCCTTCTTGGTTTCCATATGGATAGAACTTAATGGTTCAGGAACGCCTGAGAAGTCAAAGTAGAACAACATATTTGCCACAGCAGAATGATTTGTAGCCAAATACGTCAATATCTCAAGAATTCGACGCAACACCAAGGGAGGAAGACCTGTTGAAAATGAAAATAGAACATATAAATTCATAGTTCAAAAATAAAAAATCATGTAGATAATTATTGCTGCATCAGATGATTACCATCCAACAACTGTGATCGACCATAAACAACATTTGAATTGCAACCGTAAAGCCTTTGGGAATTAATAGTTGCTAGTCCACTGACTGAGCCTTCGGCCTCAGGTCTGATCATATTGAGCAAAAGATGAACTAAGATTGCTCTTGTAACACTATTGGTGCACAAGTTTAACAAGAGCCTCTGCAAGAGTCCTTTACCAAGGGGCTAAACACACAAACCAAAACAAATCCACCATGTTAGCAGAATATAATTCAAATAAATGATTTTATGTGTGAATGCATGTCTGCACGTTACCAGTTTGGCAGCTAAGTACTTCCAAAAAAAATCTAGCTAGCAAGTGTGATACTCCAATTCCCATAATTAGAATATGGATTTACCTGGGCTAGTCGTAGAAGCCTAATTAAGGCTTTCAAAGCATTAGCATCCAGAAGCGGCTCTCCTTCAATTTCCTTAACCTTCAAGCTGTCCGCAAGAGCAGAAACTGCCCTCCGACCAATTGTGACTCCAACACCCCTGTCGATTACTGTCTGCCGGTCAAAACCCAATCCATTTCTCCGATTATTTATCCTGTGGCTGCTTCCAAAAAGACTGCGAGCCTGATAATGACTCATTGCTCGATCTCTTAGCATTTGGGCTTCTGCAAGTAATGGAGAAGGCAATGCAGACAGAACAGCTTCTGAAGAAGTTAAAAGTACCTGGATAAACGGAAAATACAGGATTACTACATATTAAGACAAACTATCACCACGATCAAGGTCATGAAAAGAGGCAGTTCCAGATGGAAACCTCTTCGCGTAAATCAGCAGGAAAAGTAGCAATTATCGAAGCATTGTCCATGTCAACTGGTTGTCCCTCAGCCTGCTGTGCAACCCTTTGTGCTCTTTGTTGAGCCAAAACTTCTGCTTGGATATCTGGAGGAAGGGCAGCTAAAACTCAGGATCAATGTCATCCACAGAAGGTGGTGCATAAGATGGAGGTTGAACAGGCTGAGCTTGCTGTGATGCAAGAACTTCAGCCCTCAAATCTTCAGGCAGAGCCTCCAGGAAGGTCGGATCAATTGCATTAGCACCAGGAGCCTCATTATTCAAACTAACTGGTTCAGCCTGATTAGCTTCGGGAGCAACCAATGTGTTTTGACTTGACGGCTCATCTGTAACATTTTCAAGAGCAGGCATGGGATGGCCCGTTTGATTTACTTCATCAATGCAATTCATATCAACATCAACATTTGTTGGCACCGAAGAAGTATGAGAATCACCTGGATTAGGTGCTTCGAAGCCGAAACTTGCCGACACATTACCAACCTGGACCTCTGTTCTTGAGGATCCATCACAACCCACGGCCTCCACTGTAACATCATGTACATTAGAAGGAACTTCAGAACCCCCTTCACATTGCAAATCAGCACTGACTAACTCTGGAACTGACCCGAGTTGCTCACCAGCAGCACCATTCCCATCACCAGTGTCCATGCTATCATTTGGTGTACTGTTCAGTGAAGGTGGCTGAATTGACATTGGTTCAGGTACCTCGGAACCAACAGATTCTGGATTGACTTGTTCTTGGCAGGGAACGCTCTCAGAACTTGAGATAATTTGATGTGTTGTTTCACCACCTCTGTCTTGATGTTGATCTTCATTTTGTTGATGGCTGCTGTCATCATTCTCTGCTGCTACTTGACTATCATTTAAAGGAGGGTGATCTGGCTGTTTCTCCTGCACTCCGGAGTTCTGGGACTGTCGTTCAGCAGGGATATCAGCAGGAGCAATACTTCGTAATTCAGATATAAACTGTTCCTCCACTGCCTGTGCAATAGCAGCTGCTTGAGGACCTGCTTGAGGCTGGCCATCATCAGTCCATCGACCATCACCTGGTGCTCTTCGTCCTGATAACTGCAATGAGTCCATACCTACAGAATAATCAGTCAAAGGTGGCGGTGCTGCACCACCCAAACGGTCACCAAAAAGATTGCTTGGTACGTGATCATATGGAAGAACAGGAGCATCAAACATGTAGAAATGAGCTACATCAAAGCTCCCTGATGACAGGGCTTCTAAATCCCGGGATGAATTTCCACCTGCTGACCACATTGAGACCAAATCCCCAGACTGGGAAGGTCTTAAAAGCAGAGGATGTTGAAAGCCATTTGCTTCTGTAACAGTTCGCTCAAAGGAAGACCTACTCGTCTGACGGCGGCGATCAAAACCTAACGGCCTTCGTAGACCAAACAGGTCATCCACGTTAACCCCTTCAAAAGGTTCAGCAGCAACATCAATGAGACCACTTGCAGCTCCAGGCTGTCCAAGTACCTGCAAATGATCAAGCCCATCAAGGGCTTCCCTCCATCTCACCTCTATGACACGATTCTCATGAAAATCGTCATCGTCTTCATCAATCATCTCATCATTGTAATCATCTCCCAAGCCAGTATCATCATGGTCTTCCACATCAGTATCAGCAAGAGACATCATACCACCACCATCTTCTGCTATATCCTCATCCTCATCCTCTCCCTCATCATCATCCTCATCATCCTCACCATCATCACCCATGTCATCATCTTCATCACCCATATCATCATCTGCCCTATTCTCAACACGGAAAGTCATCTCAATTTGATCAGTGTTGTGTAATACATTACCATCCATCTCTTCACGCATAAAATCCATCCCAAGCTCCATAGGTGGATTAGAAGCTAGTGGTCCTTCAACATCTATTCTCATGTCCTGTTCCACCAACTGGTTTGGATTTGAATCAGAATTACCTTCACTTTGAGAAGCTCCTTGACCCACCTGTTCGGTCTGTACGGCATCTGTCGCATCCTGCTCATTGCTTATATTCTGATTATGCCCCACAGTATTATCCCCTGATGCGGCAGTTACCTGATCATCAGATCTTCCATTCAACCCTGTGGATTTTTTCTTGTTCGTCTCATCAGATTTAAAATATTGCTCACTAGCATTAGCAGCCCTTGTTAGACTTTCTAAAGCCTTGAGTATCAAATTCACAGTTTTGGGAGCATCAGGATGGTCCAAATCAATCACACGAAGGATACCAGTCAGACACTGAATCATTCCCCCATCTATCATGCTTTTCGCTATGTCTGGTGAAAACCCGGAACCAGGTAAGTTGCTGGATGATGAGTTTTTTGACAAAATAGAATACACCAAATCAACAAAAGCATAAACCCTTTTATCCGGCAATAAGATGCTCTTAGTGGAACTAGAATCCAAGTTAGAAAATGAGGATAAAGCTTTAACAAGTTCATTAATTACTCGTCTGCGCCCTTCACTGGAACGACCACACAGAACTACCAGAAACCAAGAAGCTTTTTCAGACAACTTGTCTCTCCATTCATCAGGTCCAGCAGATTTATCTATGGTGAGCGGAAGCAACCGATGAATTACGTGGTGAAGTATACCATTAAGTCCAGGACCATCCAGTTGATTAGATCCCCGCAAATGAGTCATTTCCAAATCCCGTTTAAGTATAACCCCAACGGCATGTACATACATCAGAAGAATATCACTCAGTAACTTGAGAACAAAGGTCACCTTGGCCAACCCTGCAGATCTTTCAGATTCAGACTCCAATTTCCTTGTCTCATCAACCTTTGATTTACCCTTTACCTTTGTGGCAGGCTCATCAACCTCCATAGCAGATAGGTTATTCACACAGTCCTCCTGGCTCTTTGGGAAATGGTATTTCAAGACTATTTCAAGAAGCTGATCTATCACTTGAGTGAGATTGGCAGGGATCTTTTTGTGATTTTTTGAGCATTTACCTGATCCATCATGTAGCTTATTTTCAGGAATCCGTACACATTCGTTGGAAGATAATCCAGCCTCAACAGCTGATACTTTAGATTTTTCCTTTTCCTTCTCTTTTTCCTTCAGTAACACAACGAAGGTCCTACCTCCTGATGTCTCCAACTGACAAACTGCAGCAGCAGCTTTCATAAAAACCACAGGATCTCTTGAGATCACAGGTGCCATTGATGTCAAAAATGTCCTTGAAGAAGTACGCCCACCATGCCTGTTGCCACTCAGGGCTTGACGAATCTCCAATTCCATCGCTGTTTGAAGTGTTTGCGGATCTTCAAGGAGATGGCGAACTATAGCAGATGCAACAGTGTCATATCCAGGGAAAAAACAACTTCTTGGAAGGCCAAAAAGAGCTGCCAAGCCTCCATTTTCAAGGAACTGTAAAGATAGAGAATGAGTTTTCGTCAAGCGAGCACATAACTGTAAAACAGCTTGCATGATCATAGCCGGGACATGCTGCTTTATCAAGTCACAAGCAACTGCTAGCACATTATCACATTCTTCCATGGTCAAATAACCAGTAGATTTCCCCAATATTTTCTCAAATGCCGTGGCAGAATCTTTTTCATGGGTATCTGTAGCCTGTTTTTTCTCTGTATCTGATGCAGGGATTGACAAGGACGCATGCTCTCCAGATTCAGGCAGAGACCCTGTCTGAGTATCTTCAACGTTTTCAGAAATTTTGGGCCTTGATTGCAACATGTTATCCAAGATAAGCAGTAGAGCACTGATACATTTTGGGACAATAAGCTCATTGCCCGACTCATCTTTGACCTTAAAGTTCATCAAGATATCTATTGCAGCAGACACAATACCATGTTGTGCAGCAGTTTCCCTTGTGCTTCCATCCTCAGAAAGAAGCAATGCTATAACATGTGATACCATACTCAATGCACTGGTATCCTTAGAAAAATCTAATGGACAGTTCTTTAGCTGCTGAATTAGATAAGATACAACTCTTGGTCGGTCTTCACCTTTGTTCCGATTGCCAAGTGTCACAAGCAAATCTGTCAATGGGAATGCCATGGTATCACTACTCTGAAACAACTTAACCGACGCCGCAAGGATATCGTCAACAGGGGGAGCTTTCACACAACCCTCTTCTGCCAGCACATCCACAGACTTGTCAACACTATCAGCTTTAGATGCGTCTGATGAATTTCCTAGTGAAAGAGCAAGTGCCCGAGCCAGTTCATCATCCTCCTGCACAGGATCCTCGGGATGACTAAAGAGCCACTCCATGGCCATTTCAACGCTATTTGTTTCCACCCGCCTAAGCGCATCCTCTGCTCTGGCCCTTGAAAAACCCATCTCAACAATGGTAGTAATAGTACTTTCATCAAGTGGTGGTGGCATGAATCGTTGGTTTGTACTTCCGGAAATGCCACTGCGATTCTGCTTCACGTCTCCAACACCAGAATATACATGCATAACAAGCGAGACAATAGAAGCAATGAAACCTGGACTACAATTTGGAAACATGGGGTGGTTCCAGACAGGAAGTATCACATCAAGAACTTGAGATTGAAGCATACGAACAAAAACTTCAGGGTCCCTTGGCACAGGAAAAAGCCCAATTGACAGACCAACTGCAACTGGCTGAACAAGCAACTGCGCCTGGGATGCAGAGGTTGTCGACAAGAGTAAAGAAGAATTAACAAAATACTCGAGCACACGGCAATAGCTCTGTAAAGTATCAAGCAGCCATGGACTGTGGGACAGTTTACTTCCTTCAGCTGTCTTTTCATGATCAATACCTGATGTTGGCACACAGTATGGTAGGGTCCATAACAACTGACTAGTAGCTTCAAATGTCGTAAGCAGCTCCTTAAAGGTACCATGGACATAGAAATTATTCACTGTTGTGGTATAACAAGTACGCCGCCTGCTGTCAAATGTAAGTGACACCATATCATCCACAACTTTTCCCAGATATCGACACTTGACTGAAAGTGAAGTATCAAGACCAGCTGATGTAGAATGCCCAGAGAAACTAAGAGACTCAAGAAACACTTTAGCTAGGGCAGTTCCAAGAGTCTTTGAAGCCAAAGTCAATGACCCTGAGTCAACTCTACGCCGATTTGGTGATGTGAACCCCTTGACAAGAGCCGTGAAGAAGGAGCGTAGTGTGGAAGCCAGCTTGTTGAGAATTTCCATCACAATAACATCAGGACTTTTCTTTTTTAAATCCTGGGAAGTAGATGTCTCCGATACTGTTGATGAAGATTCAGAATCAACATTTAAAGCCTCCAAATGACGGCCTGTCCTTCCACCCCTTATGCGTGTAAACCCATGTCGACTACGACGGTGCAAACCTTCACCAGAACGAACAACTGAAAGAAACTCGCGTTCTCCGCCCCACAAGGGCTGATTCCTAATAGAAACTGGATTCATATATCTCACCATTGGAATATTTGCATCATCATCACTCTCTCTTCCAGATGCATTAGACGGAGCTGCCTCAGCACTCTCTGGTTCTTGTTCAGCACTGATCTTCTCATCTGACTTGACATCGTTACACAGAGATATCTGCCAAACGATTTCTCTGTATGTACTCCCAAGATCTTTCAATACATCAGCATCTGCTGCACCCAGTTCAGACACCACAGTAGTCGTCCCTTTCAACAGAACATTAGACAGAGACAGAATACCTTCAAGACTGGAAAGATGTTTCAAAACTTTAGTTTGCTTTGCAGATTCCACCACAGCAAGTTGAGCCCCTCCAACTGAAACTAAGAGTTCATTTGTTGATTTCAGATGCTCTCTCAAGAATGAACACACTGCCCGAGCCAAAGAAGCAGAATGTTGTGGTGAGAAGTTCTTAAATGCAACAGAAATACTCTGGCCAACTGAAACAGAAAGAGGCATTAAAGGCAAGGTAAATAACTGCAGGACAGCTTCAACTCCTTTCTTCTCCACAAATATACGGCATGTGTCACCATTCTGAAGTATTGTTTCAAGAAGACGTGCAGCATTGCTGACACAATCAGGAAGGAATAATTCAACATTCCCTGTTAAAGAATCAGAGGATGGTTCGGCAGTCTGCTCTGAACTATCCATTTTGGATGATTCCCCTCCATCAGACAGGACCAAGTTCCTCTCTTCTCCATCAGTTTCCATTGGAACAGGAGTAGAAGAGCACAAAGGATCAGTTGAGATGTACGAAGCGTCAACCCCATGTCCAATTTTTGAAATTCCATTTAAGATCTCAATCAGCATATCCACTCCAGGCCCACGCAATGAAGAAGCATGGCGCATTAATTCATCCAATCCACTAGATAAGGAGCTGGGTGTATCACTGGTAAGGGCACGCAGATAGGTTCTTGAAGTAAATATCTTCACAAAGCACCTCATAGCATTTCGCTCTTTCACAGCCTCAAGCCCATTATTAGTATTTATGCAAAGGGCATCTAGACACTGTGGTATGCACGTAATGGCTTCAGCAGAGCAAAGAACACCATCCATTATAGCATCCAAGAAAGCAGAAGGAAGGCCTGCTGCATCTAAGACCGGAAAACAGGTGGGATCTTTGTGAATTAAATCACTCATGACTGTGGCTGCAAGTGAAAACACCCCACCACCAAAATCTTTTGCCCTTTTAAATATTATGCATAAGCATTGTGGCAATAGACTCTCCTCTGAGCCATAAACACGGGCAGTATTCCCTGGGGCATAAGTTCCAAGGGATATAGCACGCAGTAAAGCTTTCATCAGCAAACGTCGGTGATAGGAAACTAGTGGTTCTGAATACAAAGGCTGCATGTTGTCTAGCTCTGTGGAAGTCCCTGCAACTAATTGAGCACTCCTCCCAATGATCTCAGAATCTTCATCTTGTTGCTTTGAGCCATTTTCTACATGAGACACTTCCACATGAAGGCGAGAGATGGTATCGTCTAAACCACCCAAATCCCGAAACAATGCAGCAGCTGGATTACTGTAATCCATAAAAGCTTCTAAAATATGCACAGATGTGCTGACCAGATGAAGGTGCTGTGGGTTTGTATCTTTAAGCAAAGGCAGAAGGGTGGGGATAAAACCAGCTTCACGCATGGCTGAACAACCTGATGATGATGAAACCAAAACTGTGACAAGAGATAAAAGAGCCTCAGCAAAAACAACAGACCACTTTGATGTATCACTGATGACAGAATCAATGGCCTTCTGCATGAGACTGGATAGGATTCCACGTTGCCCACCCGACGTGACAGCAGTCAAAACAGTAGGCTGTCGGGACCGATCTTGACATAGAGCAACCAATGAAAGAAGACATAGAATTCGAATTTTCTCAAGAACCACATCTTCAAAGCTCAACAACGACACTAATTCATTGACAAACTCAGGTTCAGTGTTGAAGAAAGAAACAAGGTCGTCAGCATCACTATTTGCTTGAACAAGAACTATGAAGGCATATAAGCGAATGCATGCATACTGCTGGCGGGTAGCTAAAGAACCAAAAGCCCTTGCAAACCGCAATCTTGTCAATAAAGAAAATCTTAAACTAGAGGGTACATTGTACTCGGCAATTAATTTACTCAAAAGCTCAAGATCTGCCTCTGGATGAGTGTTGATGTTAGGTAAATGAATGATTTGTAAACCTTGGGGGGCAGGGATGTCATCTGTTGAATCATTCGATGCATAGAACTCAAAATGAAGGGTGCAACCTAACTCATAAGCAATAGGGCCACAACCATTCTGTATTGCACAAGCAATTAATCCAAGACCCTCTTCTTTTCCCCCCCAACCTTGTGCAAGAGCGAATAACTTTGAATTTAGTGCAGCATCTCTAATGGAATACTTTCCAACTGTTTTCTTTAAAAAAGCAGCTAAAGTCTGCAGGCAAGCCTCAACCACATCCGCATCAGTGCAAGCAAGCAGAGACGAAAGATGCTGCTGCAATAACATATAGAAACAAAGATGACATAAAACTAATGAAAGGGCAAAAGAAGAAAGAAATTAAAACTAATTGAATTGGCTAAAGAAAAGATGAAGGAATAACGCAATGAAATGCAAGATGATCAATCATCATGACTCAACTCAATAAGCCTTCACCTCATATATAAAAGGTGGGCAGATGTTTGTCTTTAGTAACCCCAGAAAGCAATAATGGTATAATAATATGTATAAGTTATAAAATTTCTAAAGCAGACTAACTAATCCTAAACAACTGAAAATTACTCAACAATAACTGAGAAGGTGAGTGGTGAAATTTTTACCTCGTAAGAACTATAGAAGTGCTTATTTGTGCAGTTCTCCAAAATTATCCTTATGACACGGAGAACTTGAAGAACAGCTTCTCTTGGAAAAGGAGGATCAGAGTCTAGAAAATTATCCTCAACCTGCAAATCCTTCCTGGATTTTATGTGCTTCTCAAAAAATGAATCGAAATGGTTGAAAAGATCAACCCAATGATGGAAATCTCCCTGCACCCAAAATAAAAGCACATAAGTCAAACTGCATATAAATAACCGTATCAATGTAACAGGTAAAGGTTATAAAAACCACCTTATCAAACTCCCAGACAAAACCTTTCAGAGGTCCCTCTATATTCTCAAGTGGAACAGCAGTGACACTATTGATGAAGGATCTAATTTTTGGAGGCTGAGAAAAAACATGGCCAAACAAAAAGTAATAATAATTGTCAGTACTTGCAGAATCGCCAAATTCCTGTATATGAAATTAGTACCCAACCAGCATATACACATAAAATACCAGAAATGGATGAATCATTTGTAAACAATAAGTTCTCCAAAGATAATGAGGAAGGGACATACAATGTAGTGCAAACAGTGAGAAATGCACATAAAACATAGTGCAAACAGTGAGAAAGGCACATACAAGGTAGTGCAAACAAGACTGTATCCTAGAGATACTTTGTTTTACCACACATTAGCCCCTCTTACTTTGGTAACAGTGTCCAATTCTAAGTACAGAAAATAAACAACATTGAACCTAGTGTCAGAAATTGAGGCAGTGGAAAAAGTTTCCCGAAGGGCACAAGTTATGGTGTTAATGGTGCCACACTGTGTGGTGCCTCTAAAGAAACGATTGGGATGACTGGATCAACCTTAATGACCCTCAGCATGAAATGGTTAAGTTCACTCATATTGCCCCCAACAAATGATAAGCGTAACAAAGTTGAATCACTGAAAATCTTCAGAGCGCCATATTCAATTAGATGCTTATAGTGAAAGTTATGATCATTCACACACTCACCATTTCTATCTAACTCTTTCAGGTAAGCACAGTGACTCAACTCCCTAAGTAAAATTTTATCGTGCGTAACATAAATGTACTGAATATTTTACGTTCTTGTACTCCAAATTGTATAAACAATTTAATAAGAGAAAGAAAAAAATTCCTATCTTTTTAAGTTGTATCTATACCTATTTAAAAACCAAAGAAAACATAGCAAATTGATGCCCAAAACCAGCCAAATAAGCAGTTGCATAAGAGTTCCACTCACTAAGATAGCATCATAACTTAAACAACTAAGAGAAATAAATCAAAATAAATGGGAAAAAAAACATAACCCAAAACCATCGACTTATCAAAATTAAAATATAGAGAAAACCATTACTTTATTCATGTACATATATAACATGTGCAAGTATGTAGAAAACAATGAAAATTGGTTCCATTGATAGAAATATACTGACCACTTCAACCGCCCTCCTCCTCTTTAACTTCATATTGGAACTGAAAGCATTGCACGAATCAAAACCTCTTTGAAATAAAAGCCGATCAATCCCCAAAAATCCAAGAATTGATCGACGAGCAGAGACTGAATTGGGGAAACGAAAATTCTGAGGCAACTATTAAGTGTATAGGAAATTGAACTGAGTAAGGTTCGGTTCAGGCAATTTCACGATGATCGGATCGTCAAACTTTGATTTTTCTAGAGTAATCAGATGAAATTTCAGCTTTTCTGCGATCAAGATTAGGGTTTTGATGAGATCGCACAGAGAGAGAAAAAGAAGCAGAGAATTGGAGAAGAAATAAATAACTGAGAAGAAGCTAAGAGTGTCGTATATATATGAGGGAAGAGAAAATTACAGGAAAACGGGAAAATAAAAGAGACACAGAGAGAGATAATGGGTGGGGATAAATAAAAAAACATAATAAACTTTTTTTTCTGTTGGATAAAATATATAATTAAATTGTAACCAAAAAGAAAAAATATAATTTAATATTTTTTTGTTGGAATGTCCTATATGATTAAATACTAAAGTTTCTAAATATTAACCGGCGAAATGAATTAAGCTATATAATATAAATTTACATAGTAGAAGTCCAGAAAAGTATGTATCCGAAATTGCTCCTTCAAACCAAGTGTCCCTTAAATTCAAGCCCAAAAAAAAATTGTTGGTTAAATGGAGAATGGCCTCTAGCTTCAAAAAGATTGATTCTTTATAAGGTTTTATACATGTGTTACAGTTTATGATGTAATATAAATATTCATCTGTGTATTCACGATAATAGTTTGAGTCTCGTTGTTACGTCTATACATTAATAATACTCTATGGCACGGAAACATTATTAGTGAAGCTTTATGTCATATGAACTGCACAAAATTTTGAGTCTAGTTATGGTGGCAATTCACTAAAACCCATAATTACAACAAGAGTTCAATTATTAATGTATGAGCATTGACAACGAGGTCTGGCTTAGTAGAAAAAAACACTGACATGCATACATGTGGTCTAAGATTCGAAACCGCCTTATGAATCTTGCAACAATTGATTTATTTATTGTAACTGGCTTGGTAGAGTGGCCTAAAAATATAGATGCTGCTGCCAATAAAGTTTGCATTATCGAATTGAAAGCACCGTGTGCATGTTTTGTTTTGGCCTTTTTGTGACTTTCTTAATTGTGAAGTAAAGAGTGTGGACAGTTGACAAACTTTTTTCCAAGACCAATAAATAAAAAAACCCAATTAAGACTTTAATAGTGGTGACATTTGGAGGGCATGAGATTTTTTTAATTTTATTTTATATAATAATTATGTGTTTTCAGCTTGACAATATCAAATATCTGAAATGTTTTTTTTGTTTTTTTGTTTTTTTGTTTGGAGTTTGGAAGAATCTTGAAATCCCACTATCTATGCCTAGTTGTGAATTAGATGTGCCTAACTTAACCAAAAAGAAATCATATTTACCAATTAAAAAATGCATAACTTTATAAACCAAACCACAAGTTTCTTGATACTTTGAGGAAACATATTCCTAAAACATCTTTTCCTCTTCATCACCAAAATGAAAAAAGTGAAAAGGAGAAAAGGAGTAGGCAATTAAAGTCGGTTATTCCTTTCGTGGGGTCCAATTCAATTAGCCTCAAAAACCTTCAACTTGGATAGCCTCTTCTTGTACTTTTACGCTTCTACCCCTAATCTTATAAAACAGGCCCAAACATGACTCCTGCACAAGTAACGTAGCCCAATAAAAACCGAGGCCCAATTTCGTAAAAGTAAAGTGTTCCTCATAATTTATTTATTATTCTTTTAATTGATAAAAGAAAGGGAGCTTTCATTTTAAAACACTATATAGTTTACCAATTCGGAAAATATGAATACAATTTCACCTAATTAGCATAAGGCCAAAGACCAAAAAATTTCATTTCAACACTGATTCACACAAAAACAAAAAACTGCAACAAAAATACAATGTAGATATCAATGATGTAAACAAAAACAAAAAAATTGCAAACAAAAAAAACTGCAAACAAAAACTAATTTAGTAGAAACAAAAATTGCACTGCAAAACCATGATGAAAGCACTAAAATGGAAACGGAAACTTTAATGAAAGAAAGTGAGAGGATTTTATTCATATTTTTTCCGTTCCGTATTTTACTAACTATGAAAGAATGTGAAAGGCTAAGATTATTTCTTACTTGTTGTAATAAAAATGCAAGATGGTGATTTTGCAATCTCTTTGCCAACCAAAACAACAATTTCAAACAAAGATTTATGGGTATAGTAGTAAGCGATGTGGTAGTATTTTTCATGTAAAGTGTTGTTTGAAATGTGAAGCAATTACCAAGAATACTCCAACTTAGCATGCAATTTTTTATAACAAATAATGTATGCAGTAACATAAGTTAGTATCTCTTGAGAGAACGAGGTAGACTAAAAGAAAAAATTCCCACAAAAAAAGAAGAAAAAAAAATTGAACTCTCAAATTGATTTAATGTGAAATTTCTCTCTCTTAAATATGTAATTTGGAGATGTTGAAACTAACAAATTAATATCTATAAAGTATAAACTAATACAACTAGAAGGGTCATTTTCTTTTAATTGTTTTTTAATAAATAGTATAGCCGTGCGGCTATACGCCTATTAACCCTAAACCCTTAAACAGCATAGTCATGCGGCTATACTACGGTTTTTTATTATTAAAATAAATAGTATAGCCGACCGGCTATACTTGGGTTTTTTATTTATAAAAATAGTATAGCCGCGCGGCTATACTATTTTTGACACGTGGCAAAGCACTGCTAGGCGCAGGTGGTGGTCTTTTTATTATAAATAGTATAGCCGCCCGGCTATACTATTTTTGACACGTGACTAAATGGGCGCTGGGCGCCAGGCGAGTCCCTTTTTGTCTTTTTATAAAAGTATAGCCGCTCGGCTATACTCGGATTGTTTTAACGGTTTTATGAGAAGAGTATAGCCGGTCGGCGATACTACCTTTTTATTATTTTTAAAAGAGTATAGCCGATCGGCTATACAGGGGATATTTTTTTAAAAAGAGTATAGCCGCCGGGCTTTACGGGGGTCTTTTTTTTATAAATGTATAGCCGACCGGCTATACTCTTTTTTTGTTAATTGTTTTTCCCCATTTTTTTATTTTTTATTTCAACAAATTAAGTTTTATCCAATTGCCTTACCTAGGGCTCATGGGCCTACGGGGGCCCGCCCGGCCCATTGAAAAAAAGCCCGGCCCGGCCCGTTATGGGCTTTGAGAGGGCCCGGCCCGCTTGGGCTTGGGCCGGGCTTGGGCTTGGGTGTTTGAAGCCCGGCCCGGCCCATAGGCCCGGCCCGATTAAGCCCATGAAAGCCCGGCCCGGCCCGCCCACAAAAGCCCGGCCCGTTAGGCCCGCATACATATATAATTATGTATAAATAAAGGTTTAGGATTAGGATTAAATCACTTGAATGACAAATCCCCCTCTTTAATTTTTTTGTGTGTGTTACTTGTTATAAAAATTGTGTTTGTTTCCATTGAATTCTACTTATTCCTAGTTTATAATTGGATGATTAGCACATTAATTTGTGTCATTTATTAATACAACAATTATATATATATAATAAGACAAACAACATATCATATCACCAAACATAATCATACCACCAAATATAATCATACTTTTCTTTAACACATCACCAAACATTTGCATATTTATTCATACCATCTTCATAATTTTTTTTTTTTTTTTTTACACTTATTATTTTTTAGGCCCATTTCAGCCCGGCCCGTTGGGCTTAGCCCGGCCCGACCCGATGGGCTTTTTCAAGCCCGACTCATGAGATGGGCTTGGGCTTTGAATTTTCTAAAAAAGCCCGGCCCGATATTTTCTCTCTCCTCTTTAAAGCCCGGCCCGGCCCGGCCCAAGCCCATGAAATTTGGGCCGGGCTCCTTACCGTTACAACAGGGGGAGGGAGAGGGAGTTGAGAGACATAGATCACAACACCATGGCACACGTGCTCTCTCTCCGTGTGCTTCTCTCTGCGGAGACCAACAGAAGTTCTTTTTCTTCTAAGTCCCTGAAGTTGGATAAGAGAACAAAGACATCCATTTCTGCTCCTAGGAAAGGTGAAATTTTCTGTTCATTTCCATAGAAAATGCTGAGAAAAGAAGAAAAGTATGGATTATGATTTGAGACTCTTGGTAGAAGACAGAGCCTACATTTGCTAGCTTAGTGTGGCGTTCAAAAGTTCTCGTCTTTATTGTTAACTTAGTGGAAACTAGTTTGGGAGTGTGAATTTGGTTCCAAATTGATGCTACAGTGAGTTCTTGATGCTGTCACTAAAAAGTGTGTTACTTTATAGGTAATTTGAATCCCTCACACAAAACCCAGAAGGTGAATTTGGAGATTTCTACTCACAGAGCTGGTAATTTTGCACCTCTATGTCTGTGTGTGTGTGTGTGTGTGTGTGTGTGAATGTTTAATGAGTTTTGGATTATGAGGTTTCCTTTATATGCATTTTTTGCTGATTTGCTTAGTGGTTGGTTTAACCGTGCTTATATTTGTACACAAGAGGATGACATGCTCTGATCTTTTTTTTAATGTTAATTCCTTAATGCGGATTTGTTTTTGCTTTTGCTCAGTTTCTGCAGTGAGATTGATGAGAATAGAGATGGGAGGTGCTTTTGCTGATCTTCTCAATGAGAAAGGCAAGGGTTCTGGTGCAAATGAGATGGGATATGTAGGAAGAACTCTTGGGTTTCGCACACGGGATTTAGAGGATCGTGATCTTAGATTGGTTATCTCTCTCTTCCTATTATCTAATTTGTGCACTTTATGTTTGTTTATTAGAATATCACTAGTAAAAGATTTCACTTCAGTATTTGGAACAGGTATAGCTGTGAGTGTGTGTAAGCCAAATATAGCCTGGGTGAAAGTGGGATATGGTTAATATTTTAATTTCTTGAAGTTATCATTATGATGGGACTGAAGCCATACTTGAATATTTCTATTTTTTCTTTTCTTTTGCCATTTTCTTTTAAATTCAACTGTATAGGTCACTGATATTGTTGGAGGTACAATCCGCTGGAAGAGATATCTTGATCATTTGATTAGTTCACTGTGTCATGATGCAAACACATTTACCAGGATGGAACCACTTCTTTTGCAGGTATTTCACACTCACATATTTATTACATGCACTTTCAAGTTTCAACTGTTTAGGTGTCTGGTGAGTGATATACAAATTACAACAATATGACCCATTCTTTTATGCAAGTAGCTAGAATCTTTTGCTCTTGTCTCACTGTGTTGGACGGAGTTCCATGGAATGTCTTTAATTTATGTAGATTTTTTTCTGTAGTTTAATGAGATGGACCTATTTTTTAATTGCATCGGTGGTGAGAACTCCAGTTATAGGATATGCAATTAATTATCTAGTTACTTTTAGAAATGTTGGCGATTGTGACTTTACTTTCCTGGTGACCTAGTAGCTAATTTTGGTGTTATCTACCTGTGTATTTAGATTCTCCGGATTGGTTTCTATGAGATTATTAAGCTGGATATGCCACCATATGCTGTTGTAGATGAGGTAATTTTATTTTCTCTTTTCAAATTCTCCTATTTTTCCTCAATCTATTTCGGCTGCTGGAGAGTTTTCCGGAAGCCTCAATTGTCATCTTGATCTTACCAATCTGATAAGGGAGAAATTCTGATTTTGGCTCAAAGATGAGATAGTATTCACCATGAATGGGGTTCAAATAGTTTGGTTGCTCCAAATTTTTGTCAAGTGGGGTTTGACATGTGGTCAATATTGGCTCTAGTGCTACTTGAGTCTTTTCCCCAGTTTATGTAACAACTTCTAAATGTTCTCTTTAACATTGTATGTAATTGTGTTAGTTTTCTAAATCCATAGCTGTTGTAAAAAACTGCAGAATGTGAGGCTTGCAAAAGTTGCCCTTAGACATGGTGCTGGCAACATGGTCAATGCAATTCTCCGGAAGCTTGTTCTTCATATGGTGAGGCATTATTTTAGTTTTATAGTATAATATAATCATGTAATTATTACATTGACATATTTATTTAATGTCTTCAAATTTGGGTTTTCAGGAAAATAGCTCTCTTCCTCTACCCAAATTGGAGGGTGATGATCGCACACAAGCACGTGCTCTTGCCACTCTGCACTCTCATCCAGTTGTAAGTTTATAATTGTAATGTTGTTCATACTTCTTTTGAATACTGGTAAAGGATAATCAGGTTCATGGGACCACCGTAGAGCTAGAAAATAGAAAGTAATCACCTACTGGTTTGAGGGATTATTGTCAATGATAGATATATTACCACAACAATTCACTCCAAAGCATTCAAAGCTGAAAAAAATTGCAGATCTCCATGAAACTGAACATTTAATTCTACCTCTGGTGGAATCAAAACTTGAGTAACAAATAGCTGGCCTTGATAGTTTTTTTCATCTTCACCCTTCCTTATTTTCAATACTTTCATTTTCCAGTGGATGGTAAGGCGGTGGACAAAGCATGTTGGACAAGAAGAAGCAATTAGATTAATGATGTGGAATAACAGCGATCCTCGTTTCAGCTTAAGGTTTCTAGTTTCTTTCCTTTCTATTTTCCTTCGAGGAACATGAATATCATGATTACCTTTTTCTGGTGCTAATGACAGGGCAAACAGTGGGAAAGGTGTTTCAAGAGCTGACCTTGTGACGAAGCTTGATGTGTTAAAGGTTCTTGATTATCCTTTTCAGTTTCTAGTTTGGTGATGTTGAAGGTTCTTTAAAATGGACCACCCCTCCTCTCTCTCTCTCTCTGAACACACAGAATAACACGCACGAACATATACGTTATTTATGCCTATCATATTATATTGGCCAAGCCTCTATCCCCAGATATGCTTGCTAATTTTCTTTTCTTGAACTTCAGGTTCCGCACGAGCTCTCTTTTTATTTGAATGATTTTGTCCGTATGAAAACAGGGTTGCAGGTATGAGTTAAATTTGCAGTTCGTTTCAGTAGGTAAATTTTTTTTCTACGGAGTACCATCCTATTCTGCTATATTTTCTACAGACAATACTTTGAGATGTTGTTTTGTATTTTCTTGTTTTGAAGAATAAGTTAAAGTGCAAGCATTTGTACAACTAGCTACTTTTGTTTTATTTTATTTACAATTTTAAAGTTTCTATGGGAAGCTCTGTACTTTTTGGAGAGCTACTAAAGGTCCTAACTACCTAAATTTTGCTGATTCAGATGGTCATACAAGCTGGTCTATTGAAAGAAGGTTTATGCTCAGTTCAGGATGAGAGTGCAGGTCAGTTTCCTCTTGATTTTAGTTAAAGCAAGATACTTGAGTAATTGGTAGATTGGTTTAACAATCAAATTGTTTTTGTTTTACACATTTTCAGTTTTTTCCTTGTTTTATTATATTGTTTTTGTTTTCCAAGCATGCGCCACTTGCCTATCAAATGATTTCTTGAAAGAATAACATTTGTCCATGCTTTCATGTATGCATAGGAAAATTTATGCGTTCTGCTTGAGCTGTATTCTACTTTTTTGGAACTGTCTGAATACAGAAATCCAATATATTTTCCAATTCAATGTTGTTGGACCTTTATATTGGTATCTCCTCAAATTATATAGTGCAATCTTGTTGCAGGTCTGGTAGTTTCTGTTGTAGATCCTCAACCGGGTGAAAGCATTGTTGATTGTTGTGCTGCTCCTGGAGGAAAGACTCTTTACATGGCATCCCTTTTGAGTGGCCAAGGTATCCATCATCTGTATTATAACATTTTGTGTAAGAAAATATAGAAGTCTTATTCTTGTATTGATAAATTTAATCTTGAAATGATGACGATGTTAGACCATCTGATTTTCTTTTACTATTGATGTTGAGAACCTATAACTAATGGGAGAGGTTTACCATTGGACTTCAGGTATGGTACATGCAGTTGACATAAATGAAGGCCGGTTGAGAATCCTCAAAGAGACGGCTAAGTTGCACCAAGTAGATGGTGTCATCACCACTATCCATGCAGATATCCGTACTTTTTCTGTAAGTCATCAAACCTTGTACAGAGTTGTTTTTTGGGGCATGAAATTTCTTATAAGTTCCTTATCTTTTTCTCCAGGACAATAATACTATGAAGTGTGATAAAGTTCTGTTGGATGCTCCGTGCTCTGGATTGGGTGTTCTCTCCAAGGTGATTGTATAAGAATCACATGTACTTTTGTTTTTGTTCCAATTATATATATATATATATATAATTTATTTGATGCCATTTTTCCTTTTGAATTTTGAAGAGAGCAGACTTGCGTTGGAACAGGAAATTAGAGGATATGGAGCAGCTTAAGAATTTGCAGGATGAGCTCCTTGATGCAGCTTCCCTGTAATACCAAATCCTCTCTCTTTCTCTCTCTCAACTCACATCTTATTCAACATCATGAAGCTTCTTTTCTAGTTGAATTCTAAACTCCAGAATTTATGTTAGTTGTCTCCCCCCCCCCCCCCCCCCCCCCCAAAAAAAAAGAAAAAAGAGAAGAAAAAATAGATATGAAAAAGAACCTAATGCACTTGAGGTTCAACAATTCCCAGTTTTGCACTTCAACTGCGATGCTTTTACTCATAATAGATTTGAAACATGTTCATAAAATCTGAATAATATTTTGATCGATTCAAGGTCTAAAATCTTCAAGTCGTGAACTCCTTTTACCCTGATCAATGAAGTGATCTGTCATAAATAATGGAGATGAAAATCGTGAATAGTTGTAACGAACTACAACCACCACCTCCCCTTTTCTTGGATTTTGGTAGTTGTGGTTTGTGCATAAGAAAATGAGTTTCTTGTCACTTTTATTTTTCCTTTTTAATTTTACCTCAAGTGTTAAAGGTTTAATGTGCATTTACAGATTGGTCAAGCCTGGTGGAGTTTTAGTATACAGTACCTGCTCTATAGATCCAGAAGAGAATGAAGAGAGGATAGCTGCATTTCTTCTCAGGCATCCAGTAAGGGCTACAACCTGATTTTTCTTTTAGCGCTTTACTCCTTTTTATTATTATTATTATTATTTTCAGCTTATGCTCTTTTGAGGGTGAGGAACTGTTTCATAGTTTTTGCTTATCAAAAAGACGGGACTGTTTCATGTTTTTGAGTTCCAAGCAGAAATTGTTGAACTTACCTGCATATTCTCTTTGGAGCTTGGCTATACAAAAGCCGATGCTTACAAGTTACCAAGTACAAAATGAATGTTCTGTTAAAATGTTAAGTGTCATGTTCATTAAAACAAAAAAATTGGCTTCCCCAAGTCCAGCAGGTCTTTTCAACTAGCTTTCCTAAATACTAGATTGAAAAGAATGGAAAATTTTGCACAGTTGGTGACAGTGCTCTATGAAATAGAACACTATGTACATCCCCAAGTCCACCAGGTCTTTTCGACTAGCTTTCCTAAATACTAGATTTAAAAAAATGGAAAATTTTGCACAGTTGGTGACAGTGCTCTATGAAATAGAACACTATGTACATCCGTGTGTGGTACTGCACAGTTGTAAATGTATTCCTGTGCATCTTTGTTTTCTTTATTTAAAATATTATTCCTGGGTTTTCAGGATTTTTGCATAGATCCTATTGGCAGATATGTTCCACCTGATTTTGTAACCGAGCATGGTTTCTATTTCTCCAACCCTGTAAAGCATTTCCTTGACGGGGCATTTGCTGCTCGTTTAAGCCGAGCTATATAACTGTAAGTAAAGCAAACCTTTCAACTTTAATTGGTTAGTGCATCTGGAAGTCCACTTCAATGAAAAATTATGTCACTAACCACATAAAACTTCTGCAGGTTTATTTGAGACAATTTCCTCTGAACAAGAAACCCTGAGAACTTAATTTGTGTTCTTCATTTTCCTGAGCTGGGGTCAGGTTCTGGAAATATGTTCAAACAAGTTTTACATTTCTTTGGGGCAAGTTGCAACCGGGGGAGTAAAATACTGTTGCCGGGGAAAAGAACTGAATCAGCCACTATAAGATCTGTGGGCACAGCAAAGGTCATTTGCATGGAGGATAACCTTCATATATGCTAGGGGGCTGGGTTTCACTGATTCTGAATTTGGGTGATGACATATGAGAGCTGCAGCTGCTAGAGAGCTCAACCAAATGATGAGATGAGGATTCAAATATTGGCTGTGCAGGAGGCAGTGTGGAAAAGTGTGTTCATATGGATGAGTTAGCAGCAAAATCATCACAGAAAACATTTGAAGGATTGGTTAATTCAATATTTGAGAAGTAACATTCATTCTCTTTTGTTCTTCTTGGCTTTTGGCCTATTTTAATGCACTTTTGCTTACGACCAATATGCACGATGAAGTTGTTGAAAGGCTTACTGGCTTAGGCAAATTGGATTTTAAATAAAATTATAAAGGCAACAGTGATTAGGTGACTACGTTTTACTTCATGGATACTGATTGATTACAACTTTTAATTGTTGCACGGCTATACTCTTATTAAGTATAACATGCTTAAAACGTATAGCCGTGCGGCTATATTACGATTTTTTATTATCGGGGTTTTTATATATAAACAGCCACGTGGCTATACGACGGTTTTTTATAATTAAAAAACTTATAGCCGCCCGGCTATACTTTTTTGACACGCGGGCATCGAGTTGCTACGCGCTAAACGGGTCCCTTTTTTTATTTTTTAAATAAATAGTAGAGCCGCGCGGCTGTACTCGAGATTTTGTTTTTTAAAAAGGAGTCTAGCCGCGCGGCTTTACCGCGGTTGTGTTTTAAATTTTTTTCTAAACTAGTATTCTTTACATAGATACTATGACGGGCGGCTACACCTTTTTATTTTTATTTTTATTTTATTATTATTATTATTTTATACAAATAGTATAGTTGTGCGGTTATACAGTTTTTGACACGTGGGCGCCAAAATCGCTACGCGCTTCCTCTTTTTTTTATTTTTATATATAATATAGGGGAAAGGTTGAGGAAGGGTAAAGGCAAGGAGGGCTGAGGGAAAAGGATGGCAGGAAACAAGGGCCTTGGATTTGAAGATTCCACCCTTGGAACGAGTTTACATTGGGTGTGTATTTAGAGGAGGATTTGGGTGAAGAGTGATCACATGAGATGCTGGTTGAGTAGCAGGGGTAGGGGATGGTGAGGAGGAAGGATCATGAAGAGGAATAGGTATGCCTAATGGTGTGGGGAAAGGAGGAGAATAAGAGTGAGGAGATGAGGGGGTGGCGAGGGTAAGTTAGGTGGTGCTTTAGGAGGCAGATAAAATGGGACGTAGATGGGGGGTTTGAAGGGTTGGTTCAGTGGGGTTTGGAAGATAGCGTTTAAATGGGAAGACAGTCTCATCAAACACAACGTGATGTGAGACATAAACAAGACATTTGGTTACATCAAGACATCGATACCCTTTTTGTTGAACACCATAACCAATGAAGACACATGGCTGACTGCGAAATTCGAGCTTGTTATGATAGTAGGGTCAGAGCCATAGATAGCAGGCACATCCATAGGATTTGAGAAAAGCATAATCTGGCCTATAGTGGAGAAGCTTTTGCAGGGGCTAATGTTCTGTAGGGAAGAAAAGGGTAATATGTTAATTAAGTATACAGTTGTATGAGCAATGTAAACCCAAAATTGCATAGGTAGTGAAGACTGCACAAATAGGGTACGAGTAAGCTTGAGAATATTGCGATGCTTTTATTAAATTAGGCCATTGTGCTATGTCATGTCTGGACACATCAATTGTTAAGCAATGCCATGACATAAGAATTGTTGGAAAGCATGGCTAGTTTATCACAACAAAGAGATTTTAGTTTGAGATTAAATTGATTTTGAACTAGTGATTTAAAATGTGAGAAAGTAGAGAAAACATGAGATTTTGATTTCAAAGGAAAAAACCAAGTAAAGTAAGATTAACCGTCTACAAAGATAACGTAATATTAATAACCAGATAAGGAGAAGTGAGGGGTTAGACCCCATACATGAGAGTGAACTAATTGTACAACTTAAACGATTAAAGGGAAGCTTAGAACTTCTACCTAATTGAGAGTTAGAGAAGAAATATGGAGAAACAGAGGAGCTCGAAAGATGAAGGCCATGATGGTGGATGAGGTGGTGGAGAGTGGAAGCATAAGGATGTCCTAATCTTTTGTGCCAGAGGATGAAAAAGTTTTGGTCCTGAGAAGTGCAACTGGAGACAATTGTGAATTGAGGGAAAGAGAAAGAGAATAGAGAGAGCCATCAGTAGGGGCACTGAATAAAATGGTCCCTGTAACCATGTTCTTCAAATAACATTCAAAAAGAGTAAATGTGAGTTGACACCAATTGCAATCCTCGACTCGATTAGAGATCTGCCAACCAACTCGACCGAATCTCCGCCTTTCGCCCACCGTTAGTAGCATTCAAGTTGTAGTCTTTTCGGTTAGCTTAGTGAAACTAGGCTTTTCCGACGCTCTTACAACCCTCTAACTGGATCACTGCCATTTGCCTACTGTTAAAGGCAGTTTTGGTTGCAATTTCTTCGTCTTATTGACCTTGTCGTCTATCTAGATTTCTTTTCTTCATACACCCACTGTAGAAGACGGATCAAACTCAATAAGATTTGGCTATCCTTTATCGATTTCATTTTTAAGCCCATCTCTATGCCAATTTCCGTCTACCCAGATATCGAACTTCATCCTCTCTTCATGATCTATGTTGACATAAGGAAATAACCAAACCGATTTTACCCAATACGAGCATGGCATGTGGCACTATCTGACTACTAAAGGTCAACCACCGACCATAGCCACCGAGTCCGACCACAGAGAATTCACGATTTAACATTTGGCATCATCTGGGGGAAACCACATAGAAAGGTGGTACGTTAGCTTAGTTACATCCTCGACCCACCTGCAAAAAGACCTGAACGGATCTCCACTTTTACCCCACAGTTACGCCCATTATTAGCAGCATTAAAGGTGTGGTTTTGTTTTTGTTTTTGTTGTAAGCTTGTTAGAAACCCGTGAACTGTCCTCGTTGAATCTTTGTCTTTCACCTACCGTTAAGGGCGATTCCTATTGTAATTTGTTCGTTTCTTGGAGCCCATTGTCACTCTAACGTGCTTTTCTCTATACACTCATTGCAGAAGATGGATTGAATCGAATAAAATTCAGCCACACACATTGGTTTTCAAACTTGCCTTACACCACTTTTCGTCGACCCAAGTATCAAACTTCATCTGCTCCGATTTTCCCCCATTATTAGTAGCGTTCAAGATGTGGTAATTTTTTTTTAGTTTGGTGAAAGTAGTCTTTTCCGACGTTCATGCAACCCTCAACTTGGTTAGAGACCCGCGAATCGACCCAGTCGGATCTCCACCTTTTGCCCACCGTTAACTGCGGTTCTAGATGCAAATTTCTTCGTCTCATCGACCCCATTGTCTTTCTAGCCTGATTTTCTCATACACCCACTGTAGAAGACAAATCAATCTTAATAATATTCAGTCACCCCATCCATTTTCCTCGTTTTCAAGCTCAGCTCTAGGCCACTTTATGTCGATCTAGGTATCAAACTTCATCCTCTCTTCATAATGTATGTTGACATAAGGAAATGACCAAGGCTAGTCTACCCAATACGACGATGACACGAGGCAACCGTGGCCACCTTGTTCAATCACTAAGAATTCACGATTTAACATTTGGCGTCGTCTGTGGGACACCATACAGAAATGTGGTACGTTATCTTAGTCACGTGATGTCTTGAATGTCTCAGCTTCCTCTCAGGTTTGTTATGTTTTCTCTCAACTAGTCCATCAGGATGTCTCTCAATCCACTCTAGGTGTTTCTTTATTCTCTTCTATTTTCTTCCTCATTTTGTTTATTTCTTCTAGTTTCTTATTTCTACTGTTTGTTTCAGTTACTTGATCCTAGATGTTTTACCATTGGGTTTTGTTAAGAGTTTATCTGGAGGAATTCTTTTGAACCCCATGCACGCCGAGAATCTCACCCATCTTCTTTTTCTCTATGGAAAATCTTGTCCAGTTATTGGATGAGTGTATAAAACATGGCTTGAACCCGGACAACTATCTCCTCCGAGTCTTACTGTAGGCTTGGATCAACTTATTCACCCATCGTTAGGTGTGGTTTTTTTTGTTAGCTTAGTGAAACTGACCTTTTCCGACACACCAACAACCCTTGAATTAGTTAGAGACTCACGAACCGTCCCAACCGAATCTCCACCTTCAGCCCATCGATAGCGGCGGTTCTGGTTGCAATTTCTTTGTCTCACTTGCCTGCTTTTCCCCTTACACCCACTATAGAAGACGGATTAAACCCAATAATATTTGCCAACCCCATCAATTTTCCTCGTTTTCAAGCCTATCCTTACGTCACTTTCCATCAACCCAGGTATCAAACTTCATTCTCGTTATGATCTATGTTGACATAAGGAAATGACCACGGCCAGTCTATCCAATACGACTATGACACGTGGCACTTTTGCACTACCAAAAGCCAACCACCTATTATGGCTATATAGTCTGACCATTGAGAATTTACGTGCATGGCTAGACCAATTTGAACTAAGGAGGAAAAAATAACACCGACTTACTTGTGACTTCCACCAGTCAAAAGGCCACTAGGCTGAAAGATATCATCTTCAATAGTGACTTGGAGTGCAAATATTCATGTTAAAAGCAACTTAGAAAACATTCAAGGATATGCAGATTGTGTTATGCACCCTTCTAAATATAGATTTGAATTGTTTAGAAGTACAATATTATAGAATCACGTTTAACATTTGGTGCCATTTGTGGGAAACCACACAAAATAATGGTGTGTTAGCTTAGGTATGCCCACGAACCACCTGAAGAACAGATTTGGCTGGATTGCCTTCTTTCGCCCACCGTTAGAGGCATTCAAGGTGTGGCTTTTTTTGTTAAATTAGTGAAACCATTCTTTTTTGACGCACCTACATCCCTCGATCCGGTTAGAGACATGAGAACCGTCCTAGCCGAAGCTCCACCTTTCACCCACCGTTAGCAGTAGTTTCGGTTGCAATATCTTCGCCTCATCGAGCTCGTTAGCTTTCTAGTGTGCATTTCTCCATACACCCACTGTAGAAGACAGATTAAACCCAATAAGATTCGGCCACCCTCTATCGATTTTCTCATTTTCAAGCCCATCTCTACGCCACTTTTTGTTGACCCAGATATCAAACTTCATCATCTCTTCATGATCTATCTTGACATAAGGAAAAGACCAAGTCGGGTCTACTGAATACAACCGTGACGCGTGACATTATCGCACTACCAAAGGTCAACCACTAACCGTGGCCACCTAGTCCGACCACTGAGAATTCACGGTTTAACATTTGGTGTCATTTGTGGAAAACACATAGAAATGTGGTACATTAACTTAGTGAAACCAATTTTTTTCAACGCGCTTGCAGCATTCTACCCTGTTAGAGAGCCGCCAACCGACCCATTCAAATCTCCACCTTTCGCCTACCGTTAACGACGGTTTCGATTGTAGTATCTTCGCCTCATCAAGCATGTCTTCTCTCTAGCATGCTTTTCTCCATACACCCACTGTAGAAGACAGGTCGAATCCAATAAGATTTGGCCACCGCCCATCGGTTTTCCTCGTTTTCAAGTCTATCCTTGCGCCACTTTCCTTCAACCTAGGTATCAAACTTCATCATTTCTTCCTCATCTATGTTCACAGAAGGAAATGACCAAGCCTAGTCTACCCAATACGACCATGACACGTGGCACTATTGGACTACCAAAGTCAACCATTGATCGTGGCCACCTAGTCCTACCATTGAGAATTCACCATTTAACATTTGGCGTCGTCTGTGAGAAACCATACAGAAAAGTGGTACATTAGTTTAGTTATGCCCTCGACCCACCCTCGAACACACCTGACCGAATCTCCGCTTTTCGCGTATCATTAGTGGCGTTCAAGGTGTGGTATTTTTTGTTAGCTCATTCAAACTAGTATTTTCTGACGCGCATGTAGCCCTCAAGCCGATAATAGACCCACAAACCGACACAATCGAATCTTTGATGTGCACTCATAATGTATCGTTTACCTAAAAACTAGTCCTCTAGTTTGAAATGTGAAAGGGCCAAGGCCACTCTTGGTCTAAGAGTGGCTCCGCCAACAACATTCAACATGCGCCTAGAGAACTCGTATGTACCTTAAATCCTTTGTTACCTTAATGTTCCACAAACACACTTTGTTACCTTATGTGACAAAATGTGCAAATTGAAGCCTTGAATAGAGCATTGTACAAACTAGTATGTTCCTAAATCCACTATATATATAAGGATCATAAACATTCATGCGTTAGTACTTTATCCTTGAT